>JAVLUX010000038.1:10000000-10167500 GCA_032164185.1 Moxostoma hubbsi | reverse complement strand
CTCTGCTCTAAATTATTTATTGGTTAACAATTCTATTTGATGGGGTTGAAAATGTGCGGGGAATTAAATCAAATTGAATTAAGTAATCTTTTATAAATCTTGTCTTTTTTTATTATTATTTTGTTGAAAAAAATATACAATATTTAATTTGATGGGATTTTGTTCTGATTGTAATTGTAATGTTTACATCTTAAAATAGGCTAAAATATTTTTTGTGTGTATGAGACTAACTTCTGGCTCTATATCTGAATCACTTGAGTAAGATGCTTTCCTGAAAGTCTGTCCATACAGTTGTACTAGGAACACAAAAGAGTCCAGCCTAGGAATGCAGAATGCAGACCAGCTCAATCCAGGTATGGCTACGGCTCAACGCAAACAGTTTCGCATTAGCACAGCATTAAACATTGCACATCACAGACAGTTTTCTCAATGTGCATGATCCTGCTTTCATCTCTAATTCATGGCTCTCCATCTGGTCCTGTCCAAATCTCCCCCTCCCCCGTACACTAGCTCCTTAATCTTACATGTTGCCTTTTTTTTCTTCGAGAAATCTCATATTGGTCGTTAATACTAATTTCCATGTGCATTGGCTCCATTGGTGCGCGTTCACGTCTTCACGCTTGCCGCATCATTTGATCGGGCGTGACGCGCCCCCGGGATCCCAATACAATCATCCCGGGGTTTAATCTCGTGTCCATGAGCAGGTGCTCCGGGTTCAAGGTCTTTTGTTTCACTCCTCACTGTCGCCTCACAACGGGGATGAAAGACAATGAGCCCCATTGAAAGAACAATTGCGCTTTTTTCAGGGCGCCACTGTTCGCCATCTGCCCGTGTCTGTAAGTACAGGCAGCTGTATTAGTATTTACGAGCATTTATCTTCATTAATATTTATGAAAGCAGTTCATTTAGATGTTTGAGCAACATTGAGAACTGTAAAAATTATAAATAACAAATAATAATTAGTAATTTATATATACTGATATGGAAAATGGGCTATGGCCCTCATTAAAAAGCTAAGGGAATCCGAGGCATACTTTTTTTATACATATACCGTGGCTACTTTTACAAAGAAAAACGTGGCAAAAAGCTGTTTTATTGCACTTCAAACAAAGTCGGAAAACCCGGAAGTAAATTGTTACCGCCTGCTAACCAACAAAAATAGAAGCCAAAAGAAGGCCTCATTATTTTAATTCAATCCATAGTTTTTCTGGGCACCACATTGGGCACCATCATGATGAAACTAATTGCCACTGTCTGGTTCCAGTCTCCATAATTAGCTATGTAAAAACTCAAAGTAGTTTATGATATCAACATAACTAGCCTCGGTCCAGCTTCATGACATCCATCCACTCCTTAAACTTTGACAGGTAACACCCCCCCCCTGTACAAAACTGTACAAAAACAGTAATCATGATCTCAGTGTGGAGCCACATGCTTCTTTTTTAGATTTTAGTACATACACTTACCGACCACTTTATTAGGTACACCTGTACACGTTATTCATGTGTTTAACTAATCAACCAATTGTGCAGCAGCAGTACATGCAGGTATGTCTCAGGAGCTTCAGCTAATGCTCACATCAACCATCACCATCTGAATGGGAACTTTTTTTTTTTATCTCAGTGATTTCGACTGTGGTAGGATTGTTGGTGACCAGATGGGCTGGTTTGAGTATTTCTGTAACGGCTGATCTCCTGGGATTTTCACGCACAACAATTTGTAGAGTCTCAGAACGGTGCCTAAAACAAACAAAAACACATCCAGTGAGGGGCAGTTCTGCGGATGGAAACACCTTGTTGATAAGCGAGGTCAACAGAGAATAGCCAGATTGGTTCAAGCTGACACAAAGGCTACGGTAACTCAGATAACCACTCTGTACAATTGTAGAGAGCAGGACAGCATCTCAGAATGCACAACACGTCGAACCTTGAGGCGGATGGGCTACAGCAGCAGAAGTCAGGATCCCCTTCTATTAGCCAAGAACAGAAAACTGAGAACGCAGTGGGCTTAGCATTTGTGTACCTCAGCAGAAAATGAGATTTATCAGATCAGGCAATGTTTTTCCAGTCTTTAACTGTCCAGTTTTGGTGAGCCTGTGTCCTGCAGCGAGCACTCACTTCCATGACGCACTGTGAATGATGCTATCCCTACACATTTAAACTACATATGTATATATCTGAATATTTTGCAGTAAATTTAAAATATATTGTTTCTATACTTCTATACAACAACCTAAAATCAAAAAGCAGTTCTATATATTTCCATCGTTCTTTATTCGATTACGTCATGTGCCTGTATTTCATAGCCTCATGAAAGATGGTAGTACACAGTCTTGTACCTATATTTTTGTCCGATTTTCAAATACCCTTTTGCTTCAAATCAAAGTTTGTAATGTTTTGATTCACCTCGGAACTGGCTGGTATTGTTCATGAATTAGAACTATTTATGAAGGATTTTCTGAAAAGTCTATGGAAAAAAAAAAATGGGAAAAATTAAATATAATTATACTTTTATTATTATTACATGCAACTATTTTATACACATTGGTGTTTTTTATTTTTTTAGCAAAACTCAAGTCTGTTACAGACACTTTTAATTATTGCTTTAATATATAAGATATTAATATTATATATTTACATTTATTCATTTGGCAGACGCTTTTATCCAAAGCGACTTCCAAAAGAGGAAAACATAAGCGAATCATCTTAAGGAGACAGTGGTACAAAAGTGCCATATTACAAAGTTTCACTAGCATCAGAATAGTATTCAAAACATATACAAGTGCAATTTTTTGTATTTTTTTGTTAGTGACTAGTTAAGTGCTTTTAGAAAAGATGCGTTTTAAGTAGTTTTTTGAAGACAGAGAGTGTGTCAGCTTCACGGATGGATTTGGGAAGGTCATCCCACCAACGTGGTATGTTGAAACTGAGAGTCGGAGAAAGTGTTTTGGAGCCTCTTTGTGTTGGTACAAGAAGGCGACGTTCCTTAGCCTACCGCAGGCTTCTGGGGGGCGTGTTGCTCTGCAGAAATTATGATTTATACATTACAATATAATATATAAATGTTAAAATACAAACACTATTTATTACAAAACTATTGTAATATGTTTATTATGCACAAATCACAATACTAATGTAAAAAAAAAAAACTAAAAAAAAAAACCTAAATGATATAAGATTTATTTATATATTAATTTAAGGTTATTAGTATGTCTTGCGTGATATGAGATGCTTTACCCACCTGTATCCACTAGGATGCTCTTGACTGCGGTAAAGGGAAGATAATATGCCCACAGCACAGGAGCTCAAGAGCCGATTAATGCTCCGACCAGCTGACGCACTGTAAACGCACTGGAATATCACCAACACTCTGCTGTCAGTCAATTTAACTTTTTGTATAGCCTACAGCATGGAGGAATGTAGCGTCGATTAATCTGCCTGTCCGCCTGGTAAGATTTCATCCTCATTCTACTGCGTGATTCATCTCATATAAAGTCAACTAGATAATTTCAGGGCGCGTTTATAAATATATTAATCATTACAAAGGCGCTGCTCAGACGTTCTGCTTCTCGTTAAACTATTATTATTATTATTATAACCAGAAAGGCCTTCAAATGAATCCGTTCTGCTCTAATAACGTCATTTATATAAACAGGCCCATGATGTGGTACTGATGGTATGTCTTAAAGTGAGCAGAGAGTCTGTTATTTATCGGCAGGTATCTGGCTCATCTGTGCCTCTGAACCGTTCAGCATCCATTAAGCAACTAAATAATAATAATAGTGCTCTGTAACATTTTATATATATATATATATATATATATATATATATATATATATATATATATATATACACACACACTATATACTATATAATAATAGGCTATAATTATAAAACAGGATTTAATTAAGGTTTTGTGATAGGTTTCATATGCATTTCTAAACAATATAATGATGTGCAAAAATAAACAATTCAGCAACGTTTTTGTTAGGCATTAATTACACAGCTAAATAAAGACAGGACACTGTATTATCATAAACCAATCTTGATTTCCTGGTAAAATTGAAAAAGGCCTTCAACTTCAGTTACCAGCAACTGAGACGTTTAAAGGGATAGTTCACTCAAAAATGAAAATTCTCTCATCATTGACCCTTATCCCAGATGTGTATGACTTTCTGTCTTCTGCTGAACACAAACAAAGATATATTTTTTTTAGAAGACTATTTCAGCTCTGGTCCTTTCAATGCAAGTGAGTGGTGGTCAGAAATGTAAAGGTCCAAAAAGCAGATAAAAGCAGCATAAAAGTAATCCATAAAACTCAGATTAAATCCTTAATTTCAGAAGCAATATGATAGGTGTGGATGAGAAACAGATCAATATTTAAATCCTTCTTTTTTTTTACCATAAATCTCCACTTTCACTTTCACTCTCAGATATGAAAGTGAAACTAACCAGGTGCCAAATGAAAGTGGAGATTTAGAGTAAAAAAAGGACTTCAATATTTATCTGTTTCTTACACACCTATCATATCGCTTCTGAAGACATTCATTTAACCACTGGAGCCCTTTGGATAATTTTTATGCTGCTTTTATCTGCTTTTTGAATGTTCAGATTTCTGGCCACCATTTAATTGCATTGTATGGACATACAGAGCTGAGATCTCCTTCTAAAAAATCTTTGTTCGTGTTCTGCTGAAGAAAGAAAGTCATACACATCTGGGATGGCATGAGGGTGAATAAATTATTTTTGGGTGAACTATCTGTTTAAGAACACACTGGTTTCTTTTCTGCTGTCCTCTCTTCCTCTGCCCATTTTAAATCTGCTGAGCCAGGTCAAAAACAAGGACATTATCAAAGGTCCTGGTCCTGCTTCAGGGTATGGATGGATTCCAACAATGTTTGAAGATATGGAAAGCAGAAAGACCGCAGACAGGAATTGAGGGGAAGAGGAAGATGAAGGGGCAGAAGAACAGTTGTCCCTGGTGATATTTACACTACATGGTTGACTGTTCTTGTGCATGGTACAACAATGCTGGGCAACAAGTCCAACTAAATCTGAATCATTTTATTGTTACATCTATCATTTACATAAAAGTTCAGACAAGAAAATAGGTAGGTACTGGAACTGCAGTAACTGATGCTTGCTGTGGACAAGTAAGTAACCTACAGTGCTTCTATACTACATTAGACTGTAGTTTAGAGGCCACGTACTGTACTCTATTACATGCGCATTACACTTGCTCTGATCATTTGTGAAAATGGATGTCTACTTTGTCTAACCTGACAGGTTCTACTGCAGGGGTCGGCAACCTGTGGCACGCAGAGGGGTAATAAGACTTATTTATATAAATTCTGCACCTGCATTCCAATCTATATCTTGATGTAATCTTTCATCATGGTCACACAGCGTGTTTCCATGAGCTGAATGGGAGGCTATTGACCAGGAAAATAAAAAATGACACTCAATGTCAAAAAGGTTGCCAACCCCTGTTCTACTGTAACATACACTGTATTTCTGCAGAACTGGGGAGCATCTTACAATGCAGAGTAGAACGTTTTTTTCGTGCCATCTCTTACTTACAGTTTTTCAGTGTATTACATTACTTATTTATGCTATTGCTAACTTCTCTGTACTTTGAAACAATTTGTTAGTGTAGAGTCACTGAGTTTTCTTTTTGACAGTGATTTCACATAGAATCACTTTACAGTATTTTCAGGATGACTTACTCCCAAATAAACTTCTTTTAACACAATTCAATATTTCATAAAGCATAATGTGCTATAACCACAAATCATATAGAGATTTGACCTGCAAAACTGTTCCTGGTTCATAGACATTTTTGTAGCAGTGTTTTGAATTGATCCCACTGAAGAGTTGTGAGCAGTGCAATAGCTTGTGTGTTTGTTGGGTTTGTGACATTTGAAGTCATTTTTTAATTTTGACAGAATATTTTTGTGTGATTTTTTTATTTTGACGTGAAAGTTTGAGGTTTGTACAAATCGGTGTGTAGTTTTGAGGCTGTGTTTATAGTCTCAAGAAAATAGTGAATTGTTTTATGAAATGTGTTTCGAGAAATGGAAAAAAAAAAAGGGATAGCTTACCCAGAATTAAAATATTTGTCATTTACTATGTTAACTTAAACCCATATGACATGCTTTCGTACAAGGAACACAAAAGGAGATGTAGGGCAGAATGTTAGGGATTGACACTAAGACTGTCACCTTTCAATTGCACTGTAAAAAAGATCCAACGAAAGTGAATGGTGACTGAGACTAACATTTTGCCTAATATCTCTTTTTGTGTTCCACAAAAAACTAGTAAATGATGAGTAAATGATGACAGAATATTTATTTTTGGGTAAACTAGCTTATACGTTTAGAGACGTGTAACCAATGGCTTATATGTGTTTCCTGCCTCAAGATGCTGATGAAGTATTGCTCATTTTCATCTCCACATTGCTGGAATCTGTTCCTCTGATTTACTTTAGTGGTTTTGGGCTGTGCTCTTTCTGCCATTAGCGCTAATGATAGTATAGCATAGAGATGTGCCAGTGAACGTGCTGCTAGTTTTATACAGGGACAGCAGGTGTGTGTTCTGACATAAGCACTAACCCACAGACGACTCCTGTGGTGATAACAGTTCTCCTTGTCAGACGCCACAATCTGCTCGTATGGATATCACTCTTCCTCTTGGCCGCAGGCACAGCATTGGAATTTGGCAAAGTATTACAGAGAAGTCTGATGATTTTGGCAGCATTATCTTAAAAATTCTGCTTTCAAAAAATGTTGTTTATGGTTGATTGTTATTAACAACGGTTGTATGCATGCCAGCTTATTTCTTGTGCCAATTGTTTTTTAATTAATCCTTTCTATAAAAGCCCCATGAAATTGAAATGAAAGTTTTTTTTGGTTTTTAGTCCAAAGGAATATTCCGGGTTCAATAGTTTAGCTCAGTCGACAGCATATGTGGCACAATGTTGATTTTAATTAGATTTATTTATTTATTTAATTCTTTTCTTTCTTTAAAAAATAAATACAAATAATATAAGTTACAATGAAAGTGAATGGGGCCAATTTTGGAGGGTTTAAAGGCAGAAATGTGAAGCCTATAATTTTACATACTCACTAAACATCAAAGGTGCACTGAGTAGTTTTTTCCTCATTAAAAAATTTTACTCATAAAGACATAAATTGTTATTTTGCAAAATATGTATGCAATCATGAACACTCACATTACAATGAAGACTCCAGTCATATCAGTAACCTTATAAAAGCTGTTTTAATCTACATGGAGAGGGTCCGCACATGGGGGCTGCCATGTTAGGATCACATGACCAGCCGAATACTACTTGCTTAATCTCATTAACCGTCCTGTTTTTTGACACTTTCACTCATTTATTAAATAAATCATGGGTGACTGTGAATAAATACATTTCTACAGTGGCATCTGAAACTGAAAACTATTGATTTTAAATGATGCTGCATCCAAGCCACTAGGTGTCGCTGTAAGTCCAAGATGACACAAATAAAAAAGTTACCGAGTGCACCTTTAATTCTTATGTTAAAAATGTTATATTATTTAAGCTGTAAATTGTTTTAAATAGTCGTTTTTATGGTCATTTTAGAGTTACGGCATTGTGACAACAAAGTTGTAGACCTGAATGATGTTAACAAGCATGTTGTTTTCATCTTGTGGCTGCACTTTTGAAACCGTGAGTATTTTAACGTTCGCTTCCATTGTAAATGCCTCACTATTACCAAGTCAAAATTCATTTTTGTGGTACTTGACATTTTTGTTGTTGTTGATTGAGCTTTACTTGTATTGAACCTGGAATATTCCTTTAACTTTAAGGCCATCTATATGCTAGTGTACTCCTCGAAACGTTCACAAAATTACTTTTAGCAGATTATTAACATTTCTAATTGTAGCAGATACGCATTTAACATTTACAGGCATTCTAATGCTGCATTCCATTCAAGTTGGATGTGGGATATTCCTGCTTGATATCTACGATCTCTGACCATAAATACATTCCATTGACCGATATTCGGAAGATGAAAAACTGCAACGCTCCCGTTAGCTTTGCAGGGGTTTGGCTGTTACCAGAGACGTCTCTTAGCAACCCAACTGATAAACAATGGTGAACAGTCAACAATGTAGCGCAAGCATTTGTGCTACAGGTGTACGATCTTCAAAGGAGTTTAATTTACCATGGTTTATACACCTGTTTCTGCAGGTGTTTGTTAAACAAGCTTTAATATCATGTAATGAACAATATTGGTTAATAAAAGTGAATGTTTATCACTTACTTGAGTATCTCCCTGGGTGCCGACCTGTTGCAACTTATTGATTTAGTATCAACTGTATCTGACAAATTGCAAGATTGATTTTGCAAGCTTTTAATTGGGTTCAATGCTAAGGTGCAAGCTGATTTGACATAACACTCCTGCTGTAAAAAAAAAAAATGCTTTATTTTGAGCTTGCTTAACAAATCAGTTACTCCAACGGTCCGCTGGCAGACAACTGGATTGATAGACATGGAAGTTTCCATGGAGACAGGAGGCTCTAATTGGCTCTTGATGATGGATGTAATTTGGAATAACAAGCTTCCTGTGTTGCACCACAAGCTGAAGACGGATGATTGTTAGCGTTTACCCTGTTTTGATGACTCCCCTGTTGTGTTGAAATCTCTTGCATGATTATCAATCAGATCCGCCACCATGTGGCATTCCTCTGCTCTGATCCATCTCAGTGGGTCAGATGGACCCCTGCTTAAGCGATATCAGCTCAGCGTCCATATTATCCATGGATGACGTCAGCTCTCTGCTGTATGTTATTCACAAGGGCAAAGCCGCATTTCAGAGACACATCAGTAAGCTGCTTCAGTTTTGCACTCAGCGGCAAACTGTGCCAGAGTCTGTGAATATATTTAGCATGAAATACATACATAAATGACAATAATAATAAAAAAAAATGCACATATTTAAGTACATGAAACACATTGTATACATATGAGTACAGTGTTTGGGGATGTAGGTGGGACATGTCTGAGAGGACTTGAAAGTGTATGTAATACTAAACATGTCTTTATGAAGGATGCATAGGAAGCCTTGTCTTTTCAGTGACCCTGAACTATTTAATAACCAACGGGAGATAACCACTGAATGACTCATGATTGTGTGTGTGTGTGTGTGTGTGTGTGTGTGTGGGGATGGGCATTTTCTAGTAATTTTGTAGTGGAGTACTCTATCCCATAAGAAGATGTGTAATCGAATACTCATACATTAAAATGCAAGTTAAAAATAACACGTACATTAAATGTATATGCTGTTTTATTCACAAACGTTACCAAGAACAGTTTCAAAATAAGATAACTTCCACAAACTGTGCTTTTCTTTTGGGGGGAAAATTAAATGAACAAAATACATTAATAAAAAAGAAAGGTTTAAAAAGAAACCAATTCTGACGGCATAGAGTAACGCACACATAAAGTCTAGATAAGTCTACGTAAAGGCGTAGTGTTATTATTCAGTTTAACAAGTGTTGAAATTTGACTTTTTATAAGTAATGCATATATACACACATACTGATCTGATGAGCTTCAGAATCTCTTGTACCGCTGCACAGTTTCTGTCCACCATAAAAGCAGATCCTCATCCATTGGTTTGCATGACTCCAACAAGAACTGAATACAAACAGAGTACAATTCAATTCGAATTCCACAGACATGATGGACAATTATTCATTATGTCTCCTCTCATCCAACTCCTTGATGTAAAATGAGTAATTAATTACTCCATTAGGCTACTCAGGCATATCCCTAGTGTGTGTGTGTGTGTATCAAAATATTCTAACTTGTTCCACCTCTAAAACAACTTTTCGGTTGACTTGACCTAGGCTGGGGAAAAAAAGTAATTTAGTCATTGTTTTAGGCTACTGTTAGCCTTTTTAAAATCTTGCGTCATGCAGTAATTTAATTGTGATTAACGTTAACGTGTGGCAATAATTGCAAATAAAGACATATTTTTTTAATGTATTTTTTTAAAGCATTATTGTTGGGATATGTCTTTAGGATGAGCTTGACCTTCAGCCTCCACATCCTGGTTGAAAAGCCTCCTAAAAAGTGGTTGCCAGCTCTCACAATTGACTACAAACTTGCATTAATGTTTGACTCCGTTTTTGTATGGGACGGCCACATGTTACAAGCCAATCAATTTCCAGTGGATAAAATTAAAGTCCTGCACTATTTGTTTCTTGTTCATATTCTGTTTTATAGAAATTTGTCACAATATGGAAGTAAAATGAGTTGCGAATGCCATTTTATGGACTTTGACATTGATTTTATACTGTGTTCCAGAGCCCAAGCCACTAGTTTGCCATTATTCTGAAATAAAATGCTTTTTTTAAGACAAAATTTGAGAGATATGTTAAATGTGTTGTTCATCCATACTATCTAATAATCCAAGTTCAAACATAAGAGATGTAAAGATTTATAACTGATACATTGCTTTACATTGATCATGCATTGATGATTAACATTTTTCTGTTGTTATGTAGGTCTTTGGAAGTGGGCCGCTGTTCGTATTTTTCTTTGAGAGAGTGAGAGAAAGGCATTCTGGGAATCCCAGTCACCCCTGGATGTGGTTGAGTTTTGGATATCAACAGCAAAGGAAAAATTTGTCCGATGCTGCCTCTCTACATACAGTTGCTCAGCTCCAGTGGAATTATGAGTGGATAACGGGCGAGGTTGGAGGTGGTGCATAGGTAAAGGGGTGGGGCCACTGGTGGATGGGCAGTTTTGAATGGGTGGAGTCAGGGAAGTTCTGTAAAAGATGACCAGCCTTTTCCGCCGGAGTAACGGGAACAGTAACCATGAAAGCAGTACGCGGGGAGGTAGCACTACCTCGTCAGAGCGCAAAAGGAGGGGTCCATATCAGGTTAGATGCTTGGAGTTTAGTCAGGCTATGGATGACTTTAAGACTATGTTCCCCAGCATGGAGCATGATGTTATTGAGTGTGTGTTGAGGGCCAATAGTGGCTCTGTGGACTCCACCATTGACCAGCTCCTGCGGATTAGCTTGGACAGTCAGGCCACGGACGACAGCTCGGATTCTGATGATAGCATTCCTCCAGAGGTTAGTCAAGGAACCAGGAGAAAGAGTTTGTAAGATGTTTTGATCTTGATACACAGGAGAATCTTCTCAATTGAACTTGTGTTAAATCTTACGTGACTTATGGAGCTTTACATGATGACAAGCAGATAAGTTAATTTTATTGTTAAATCTTAACCAAAGCAAACCATGACAGTGTGCTTCCAAAGATCACTTAAAGACCCCATGAAATCTAGACTTTTCTGGCTTTTAAGGCTCCAACATACTCTACGCAAATTCTTCTTTTTTTTGGAATTCCCAATACACTCTTTTGTCCTCATGGTGGCGTAGTGACTCACCTCAATTGGAGTGGCAGAGGACGAATCTCAGTTGCCTCCGCGTCTGAGACCGTCAATCCGTGTATCTTATCACGTGGCTTGTTGAGCGCATTACCGCGGAGACATAACGCGTGTGGAGGTCCGTGCTATTCTCCACGGCATACACACACAACTCACCACGTGCCCCACCGAAAGCGAGAACCACATTATAGCGACCATGAGAAGGTTACCCCATGTGAGTCACTCTACCCTCCCTAGCAACCAGGCCAAATTGGTTGCTTCGGAGACCCGGCTGGAATCACTCAGCACACCCTGGATTCGAACCCGCGACTCCAGGGGTGGTAGTCAGCGTCAGTTCTCGCAAGTTCTTAAACCCAGACACTTGTAGCTACTAAAGCTTGATTTTGTGCATCGCTGCATTCCAAAATGTGTCAGACCACAATTCATAACACAACGCAGTGTGGCCACAAAGGTGCTATAGTAGACATCACTGTGAACTGTTCGCTTCTACGGCGAGATTTCTCTTTTAAGAAAACTGCTGTTATGGTGGAGCAACAGTTTGAAAAGAATATTGCAAGTAAGGTAAAGTAAATATACATATATATATAGCAACTTGCCTGAATAATAACATATCCAGTTTGATGGTACAGACTTTTGAAAGTAACCACATCACTCCATTGAGTACCGAGGTTTGTTACCGCCACAGAAACGCAAAAATGTATGTTAGGCTGGGCTGTTTCTGAGCAAATGGTGGCCCTAAGCAAATTCCTACTTGGAGGATTTCTATAAATAATACAAATGTAAATAAAATAAAAAATGGTGGCTCAGGGGCCCTAAGCGGCCGCTTATATCGCTTATAGCTAGAAACAGCCCTGATGTTAAGCATGTTCAACCGGACACACATTGGCAATGCGTTGGCCAAGCTGTAAACTAAAGCCTATTGGCTATTTCTTTAAAAAGGAACAAGCTCTTCGATATGTTCCACGCCAACTTACTCTTTCAATGGGAAATACGTCAACACAGGAAAGAATACTCAAACCATCAGGTCGGTTAATTTATTAGTGTGAGGCATTCTGTTTTTGACTTGGAGAGATGGTTGAATGCTGCGTGCTAAGATTCCTTTCAGTGTTGGAATTTGTTTATCACATATCACCTAATGTCTCATCATAGAATTAAATGTTGAATCTGGACTATGTTTGTGAGCTCTGACCTCTGACCTCTTCTGCAGATCCTGGAGAGAATGCTAGAGCCGGACACTTCAGAGGAGGAGCCTCCGCCCATTTACGCCCCACCCTCCTATGACATGCACATCTATGACAGAAAGCATACTGCAGATATACCATCCACCCCACCACCCAGGCAAGAAAAACATCTAACAGTGTTTCACCTTTGAAGAAATAAATAAGAAAGAGGCTGTTTGTCTCTCCTTGATAATGTAAAATGTTTTGATTCTCAGTCTAGTAGTGACATCAATTTAACAGTTATTTACACTTTTAGTCAGTGTGTAAACTGCCTTCATGTTTGCCTGGTAGTTTCATGTTTTTACATCAAAGTCTTGGAGGCCAAATTGTTTGATTGTTCTTTATTAAATTATGCCTTTTATCCCAAATTGACACATCTGTTCATTTAGATTGTGTAGCAAAATAAACAACCAATAAACAACAGCATCTTATAAATTATATAAATCACACAGTCAGGATCACACCTGGTCTTTCTAGTTTATGAGAAGAAATTGTTTTTATTTTATATTTATTATATTATTCTATGTTGCCAGGTTTGATGATTATCCCCCTCCTGGGCATCAACAGGTTAGCGGTTACAGGAACTGGAATCCACCGTTACTAGGCAACCTCCCTGATGACTTCCTGCGGATCCTGCCTCAGCAGTCAGAGAGTCTTCAGGTAAATGTATAAAACTTCCAACCTTGGACTGTTTCATTAGGAAACCGCTGTGAATTTTTATGAAGTAGTGGAATCGAATTAAACTCCTTTACTGTACATTTTTACTTTATTTACATGTCCCATATTCAACACTTTTGAAGCATCCTATATTTTCCCTGAAGTTCACTTCATAGTAATGGTTTTGCTTGTATCAAAAGCAGTTGCTTTAGTTTAACAGGGAGCGTATTTTTGTTCCCCAGGTCCTAAGTTCCCCAGTTCAATATTCTGTTAACACACATTAACCCTATTGTGTTCGGGTCAAATTTGACCGGTTTCAAATGACATATTTCATAAATATTATCCAGTTTTTTTTATTGGAACATGACTTCAAAACAGCTATATAAATACAACAAAACCAATGGTTATCATTTTATTTGATTTTGAAGGTCTCTAAAAACAATTATATCTCTGGTGTTCTAAGTCAAATCTGACACGGCGGAGAATATTTAATAATGTAGGTGGTTCTGTGGATGAAATTTTCTCAAAATTGACTCAATCTCTGGTTTGGGTTGGGTTTGATCCACAAAACTACCCAAAATGTTTTGTTCCTACATGCGATACTTTTAAAAATCAATGTTCTCTGTGGGTCAGATTTTACCCTATTTTTGATGATTTGGTTTGATGAGATTTTCAACAGAAAGGGAAATGTGGCCTTTGCACCACAAAATAAAAAAAGTAAATATAGATTTTGTGGTTATGAATTGCTTGGGAATATGTTTTTCAGGTTCCTATTGTGTGCTATATAGAGCTGGAGAATATGGGACCCTGGGAACTGGGGAACATGGGACCCTTTGTCATGTTTTCATTATGTAATGTATAAATCTGGGGAACGTAGGACCATGGGAACATACGAATGACTCCGTTTAACCCTCTAGTTTTTTGTGACTGTATCTTTAAGACTTCTATTTATAAATGTCCGATCATCTGTTGTGATTGCCTAACCTTTGCTTACCACCCTTTAAGGCAGATCAGAGTTGCCTCATTCCTCTCATGGATGGCTTTTTTATGTCATATCATTAAAAATGTCTTTGTTGATTTCTATCCCCCCACAGCGAAGTCAGAGCAGTCTGTCTCAGCCTTCCTCCTCCTCTTCCTCCCTGTCTTCCCTGACACAGCTTTCGTCCAGCAGTGGTGTTCTGTCAGGTGGTGTTTGGTCCTCTGAACAGGACAGCAAGTTGAAGCAGTATTTGGAAGATGAGCGAATTGCTCTTTTCCTGCAGAATCAGGAGTTCATGAAAGAACTTCAGCGTAACAGAGACTTCCTAATTGCTCTGGAGATAGGTACACACACACACACACACACATTTACACATTCACTTACCTATATTATATTAATGTTTCCTGTTAACTTTTATTGATGGTTGTTACTTTAAGCTGATTACTAGTAATTACTATGAAGTAAAAAGTAATTACTAGACCAACCCTACTAAAAAATTACTTTTATGTCTTCTAATAATTTTTTTTTCTTTTTTCTTTTGAGGACATCTACAAAGTTATTTGTTCAGATTTAGCAAACTTCTTGGGATATTTTTCAGCATTTATGTCCCAGAAAGTAGCTAGGAGAGAAACACATGCACAGACTCATTCTTACATTCCCACTCTCACTTTTTCATGCATATCAAATATTCAATTCATAATGAATAACTTCCACTTAAAATTTAATTTAGCATTTCATTCCAGAGAAAGAATTCATAAATCAACAGTGCAGTCCTCTTTTACAGCCTGTCCATTCTCTCATTTGTATGCAAAATCTTTGTTATTATTTCCATCATCATATTTAGGTTATTACTCACTCATTGTGCTCAAATGCATTTGTACACCCAGTGTGTATGAAGAGCTTTCATTCCTAACACACTGTGTGCAGTGGTGTCTTTCCACTGTTACTGCTCACTCTGGAGTGTCTGAACGTCATCACTGCCCTCAGTTACGTTGTTACCTGCTGTGTTTTAGATCATCAGAGGTGCGAGAAAACACAGTGCGGTCACTCATCCGCTTGCACGGAGAACTCCACTGAAGGTAGATCCCTTCATCTTCATCCATCAGCCACATGGCACTTGCAGAACTCAGAAAGACCACAGTCTGCTCTGCTCTACCATGAAGCTTCATCTGATCCTGTCTTCACCGCTACGTAGAGCATAACACATCTCCCTTAGAGAACATTATCATGAAAAGTCTGTGTAACTCTTTCTTTAGGTGAGAACTGTGGCTCGGGTTCTGAAGAGGCCTGTTCTTATGTCTCTGATGATGCCTTATTCCTGGAGAAACTTAAGCACATGGGCAAATGTAAGAAAAACATTAAGTGCTGCCATACTGGAGGAGGCCTTGTGCACACATTTGCTTTGATAAACTAGATTTTAAATCAAGATATTGAGGAGCAATATCGATGTAAACAATAATTCAGACATTTTAACAATCTGCAGTTTTTATTTTCAGTGTCATGGACTATGTTGCAGCTAATTTATGAAGCAAATTTCTCACTCATTTTTAACCACGGTATTAATCTCTACAGCTACAAGGAAGAAGCTTTTTGAGATTGCTAGATCATTCTCTGAGAAGACCAGAAGGAAGAAGTCAAAAAAGAGAACTCTGCCAAAACACCATTCATATCCTCATTATCTGTTCCAGATAAAGCTCAACACATAACAAACGTATATTAAAAACTTGGTTTTGTGACACAGGCTCTATTGAACCTTGCAAAAAAGCACTGTGGTGGTAGCATGGTACAGTGATGGTAACATATACCATGATACTTCGATATACTGTGCTTACCATATTCATATGCCTTGGTATTAACATGGTATTCCAAGGTATTTCAAATTATACAATGGTAATGCCATGGTACATGTCCAAAAAAACATTGCATTAACTTTGTATCTTTTCACAAGTGTTATGAGAGCTTTTAACTGCCATCTAGATTTACACTGATGTAAAGGCAGTGATGCCTGTAGATACACATTTGAGTTTAATAAGTGCTGGTTGAAAATATATTTGATAAGTGGAGTTATATTATAAATGCGAACTCCTGTATCTGGTGTAGTCCTTGACTTTCTCTCAGTCTGTGCGCTGCCACATCCACTGTCAATCTACTGGATGATATAGGCCCTCCACCAGGTAAATATTCACTTTAACTCTCTCATATATTTTGTGAAACATAATTATGCAAATTGTGTATGTGTTTGTAAGCGGAGGAAGGCCGCCAACTCAACAGGCTCTCGGGAAGAGAGAAGGGAGAGGTGTCAAATAAGAAAGTGATGTCGTGGTAAGGACACAAATCCATGTTTAGAATAGCATCTAATCTCATTTTCAGTATGCATGGAAAACCCAGATGACCTACTTTTACCAGCATGTGCACTATACGACAGAGCATACTACATGGAATTTTGAATGGTACAATACAATTGTTCGACTTGACCTTCAATTTCCAGTGTGGTGAATGAACTAGAAGTAATATCTGCTATATTTTTGCCATATCCCCTTCTTGCCTAAATATTTAATCAGACTGCAAAAGTTATGGTGGTTTTACACAAAATTTGAATACAACTACAAAATAACCATATTTATTTCTGAGAATTAAACATACAAATTAAAATGATACAATGTAACGACAATGACCATACTACTGTTTTAAAAGTGTTGTTGCATACTGTTTCGCATACTACTTTAAAAAACAAATTGAAAGCAGTATACAGTATATAATGTATGCAAAGTATGCACGCACTTTATTCCCAATATAGCCATTAAACATCAGCAGACTGGGAAAAAAAAAAAAAAAACATTACCAGATTGTCAAAGATTTCTCCAGATATTAAAGTAAAATAAATATTTTAACTCACAGTCCTTTGTTTCTATTTTGAAAGATTTTATAAAATAAGTAATACGTGTGTGTGTGTGTGTGTGTGTGTGTGTGTGTGTGTGTGTGTGTGTGTGTAATGTTTTTTTTTTTTTTTAATTAACGCTTTCTTTAACGAGAGTTTTTCCATTCCTTCCTGTTTGTTCCCTGACAGATGGATGGATCCTGGTCGGACCAGCCAGAGACAGCACATTTCTGAAAACGACTATAACCACCAAGATTTAAATTATATTTATATTATAGATTTTTTTCCTGCAGTGCTAAAGTTACATCTGAATCATGAAATCATCATAGATCCACTATTGTTGGTAATATTCAGATTCATCGGGCTCTGATTTAGTTTCTTACTGCCATGCAGTGTCGCAGATCAGGTAGTGTGCTAAGACAACTGCCGTGTTGTGTCAGTGTACATGCTGTGCTGGGACTCAAGACTTAGAACATCCACAAGCACAAAACCTTTCTGCTCAGACAAGAAGATCTGTGTTTATATCTCAGGAGAATTCAAATGGCCTGAAAGTCTCTGTATCATGTACAGTTCTGCTCATATTTATAGATAATTGCTTTTCCCATTCTTAAAGATATTTTCCATGGAACTTGTGATCTTATTTGATAGATAATATTACTTTGATTCATTTCTGGGTGATTTATTAAATATAAGTATCAGGTTTTTTGAAAATTCACCATTCCTTTCTGAAATAAACATTAATGAAAGATATTTTAATTCTTAGTGTGAAGTAGGATCTCTCTGGTTGTGTGTATTTACACCGAGATAGCAATTATTACATTTAAATTGTAATTCTCACAGTTTAGGGCTGTTAGCTCACTGTAAATCAGCAAGATTGATATTGATTTTCAGGGGAATCATTTTGTTTGCGAGTAAATAAAATACATTTTGAAATCAACACATCCTCGATTCTCCTTTCACTTTTAAAATGATTCCAGTGAAAATACGTTTTTTTGTATTTTTATAAAAATGCATTTCACATGTACAAATTTACTTAGAGTAAGAAATGATAAAAGAACAATGCATTTTAGAATAAAATAAAATAAATAAGTTTAAGGGATAGTTCACTCAAAAAGTGTAAAAATTCTACCATCATTTACTCATCCTCATGCCATCTATAATGTGTTTGAATTTCTTTCTCATGTAGAACACAAACAGAGATTTTTAAATCATCTCTGTTGGTCCATACAATGCAAGTGAATGGTAACCAAAACTTTGAAGATCCAAAAAGCAAATAAAGGCAGTATAAAAGTAATCCACATGACTGCAGTGTCTTAATGAGCAATATGGTGAGAAACAGATTACTATACAGTAACGTTTATATATATATATATATATATATATATATATATATATATATATATATATATATATATATATATATATATAAATTCACCTCTCTGGCCAGATGTTATGCACAAGGTTTGTAAATCACCAAAAACAAAAGAAGGAGAATGAGAAAGTAGAGATTTGTAGTAAAAAAAAGGATTTAAAGGTGCATTTAGTAATTTTTTCCTCATTACAACATTTTACTCCTAAAGACTTAACTGTAATTATGCAATATATGTAGGAAATCATGTCCACTCAAATTAAAATGAAGACTCAAGTCATATCAGTAACCTTATGAAAACTGTTTTATTCTACATGGAGCTGGTCCGCACATGGGGGCTGACATGTTAGAATCACATGACCAGCCGAATACTACTCGCTTAATCTCAGTATCCGTGCTGTTATTTGACACTTTCACTGATTGATTAAAGTGATCATGGCTGAATGATTTCTACAATGGCATTTGAAACTGAAAACTATTGATTTTAAATGATGCTGCATCCAAGCAGCTAAGTGACACTACATTATATATGTAAATTGTGTTGTGTAAATATGTTGTTTATTGTAAATTGGTATATGTCTCGTCACTGTCATGACTGCTATGTTGCTCAGAACTGCACACAAGACTTTCACCCACTGTTGCACTTGTGCATATGGTCGTGTGACAATAAAGTGATTTGAATCGAAGTCCAAGATGACACAAAGACAAAAGGTACTTAGTGCAAAATATTGATCTTTTTCTTGCCCACAATTATATTGCTTCTAAAGATATGGATTTAACCACTGGAGTCGGCTGGATTACTTTCATGCTGCCTTCATATGCTATTTGGACCTTCAAAGTTCTGGCCACCATTCACTTGCATTGTATGGACCTACAGAGCTGAGATATTCTTCTAAAAGTCATACACACCTGGGATGGCATGAGGGTGAGTAAACGGTGAGAGAATTTTCAATTTTGAATGCAAGGTTAGAATTTTGGTTAGAAATTCGAACGCCATTCCTTTAAGAAAAGTTTACTCACCCTCGTGTTGTTTCAAACCCGCATTACTTTATTTCTTCGAACGCTCAAGGAGCTGTGTGGCAGCATATTAGCAAATCAGTCGCCATTCACTTTCACTGCGTCTTTTTGCCTTACAACTAAAGTTAAAAGTGACTGAGGCGTTTCCTTTTGTGTTTCACCAAATAATTAAAGTGATACGCGTTTGCAGTGACAAGGTGAGTAATTGAGAAAATATTTGTTATTTCTAAAACTATTCTTTTAAGGGTCATTATTTTATCCCTGTGAGTTAGATAAGACTGTGTTATCGTGTTTCGCGCTTCACACTGTTCTAGCCCTGGGCTAGTCATTTACACGCAATAGGCCCATTTTTTGGCACCGCAACAAAAATCCTCAACTCCGCGAAAGGTTACTTAGCCCCGGGTTATTTTCATAGCACCCTTGTCGGTGACCTACATCGGGTTTGCACAACAAATTGACTTGACATACAAGATAATGCTCAGGCTGCGAAAATTGTCTCAGTAATTGCCTCAACTGTCCAGTAGATGGCGCTACACACCGGTGCTGGATTCAGCGCTAATTCATCCTGGTTTCTTTCTTTGTACAGAAACTTCTTTGTCATTACTGTGATATATGGTCATAATTTGGACCCTAGAACCAGCCTAAAATAACTGCAGGTGAGTGCTGTTTTGTGTATTGTTGCTGTGAGTGCTCACGAGTCCAAATGCCTCATCCTGCTCATTGTCTGGTGTCTACAGATTGGGGGTTTATTTATAGCCCTGCCTGTCTACCTCAAAGTCCCATAATGCACCTCTCCCAGATCCTGAGTCTGGTGGCCTTTTTGCCTGGGTCCCAAAAATAATCTCAAATCTGATCTCACAAAAAAAACAAAAATAGAACATGGCACAAAATGTACAGTCTGGCACCTCAGACAGTCTGATATCTCACTAAAATTACATGTCTGTCAGGGACTAACCCAAAGCCTGTCACACGGATGATCTCTGCCATCAGATTCCACACAATCCAATTAAATCTGCTGTATCCTGGGAAGGGATTCCTCGGGCTGACCAACAGATTTTCAGTATGCGACGATATAGATGTAGCCAGGTGAGAGGTGCGCTTTGTATCTGTAGTACTTCTCTAGGCTTTGTTTTAGCTTTGATCTCTGAAACTTTCTCACATAAATCACCTGGATAAATGGTAAAGTGCTGCGGTTTATCAGCTAGATTTCTAGTTTTGGGGGTGGTTGAGAGACCTGTGTCTTTTCGGCTTACAATAGTACTAGATCAAACACTGTAAATGTATCATGCTTGTTTGGAAAGAGGTCTTAGAAGGGTAGGTTTGGGAGGAAGAATTCATCTTTATATAATGATCCTTCCGTCAGCACGGGAAGGTCCAGTTTCTTCAAGAATTTCCTGTAGTCATCAGGATGGAGCAGGTGTGCACCTGACACTCTAACAGGTGAGATTGGTAGTGTTAAAAAAAAACTAGAGGGAAATACTCAAAGGAATAGGAGTTAATTATGACATCACTTTTTTTTTTTACAGTTTAGTTTCATACTGTAAAATGTTTGTTACCAGTAACTTACTGTAGATAGAGATTATGTAATGTATTTCATATCACAGTAAATGTACAGTAAATATGACACTGTTATTATATTACTGTTATAATTGGTTTCACGGAATACAACTCAAATTGACAGCAATATTCTGTAAACAGATTCTACAGAAAGACACCATTTAAAAATACAATTTAAATTAAAATTATACATCAAGTCACGTTCTATTACCATTAATTAAAAAAAGTATAACTCATTTTCTCTTCACCGTGTTTCCTCTATTTTGGACCATTCTGGTTTACTGGGAAATTTTGAAATTATTGTTGGCTTCTTTATGATCAATCGTTGTGTTTTTGTAAACCACTTTTGAATGAATCATCTGCTAAATAAACATGTAATCTTCCTTCCTATTACATCATAGTGAGTGATAAGTCAGTCTGCTGGATGTAAGGCAAGAAAACAGGCATAAATTGTGTATCTGTGTCCATTTCCTGTAAAGTACCATTAAATTCACGACTCACAAGAGCTGACAGCACAACCAAATGAACTAGGCTAACTCAATATCCAAACTGTAGGCGCCTGGATGGAGGAGCTCCTGACTGAACTAAATGGACACCAAGAATAATGTTGTTTCTGAGGTGTGTGTGTTGAGGAGGATGTAGAGTGTTTTACAGCACACAGATGGAGTGAGAGAGATGCTTGACAGATGGAGAGAAAGAAAGAGAGAGAGAGAGAGGTGGAGGGCAGATGGAAGGAGGTGAGGTTTGGAGAGTGACTCAGCAGAGTCGTTTGATGAGAAGGAACATCAAACGTCAGAGATTTATGGACTGAAACGTTTCTCATGAAATTCTTCCAAGACAAAATGATCACAAATTGCCATTTTAATTATACAACACTATATGATTTTAGGCCTTTTACACAAACCTTTTTAAGCCTGTGGCCAACCATCACGGAAGTCACTCCTCTTACAAATCTTTGGGTGACTATCTACGTATCTATCTATCTATCTATCTATCTATCTATCTATCTATCTATCTATCTATCTATCTATCTATCTATCTATCTATCTATCTATCTATCTATCTATCTATCTATCTGTCTGTCTGTCTGTCTGTCTGTCTGTGTTAGTATATAACCGATATTAAGTATTTCTGTCTGTCCATCTACCATCTGTCTGTTGATCTATCATCTGTCTGTTTAGTATATAACCTATATAGAGTATATCTTTCTCTCTGTCTCAGTATCTATCTATCTGTCCATCTGTCCTTCCATCTATCTATCTATCTATCTATCTATCTATCTATCTATCTATCTATCTATCTATCTATCTATCTATCTATCTATCTATCTATCTATCTATCTATCTATCTATCTATCTGTCTGTCTGTCTGTCTGTCTGTCTGTGTTAGTATATAACCGATATTAAGTATTTCTGTCTGTTGATCTATCATCTGTCTGTCTGTTTAGTATATAACCTATATAGAGTATATCTTTCTCTCTGTCTCAGTATCTATCTATCTGTCCATCTGTCCTTCCATCTATCTATCTATCTATCTATCTATCTATCTATCTATCTATCTATCTATCTATCTATCTATCTATCTATCTATCTATCTATCTATCTATCTATCTATCTATCTGTCCATCTGTCCTTCCATCTATCTATCTATCTATCTATCTATCTATCTATCTATCTATCTATCTATCTATCTATCTATCTATCTATCTATCTATCTATCTATCTATCTATCTATCTGTCTATCTATCTGTCTGTCTGTCTGTTTTAGTATATAACCTACATACAGTATATACGTCTGTCTGTTTTATAACCTATATTTACAGTCTATAAATCTGTCTGTCTCTCTCAGCACCTTATTATAGTTGACCTATGTCCAATACATTGGCCTTAAGACATGTGCGTACGGACTTCATTTCCCAGCGCGCAGTGCGTAGATGTTTCCCACAGCTGACAGATAGTGAGCAGCAGAGACGCGCACCGCAGAACGCGCAGCTCGCACGACCCGATCATCCGCGCTGCCTCCGCATCGCACTTGGATTTGGGATTACCTTGAACCAGATCTCTCTATTTATTTGTTTATTCTGGATCCCAGTACAGACCTTATCTATTGTGCTTTTGGCATTCAGTGGAGTCTGATGGCATGCAACTGTAGAAGTGCATGTGGATTCTTTTATTATTATTTGTAGCTGCTATCATATCTCCATCCACGCCGAGCCCGGTGTTGTTAGAGTGTTAGAGTGGGGGGTGATGATGGTGGAGATTGATGAACAGAGGGACAGCGGCGGCGGTGGTGGCGCAGCGATGGCCGCTCTACACCAGTGTGAACTGATCCAAAACATGATCGACATCTCCATTTCCAGTTTACAAGGGCTTCGAACCAAATGCGCTGTGTCCAACGATCTCACGCAGCAAGAGATCCGCACTTTAGAGGTAACAGCAGGTCTGGGAGTCGATTCCATAAAGAATCGATTCTGAAGCGTTCGGAATTGATTCTGCTCAGGGGCGTGACAATATATTTTGTCATTCGTACTATCAATCATAAATAGTGTTTAGTATGCTTTGTATTGCACTGTTTATTGTGAGATTTAAACTTTTCTACCGTTTTTTTCCCTCCCATGTAATGAGTAAATTAGCCTGGAATCGACACTCGGAATCGATTCTGATGAGTCGATTGCAAAATTTCTGGAATCGAACAGCCATAGGAAGAATAGATCTCTCTCGCGCGCGCGCTCTCTCTCTCTCTCTCTCTCTCTCTCTCTCTCTCTCTCTCTCTCTCTCTCTCTCTCTCTCTCTCTCTTTGCACTGCAGCGGTTTATTGTGGTGCATTATAGGAGCGTGCGGGGCTGGTATATCTCCCCATGCAAAAACGTACCATGGCATCACGTTCTAGTTTCTGTTATTAATTTAAAATTATGACACAGTAAAATGGGATCTGCTTCAAACTTCACTTACAAAAATGTACTTTACTATTCCTCTTTTTTTTTTTTGTAATACATGGTATGGCAACCAGTAGAGTGCTTTTTTTTACCCTTCCATGATACTAGTTTTGAAGATCATTGGACCATTTAAATACCATGCTATATGATATATACAGTGGTACATCATACAGTACCATATAGATATATACATTAAATGGAAGTAACATGGTATTACTAGTATTTTAATTTATTTTTAATTAGAAAGTATTTCAGAATATTTCTATTTGGTTTGGTCTATTTTTTTATGACAGTGGTGTTTAATACTAAGTTACTACATTTTTATTGTAGTAACAATAATTGTAGTAAGTGATATTTTGGTATAAACTATCATTGCCATGATGCATTTCTGTAAGTGCCATAAAGAGGAAGCATGGAGCATTGATGTATACATGAAGTTCATAGCACACTGGTGGGGGGCTTTATTTGACCTGATTCTGTGGGCTAGGTGATATATTTTGGGCATTAAGATGCTGTGTAAAACGCATCCAGGCACAGCATCCCTGCAGGACCAGAACCCCTCCTGATATGTCTGACATCAAAAGGCATCTTAGCCTTTATTAGACTATCAGTCAGAGTGATGCTTTGCCAATAGTGTCTCGCCCTCAACTTCCACAATATTGGCGTTTAAGTGTCAATATTGATGTGTGCTCCACCTGTAAAGTGCCCCAATGCTCCATCTGCAGGGGTAATTAATGAGGAATCAATAGTCATGGAATGGACGTGTCCTGGCCTGTGCAAACAGTCCCAGCGGGCCTGTCGTTTGAGGACCAGGTAATGTTGGGAACACATAAAATAATAGTGGGTTGAAGATGTTTCTGAGGAGTTTCTGAGGTTTTCAACTTGACTATGAAGAGATAAAGTTTGGTGGCTCGATGCAAGGGTGTTGTTGGTGGTTAGCATGGGGTTGTTATGGTTCAAAAGATTCAAAAGAGCACACCCCAAGTAATCACTTAGAAATGCAATCAGTCTATAGCACAGATGTTGCGGGACAGGTTATGCATCAAAAGCTTACGGTTGGGGTTTGTTCAAATCCCTAGCCCTGAGTATGAGCAATATTAATTGTGATGCTTGCTTTAGAAAGCACAATAAATTATTAGTTAAATCATTATGATGGGTCATTTCATTATTGCAAAGATATCATTTTTTTATTAGCAAATATAAAATCTGTTTAAGTGTTTAAGTACAACAATGCAAACTGGCTCCTTCATTTATACTCCCTGTTCTATGACATCTAACTGTGTCAGATCACACATCACTGGGCCCTTCTGTTTACGTCTACAAGAAATGGTGGAGCCTGCTTCCTCTTTGCATCTATATTGCAACCCTACAGGTTGTGTCTCCTTCACAGCCTGTATAGAAGGTGGAGGTGGACTTTTATCTTAGCATTTCCATGCTTTTGATTAGTTGTAATGCATATTTGGTGGTGAAAGATAAACTCTCAGGTACATAGCCCAAATGCAGTTTTAGTTTTTCTTGATGCTCCATCTTGCTCATTCTATAGTTCAGAGAAGATGTCTGATCAACTGAGAAATACCCGCATTAACGGGTACATGCACTGAGAACATGCTCTTGTGTGCTTCATTCAGATGGACAGATGGGTTCCACCAATATTCATCAATATTCAATATTCATCAATATTCAGTGGTCACATTGAAAAACCCTCAGCACTTTCTCTACACTTCAACGCAATCAAGAGAGACTTGAACTCACATTAGATTCTTACTGAAAGCTCTTTATAACATCACTTCACGTCTACTTTTAACAGCTTGCCACTCTGGCCAGCAGATAATTATTCTCGGCCTCACTCTGGCTGAAGGACTGCATGGTGATATTGTTTGATACTGGTGATATTGATTCTCACTCTCATCTGTTGCTGCCATTCTGTAGGTCGTCACTTGTTTTCGGGATCCCAACTATTCGCTCTGTTTTTGCAGGTCTGTTTCTTACTAACATGGCACTGTTTGCTTAACAAGCTCCTACCCATGTAGGGCGTTCTTGTTGGTCCTGGAAACACATTCCTATAAAACAATTGCATTTGAGGGTTAGGGTTAAAAGTCAACATGAAA
The DNA here is from genome assembly GCA_032164185.1 of Moxostoma hubbsi. Taxonomy (NCBI): domain Eukaryota; kingdom Metazoa; phylum Chordata; class Actinopteri; order Cypriniformes; family Catostomidae; genus Moxostoma; species Moxostoma hubbsi. The sequence continues at coordinate 10,141,332 of JAVLUX010000038.1, read as the reverse complement.
CAGCATTTGCAACCCATTTACTTCAGTAATGTGACATCTTCTCTGGTGAAACAGAATACTCATAGAGAAGAAATAAAGATGGGACTTGATTATATCCATTAGGAATTGCATGGATCATGAAAACTGGTTAGTTAGAGAACAGGAATTGAAAAATAGGGCTTGGTGACATCACCCGAAAAGGAAAGTTGTTAAAAATTGAACTCTGGTTAATTATTCCCGATAAAACCAGGAACTTGCATTAAGAAAGTAAATGGACAATTTTGATTTCACTGTATGCTTATAATACATTTTATGGTTGGGGTTAGGGTTAGGTTTAAGCTTAAAGGAATATTCCAGGTTCAATACAATTTAAGCTCAATTGATAGCATTTGCGGCATAATGTTGATTACCACAAAAATGAATTTTGGCTTGTCTCATCTTTTCTTAAGAAAAAAAAAAAAAAAAAGCAATAATCTTTGATAAGTGAGGCACATACATTGGAAGTGAAAGGGCCATTCCGTAAACATAAATAGAAAAAGTATAGCCATAAGAATTAAACCATCTGCTTATGAACAGGCTTTGTGTGTGATAAAATTACGTACTAACCTTTTCTATGTAAAGTTTTCTAATCTAATTATCTAATTTTACAACTTTGTTTTCCATGACAATGGGCCCTAAAATCCTAAAATGACAGCAAAAAAGTCTTATCAACCTATCATTCCCCTCTGATTTTAAGGGTAGGTTATGGTTAGGGCAAGGGGCAGAGTTATGGCAATGAGTGGTTGATAGGAATGTTTTTTTTTTTATGACCAAAATCATCACTATTTTGTAATGGATCAGACACAGACCCAGCATGTCCCTAGTTTAACATGTCCCCCAACATGTCCCTAAAAATGTCTTTTTTTTCAGGACTTGAGAATATTAGTCTTTCACCAGAACTGTTTTCCCAGCTGGTCTGGGAGTGCATGTGTCCACTAGAGTGAGATTCATATGTCTCCTCATATCTTTTCATTGTGAAGATTTTGATGGACTGTGATGTTCTATTCTGACAGCATGATATGACTCTGAGATGCTGTCTCAGGAACGCTGTGACCTACATATATTTGTGGAGATCTTCAATGTTTCTCTGGATAAATTAGTGTGTTGACGATAATAAAGAGACTCAGATCGTCTGCAAGCTTTGCACCAGAGGGTGCCTGTGCTGGGAGACTGGTCAGCTGTTTAAGAACCTCATCAGTCTGGGTTCCCCCCCACAGTGATGTTTGAATTTTGCTGTGCATTTGTGTCGTTTGCTGTCGAGGCTGTGGCTATATTTAGATGTCTTCCTCCCTACGCGTTTTCAGGGTTGGTTGTTAAATAAGAATATAATGACGTGAAGAGCATGAGCAGAGGGGAGAGGGGACTGAAGAGGAGAGGGAGAGTGCCAGCCAATCAGCTTGCGTCTGTTTGAGGGCTCCCAATAGACTGGAGTTGGGGAGGGGGTGACAGATTCAGCCAAGCAGAGCAGGTAAGAGATGTTCCATCATTACTCATTGGCTGTCTTAGTGCGGTGCTCTTTCCTAGATGTTCAGCAGCACATCAGAGCTGTGTCACAATGCCCTGAGGAGGAACCGTCATCATGGCAATCATAGGATATCCTATAAATGATGTTATATGTTTATGTTATATTTAGTCAAATAACATTCCTTGATTGTCAAGTTATCAGTTCTTCACACTTTACTGTCATATACATTCACTGAGCACTTTAATTGGAACACTATGGTCCTAATAAAGTGCCCAACATGGTCTTCTGCTTTTGTAGTCAATCTGCCTCAATGTTCAAAGTGTTGTGCATTCTGAGATTCTATTCTGCTCACTACGAATGTACAAAGTGGTTTCTGTAGCCTTTCTCTCAGCTCGAACCAGTCTGGCCATTCTCAGTTGGCATCTCTCATCAACAAGGTATTTCCATCTGCAGAACTGCCACTCACTGAATGTTTTTTGTTTTTGGCACCATTCTCAGTAAACTGTGTGAAAATCCCAGGAGATCAGCAGATGCAGAAATACTTAAACCAGCCCATTTGGCAGCAGCTATCAAGCCACAGTCAAAATCACTGATCACATTTTTTCCCCATTCCAATGGTTGATGTGAAAATTTACTGAAGATGCTGACCCATATCTGCTTGATTTTATGCATTACACTGATTAGATAATCGCATGAATAAACAAGTGTACCTAATAAAGTGCTCAGTGAGCGGATGTTCATTGTATATTGTACAATATTTTCCTTGATATTGTATTTGTGATTATTACGTTAGATTAAAATACTTTTTGTGGGGCAACTGCATGCCATATTGTTTATGTAGACTACACATCCAAAACAAGTTGAGAATTGTTCCTGAATTGCTTTATTGCATAATGTGTTTTCAAATTTAGTTTACATTTTGAAAAAAATTTACACAAAGTGTGCAACACAACAATTGTAGTATCCTAGGTTGTCATTTCCGATATGCTAATAGAGTAATTTAAACAGATTTTCTGATTGTCTATTGCATTCATGCACACAACAGACCAAACATTTTGTAAATAGAAAATCTTGACACTACAGGAATAGATCTAAATTGAATTATGTAATTGACACGTTTCACAATTAGTTAATTGCAGCAGCTGTAATTGTAATCTCGATAATTTACTGTTTTTGTTTTTTTTAATTAATTTTGCAGCCACTGTATATAATATATTTGATATAATATATATACTATACAATGAATGTTCATTTTATATATATATATATATATATATATATATATATATATATTATCTTTTCTCCCAATTTGGAATGCCCAATTCCTACTACTTAGTAGGTTGCTCACCTCAATCCGCGTGGTGGAGGACAAGTTTCAGTTGCCAATGCTTCTGAGACAGTCAATCTGTGCATTTTATCACGTGGCTCGTTGTGCATGACACCACGGAGACTCACAGCACGGGAGGCTCATGCTACACTCCGATCCACGCACAACTTACCACACACCCCATTGAGAGCGAGAACCGCTAATTGCGACCACGAGAAAGTTACCCCATGTAACTCTACCCTCCCTAGCAACCGGGCAAATTTGGTTGCTTTGGAGACCTGGCTGGAGTAACTCAGCACACCCTAGATTCGAACTCGCAACTCCAGGGGTGGTAGTCAGCGTCAATATGCCCCAGGCACCCTTGTTTATTATATATATTGAAATGTTAGAACATTGCTGAAATCTTGTGGAGTAAGTAATTTAGGTTATAGGGGTTCCGTTGACCAAAAAAAAAGTAATCTAGCAGTGCTGGGGTTTGTATGAGGTCAGAATTAAACTGTGCGTCCTGCAGGAAGTTGATGCCTGTGGGCTGCTCATAAGAAGAGATGAGGAGATTGGTGTTAAGCACATTACAGCAGGCTAACAGGTGAAATTGCATGGAGAAATGCTAATTGATGTTGATCATGAGCGTTACTTCATAGCTAATATTTGTGGACTTGAAATGGGGTCTTGATTTACACCAATAAATATGGTGTCTTTGGGTAGTTGGGCGTTATCCTGCCCTTTGGCTGCCAATCACACATGCTGACCTCACTGAGCTGTTGTCATGACAGCCACGGTCCCATGTTTACCCTCATCTGCAGTCAAGCAGGTGTGACACCCACCTAAATTACCACCAGTGTTACCATAACAATTAAATCATTAAAGAAAGATGTTTTGGTTGACTTGTGAAAAGACTGCACACTGTTTTTATTTACATATGTAGTGACTTTGAAGTGATTTTGTCTTGAGCATGATTTGTTTGTTTGCATTTTAGTGTGTTTCTGGGAACGTGTTACAGTGTGGGAACAGGCTGCCTTAGATCTTCTTCAATAAGATTCTTCTCATTGAAAGTTATTGTAACTCTTCTGGATGCAGATGTTGTATAGATTACATCTACAGACTGCTGTGCCATCATGCCGTGTAAAGATGTCTAGTTTTCACCATGTTTTGTTTTCTGTCTGTGGGAAAATCCCATTCTGAAAAAAAACAAAAAAAAAACATGTTGCTGACGACCCAGGAGTGTAGTTGCTAGGAAACCAGACGTCACATTTTCACCAGTGTATTGTTATCTGTGATGTTTGTGCATGTGTGTGTGTGTGTGTTTGCCGTGCACTTGCAGCGACAGCAGCTCTAGCTCAGGACCTGGATCTGTCAGAAATAGAACAGAGCTTTCCCAAAACGTTTAACCAGAGATATATTGTCCTACTTGCAGATTGTAAATAAACTGCAGTAGCTGCATTAGGTCGGGGTCAATGGTAATTATGAAAGACAAAGACTTTGAACCTTAGGAATATTTCACCCCAAAAAAAGATTCTGCCAATATTTACTCACCCACATGTCATTCCAAACCCACATGACATCAGGGTTCCACAATCATGGAAAACCTGTAAATATTAGGAAATACCATTGATGATTTACAGGCCTGGAAAGGTCATGGACATTAATAAAATCTTAAAAAGGTAGTGAATGTCCTCAGCTCAGCTATTTATTTTTTTTTACATTGAATTACTTATTGTAAGTGCATTCTATGTAAAATATATATTTTTATTGTTCTTTTATTGTCCAGTAATTAACGGAAAGGTCATCGAAAAGTATAGTATAGAGTATAGTTTGCAGAATGTCCAAGCTGCTCTTCCATACAATGGAAGTGAAAGGGGACAAGAGCAGTTGAGCTCCTAAAGTGATCATATGAAATTTAAATATCACCATCAATTTACCATGTAAGTGGCACATATGTTGTGTGTGCCATATTTTTAGAATGACATGAAGGTGAGTAATTAATGACAGAATTAAAATTTTTGGCTCAACTATTCCTTTAAATTCCTTCAGCGTTTTACAGCTCTGATTTTCATAAAGAATCCAAATAAAGCATCTAGCAGGGTTTGGGTCTTCTGTGTAAAGATAAGAAGTTGGTGTGAGTATAACAGGCTGTTGATGTGGAGTTGGTGTGTCTCTGCAGGCTTTACGCCATTGCGGCCTTCACTTTCACACCAACAGCAGAGAATCATCCTGTTCATCTCTGTCTTGCTTTGGCTGAGCCCCAAAATCAATTTTCACAGTGACAAACCAACAAAATAACATGAAAGTGGGTGTTTTATCTGCTTTTGAGCTGTGAGACTAGATAACCAGGAACCAAGCCAGTATGGTGGTCATCATGGTGGACACGAGCAATGGCAGTTTTTGTAAAGCTCTTATGAGTAGCCTACATGTATGGAAAATGGTCATAGTCTTCTGTTATGGTTCCATGATTACCTTTTAAACATAACAACATTTTCCATAGTTCCTGCATTTTAACCATAGTTACATTAATCTAACTATGGTAATGAGGAGTCATCCACGGTTTTATCTGATCCAGCTAACATCCTGTTAAAACCAGTTGAACAGTATCTGTTTTACATATAGTTAGTTTTACATACATAGTATCTAGCTGGTCCATGCTGTTGGAGATGGATAATCAGCTAGTGGACATGGTTTCGGCCTGATGGACCATCTTAACCAAGCTGGTTAGAGCTGGTAGATCACTTTGGACCGGCAACAAACTAGTTACTTTGTTCTGAAAACCACCTTGTGAATTCTTTTTTCCACCAGGGTTAACTATGGTTTTTGTTTATGAAAAACATTTAAAAATACTGTTTAAATTCTTATTTGAAAAACTCATTGCAACGTTCTGCAAATGTTAGTTTATGGTTATAACAAATAAACTCACAAAATAATGATCCTTGATTGTTAAAAATTGGTTCCAAAAAAATAAACAATAAAAAATAAGCAAACAAGTCCATGCACTTAAAGATTCTCTGTTTACTGGGAACATATATTTTCCCACCAAAATACCATAGTTTCTGTTGTTTGTGTTACTATTAGAAGTAAAAAGCAGAACTGTGGTTTTAAACTGTTGCAAGTACCCAGTAACATTATGTACAATCTGTTCAGAAGCACCTTGATAATGGTTGTAAAATCAATCTTTGGATTAGTGGAGTGGTTCAGGTCCTTCTAATGAGAATTAATGTGCAGTGTGTGAGCAGCGAATGAGACCTTGTGCCATTGAATGCTTGTGTGAAGCTTTTTTGTTATGGTGAAATCTGAGAGCTGTTTAAAAAAACCACAGACCTCAAGCACTTGACACAAATTTTCATATTGACTGCGATGGATAAAAGCTTTTGAATGGCAGTTGAGCTTTATTGAGTGGAGTACTGTGTCCTTTGTGCAATTAGCATTTAGCTGTTAGCAACAGAGCTTTAATTGGTTGTTTATCACCTCCGACCTGCTGCAAGGTGCTTTCCATTATTGTCCTCCTACACACTTGACCTCCGACCCCAGCTGGTGTTTGTTCTGCTGTCTGCTATGAGATCTGCTCACTGCAGTGCTCAAGTTTTTTGTTCGCTTCAGCCACGACAGCATACTCAAGGTCTTTTCCTTTCTTACTGAAGTGTGTGTTTGTGTTTATTTGTACAATATATAGACAGTGTGTGTGAGCTGATGGCTCTTGAGAGGTTTTTGTTGAATCTCTGATCCACCTGTTCAGGTGGCTCACACAATGGAGATGAAGATAGATCCTTAGTTCAACCAGAAATTCCCCAATGTAATAATATTTATTTCAATAATGCAAGGAAAATATGACACTCTGTGGGGATAGTTTGAGAATGTAGTGATAATTTTGAATATGTGAGCATCAGTGTGCGGAAACGTGATTGGTTTAAATATTTAGGGATCTTTTTAAAAATAAGGAGATTAGTTTGAGAATGCACTATATGGATAAGTTTGATTATGCTGGTTATGTGGGCACGATTGGCTTATTTTGGGATCAGTTTGACAATGGAAGGATGAGTTAAGTATATTTAAGTATAGATTTTTGTCTGAGTATATTCAGATCATTTAGAGTTTGAGTTTGTTGGGATCTGACTGAGCCTTTGTGGGGATCAGTTTGAGATTCACTACGATTCACCAGTTCATTTACGTCATCACGTAATAACGCCACTATATATAATGCTAAAATGCTATTTAAGGGCATATTGCTGAGTATAACTTTTTAAGTAAGTTATAATAATAAGTGTGTTTATTGTCATCAGTGTTTCATTCAGTGATCTCACAATACATCCTACATTAAAGTTTTGCACCTAAAGCACCCAGTACTGACTCTGGTATACAAGCGTGGATGTTCTGCACGTTTAAAGCATAAAAGGTGATTAAACTAGTCTTAATCAACTCACCCTTTTTACAGAAACCATGACCCAGCTCATCACAACTTCAGATATAATCTTCATGCACAATAGTAAAATTTGTTTACATCTCTCGATTGAAACGTTTCACGTCCTCATTCAAGTCCTCCGTTCATGCATGCTCATCAGCTGTTCACTGATCAGCAGTTCTCAGTGTTATGTCCGAAAGAGGCGATTCTCAGTTCAGTGTACTGGTGACTCTCAAACTGCTGTGATTGACTCAATGTACTGCTTATGTGAGAGCTGCTGTCCTCGGTTCAGTGTACTGTTGACTCGAGAACTGTAGACTGGATCATTTTCATACATTGATAAAACATATTTTTATTTGTTACACTCTCTGTTGTTCAGCAAAATACACCTGAAACATACATTTCATCCCTTAATCACACACGTTCTCAGTATGTCTGACACTTACTTTTACATTTATGCATTTGGCAGACGCTTTTATCCAAAGCGACTTACAGTGCATTTATTACAGGGACAATCCCCCCGGAGCAACCTGGAGTTAAGTGCCTTGCTCAAGGACACAATGGTGGTGGCCGTGGGGTTCGAACCAGCAACCTTCTGATTAGCAGCCCTGTGCTCTAGCCACTACACCACTTCCGAAAGAGTTGTTCAGTTCAGTGTACGGTTGACTCGAGAACTTCTGCGAGCAACTCGTACTGTTGACTCGAGAGCTGTTGCGACCCGAGCATTCAGTCCGATTTGTGAACTAGTTGGAGTGGTTAATTGCAACGAAGAGTTGGCAAAAGCAGATATCACCAATTCTAGGATCATATTACTCCCGGTTATCGGCTCATTTCTGTTCGAAGTGTCAGGCACATCCGAGAGACAGGTTAAGATAGAGTAACTTGTGGATCAGTGTTGGCTCGAGACGCAAACTGTTTCAAATGAACTAGTTCAACTCATTCACTAAAAAGAACTGGTTCAAAAGAACTGGACATCACTATGTGGTGATATTTGGGGATCAGTTTGACTCTACATGTTTGAGTATACAGTATACCGATCAGTCAAATTATGTGGGGGAACAGTTTGCTCTAAGGATATGTGGGCATCAGTTTATTCAGTTTGAGTATTTTAGGATCAGATTTGCACATTTTGGGTATGTAGGGATCAGTGTGAGTATATTTGGTTCAGTTTAAAAGTAAGGATCAATTTAAGTTTTTTGGATCATTTTGACTATATACTGTATGTTTGCGTATACATCGGTTCTGATCAGTTTGAGTATTTTGGTAGGTCTAAATATCTTGCGTTGCTTTTTAGATGCTTTTTTTTCTGCAGTATAGCTCCCAAAGTAAATGTACATTGTTTTAAAGGAGTTTTATATATTTATATTGGAAAACAATCCAAAACAGCAGCAAATCTATATATATATATATATATATACACTCACTTAAAGGATTATTAGGAACACCATACTAATACTGTGTTTGACCCCCTTTCGCCTTCAGAACTGCCTTAATTCTACGTGGCATTGATTCAACAAGGTGCTGAAAGCATTCTTTAGAAATGTTGGCCCATATTGATAGGATAGCATCTTGCAGTTGATGGAGATTTGTGGGATGCACATCCAGGGCACGAAGCTCCCGTTCCACCACATCCCAAAGATGCTCTATTGGGTTGAGATCTGGTGACTGTGGGGGCCATTTTAGTACAGTGAACTCATTGTCATGTTCAAGAAACCAATTTGAAATGATTCAAGCTTTGTGACATGGTGCATTATCCTGCTGGAAGTAGCCATCAGAGGATGGGTACATGGTGGCCAAGGGATGGACATGGTCAGAAACAATGCTCAGGTAGGCCGTGGCATTTAAACGATGCCCAATTGGCACTAAGGGGCCTAAAGTGTGCCAAGAAAACATCCCCCACACCATTACACCACCACCACCAGCCTGCACAGTGGTAACAAGGCATGATGGATCCATGTTCTCATTCTGTTTACGCCAAATTCTGACTCTACCATCTGAATGTCTCAACAGAAATCGAGACTCATCAGACCAGGCAACATTTTTCCAGTCTTCAACTGTCCAATTTTGGTGAGCTCTTGCAAATTGTAGCCTCTTTTTCCTATTTGTAGTGGAGATGAGTGGTACCCGGTGGGGTCTTCTGCTGTTGTAGCCCATCCGCCTCAAGGTTGTGCGTGTTGTGGCTTCACAAATGCTTTGCTGCATACCTCGGTTGTAACGAGTGGTTATTTCAGTCAAAGTTGCTCTTCTATCAGCTTGAATCAGTCGGCCCATTCTCCTCTGACCTCTAGCATCAACAAGGCATTTTCGCCCACAGGACTGCCGCATACTGGATGTTTTTCCCTTTTCACACCATTCTTTGTAAACCCTAGAAATGGTTGTGCGTGAAAATCCCAGTAACTGAGCAGATTGTGAAATACTCAGACCGGCCTGTCTGGCACCAACAACCATGCCACGCTCAAAATTGCTTAAATCACCTTTCTTTCCCATTCTGACATTCAGTTTGGAGTTCAGGAGATTGTCTTGACCAGACCACACCCCTAAATGCATTGAAGCAACTGCCATGTGATTGGTTGATTAGATAATTGCATTAATGAGAAATTGAACAGGTGTTCCTAATAATCCTTTAGGTGAGTGTGTATATATATATATATATATATATATATATATATATATTATTATTATTTTTATTTTATTTTTTATTTTTTTTGATTCAATATGTCACGAGCTGCACACGCAAGGGTCAAGCCTCTCACGCCAGATTGTTTATCAGCCAGGTGAAGTTTCAATCTCTCCCCCTTAGATCAGGACACTTCACACACGACTCATAGAAGAGGCGCTGACCGCACAGAAAAGCCAGTTTTGGGGTTTACTTTTTTCTTGGAAAGTACTTTTTGCATGACCTACATCCTTATTATTTTAACTTTAATAAAGGATACATTTAAGATGTAACACCGAGCATTTAATACGGAATGGGCCTGTTTATAAGGCCCCCTCAATAGGGCCCTGTGACTATGAGGGCTCCCAGCCCACTTACAGGAGGACTGGGGGCCCTTTTCCATTCCTGTTTATAATTAAAAAGAATTGAGCATCTTTTAAAAAAAAATTACGTTTTTAAGGAAATAGGGAATAGGGATGATCACTTCTGAATGGAACGCACCCCATAATTCAGATGAGTTAGAAAATATATAGCAACGTGTGCCAGATCTGCCCAAACTCTTAGCCAAGTTTCACCAAACCCATATGTACATGCTGTAGGAGTCTACGTGTTAAATTCTTTATATTTAATATGTTTGATGAAGTTAATATATGAAAACATAATGTATTATTTCCCCTTTAAATATATGCAAGTTTACACATTACACATTTTGTTACATTCTTGTATACATTGAGTTTACATTATGTATAACAAACACAGTGCTGTATGCTGTATGAGTTAATCTGACTGTAAATAAATGAACAGCTATTAAAAGAGACTTAAATCAATGAAAATTGATTGCGTGGATCTCAACTTATAAAGATAAGTGGACCGTTTTGTATTTTGTATAATTCTTTATACTTTGCGATCAATATCACCTTAAGCTGTCTGGAAAGTTTGGATTGCATCTGTGAGCTGTGTGTTCTTCCTCTCCTCAATCAGGCACAAGCTGTGGTGCTCCTCTCGCACACATCATTAGAATTTAATGTGATCATGTTACATTAAATGTGATCAAACAACTATTCGACAATTATATTAACATTTTTGTCTACAATTTTTTTATTGCCAATGTTTTCGATAACGTCGACTAATCATTTCAGGCCTAAGCCATACTGTACATTGTGTCTGGTAAATATATATATATATATATATATATACTATAAAATGCTTAATTTGGTAAAATACTTAAATATAGAAAATGTAAACAAGCTAAGTCTCTGTCATTTCAAAATAAGGGTCCATTATGTATTTTGAGCTTGTTTACAGATAAAGTCCCACATATTGCACCAAATCTTCCTCTTTTTTTTTTTTTGGTTATTATTGGGATTTTGGTTGAACAGTAAACTAATTCTGGGATTTTATTCCTTTTGCACTCTAGTAGTCTCCATGTCTGTGCCCATTATGATTTAGTAATTTTTTTTAATATTCAATCGAATTTAAAAACTATCAGCCGATAAATCGGTTATTGGCCTTGTCCACCAATTTAGTTATCATTATAAGTCAAATCTATCAGTCGACCTCCGAGGATTTGCCCACACATTTTGGGTATGTGAGGATTGGTGTTCATTAACAGGGTATGTGGGAATCAGTTTGAGTATACTGTGATACCTTGAAGTATTTAGGGATCAAATCAGATGTGTATATCGGGATCAGTTTGATCATTTTAGAATCATTTACATTTATGCATTTGGCAGACGCTTTTATCCAAAGCGACTTACAGTGCCCTTATTACAGGGACAATCCCCCCGGAGCAACCTGGAGTTAAGTGCCTTGCTCAAGGGCACAATGGTGGTGGCTGTGGGGATCGAACCAGCAACCTTCTGATCAACAGTTTTGCGCTTTACCACCACTCACACATAGGATCAATATGTGTACAGATCAGCTAGAGTATTTTTGGCTTAGTTTGATTATGTAAAGATCAGCTTGGCAATGCAGGGATCACTTTGGGAATATAGAAATCACTATATATTCTGTGTTCATATTTTGAGGTATCTGTGGCTCTTGTAAAGACCATAAGAGGGATGAAGTGTGTCTGGCTGCTGCTGTTCGCATGTATAAGTGTGCTGTTCTCATTAAAGCAGTGATTGCAGGCGGCAGCAGTGGGATGGGGCATTGCTTGGGGGTCTTGTGAAAGGATGACTTGTTTTATGGCCATCGGCCTCATGGTAATGGTCCTCTTCTGTGCGTCAGTGAGCCACTGACCTGAACTGTCACAGCAGGTGAGCCCTCCTCTCACCCGACCCCCTCTTTCTTTCTCGCCCTCTCTCGATCTCTCCCTTCTCCTCCCTTCTTTCTGTCTCTTTGCGTCATCAGTGATTCTGTTCTGCTGAGGTGTCTGTGCAGCCTGAAAAAAACCTGTATGACATTAGGCAGAATGACAGCCTCAGTCACCATTCACTTTCATTGTATGGAAAACGGATGCAATAAAAGTGAATGGTCACTGAAGCAAACATCTGCTCAACATCTCCTTTTGTGTTCCATGGTAAAAATAAGGTCATTGCTGTCATTTTGTAACGTATTGGTGAATTCGAGGCGGGTCTTTCACATGCTGCTTTGGTCAGCATTCTGCACCAACCTGTAAAATTCCTCCTGCTTTAGCTAGTGCAGTTTGTTTATTAAAGGGTTAGAGCTATACCTTAAGGATTTGGGAATGTTTCCCACTATATTTATTATTCAAAACTATTCCTACAGTCTGGATTGGGAAATATCTTTCAGTCCTGGGAGAACTCTGCAATGGTGTTAGAGGTATCTGCCAAACCGAACACGTTTGCCGGAACAAGCAGCAGGGAACAGACGCAATGGCCATTTGACGAGATGGACTGCTGTCGTAGCCTCGGTGTGAACTCTGAGTCTCGCGAAGCTGTGATGTCAGAACGCTCCCACCGTCAACACAATGTTCCGATGACACTCGGTTGCCATGCCAGCAGTGAAGTCGCCTCCATTAGAAGGGCTGCAGCTCCCTTCCATATAATAACAGTTATTTATAGGTGACAGCCCTGTTTGCTGAAGGGGAGCACAAAAAGAGAGAGGGAGAGAGACAAAATGCAACGATTTCAACATGTTTGTGACTTTGATTTGTTTACCTACTGTAAACACATGCATTCTGCATTACATCCAGAGAGAACATGCCTCCTTTGAGATTTCACACATACATATATTTAGAGGGTTTGTCTAATTTGGCTTGCAATTCAATCTAAATTGAATACAGTGTGTGTGTGTGTGTGTGTGTGTGTGGGGGGGGTGTATGTGTGTGTTTTAAATTTTGCCTACACTGTGCAGACATGGTAAAATCTAAAATCACCTACATCGTGAGGCCCAGCCAATGGTCCCCTTGAGGAAAATAGCCTAATAAACATGTTAACTAGTACCATAATGAAAAAGTGAAAAGGCAGAAAGGTTTCTGATAGGGTTTGTTTTATGGGTAGGGGACAGAAAATATCATTAGCACAGAATAAAAACAATAGAAGTCAATATAAAAAGTCTCCACCATCATAGAAAACCAAATGCGAGTGTGTGTTTGTTTGTGTATCTGCTTTAATAACATTGATGCTAGCAACACCAAGTTCGTGGGTTCGATTCCCAGGGAATGCACTTACTGATAAACATGTACAGTATACCTTGAATGCACTGTCGATTTGCATCGTCTACAGAAATCACATGTTCATGTAACATTTTTGTGCCTTGTTCTTTATAAATCCTTGTTCAAACAGCTGTTTGTGTAGTCCCGAAACCTGCTGAGGCATTAAAGGCCACTCTCTAGCTCTGCACCCTCTGACGCCCCTCCCTCATGTGCTGTGTGCTCTGCTTCCCCCTGCAGGTGAAGCTCATGAAGTACATCTGTAAACAATTGCAGTGTAAGCAGAAGGTGCCAGACACAGAGCGGCCAGCTTCACTGGACAGTTACCCACGGCTAGAGGACTGGTTACGCATTATCAGCATCAGACCTGAGCTCATAGAGGTAATGTTTGTATGTGTGTGTGTGTGTGTTTGGAAGAGAGAGAATCGTAATGCTGTGTATCTTTTCAGTCAAATTCATTTCAGTTTTAATACATATCCACTTGAATGTAACACATTGATTTGCCTGTAAATATCCAGGACAGGATAATTACACCTGATGTCTGTAAGCCTTATCAGGGGTCATGTTGTCTGGGTCATATTTCACCCCACAATCAAAAGAGAAAATAATGAAATTCCATTTTGTATAAAGAAAATGAATCCTGTTTTTACATTTTAAATGTTTGTTATATACACGTTTCATTTTTGTTCTACTTTTATGTTGACACTGACTGTTTACTGTACTATACAAGAATGTCAGTTTTGTCTAGCTGAATGCTTTTGTGTATCACACAGCTTTTTTAGATACATATTTCAACAGTAGGTAAAATTTTACTGGGAAAAGTCAATATAATAATACTGTAGTACACAGAAAAAGGATATGTACATTTGTATATGTACAGTAAATGTATTTTTGTAGCAATGTGTTACATGTAAACAAAAAAATTCACATTTGCATGTACATTTTTACACATTTCTTGACAATCAATATGACAATTTCACTGAGAATCAACTCATCAGTTTTGATCCACAAGCCAAGTGCATTTAGTTATTGTACAAATTGTAGACAATTGTACTTACTTTTCTGCACACATGTGCCAAAACACGTGCAATACTGCTTAAATGAATAAGAAATTCAAATCTGGTGTGAACAAGAATCAAATTATTCAGATATTTGAACTTAATGTTTTGAAAAAAATAATTCTCATTCGAGAATTGAGCCAAATTGATTGAGAAAAACTCTAAAGCACCATTAAATTTTTTTTGTTGCATTGAGACATTATTTTCATGACAATTAACCTATACTTACCATGCCCCCATACTCATTTTTGATTGAGACAGATTTTTGATTTGACAGATTGACCCATCGTCATGTTTAATTGCCCAAACTGATTTTGCCCTTACAAAAATCGAGAGTTCTGGCAACCTACTATAAATTTGCAGCAAATTCAACACTCATTATTTTCACATGCAAATGAGTTTTGCGGCAAACTCTTCATTATTGCTGCAGGTTCACCTGTATTTGCATGTGAAAATAATGAGCGGGAATTTGCAGCAAGTTTGTCAGAACAGGAGTTTATGCCCTGGCTGTTTAAATTATACAAAAATTTGTTTATGAACAATTTCATAAAACCATGATAATCCTTGCACCTCTTTACATATTTAATAAGGACAACAGATCATAACCAGGAGTCTAAATAAACAATGCCAGCAACATGATCAGTAGACTGTTAGTGTTTATGTGCATATAAGAGTTGTATAAGAGTGTGTTTGTGCATGATGCAGTTCAATATCCTTGAATAGAGCTGAGGAAGTAGAAAATCTGCTGTGTTTTGACAGTTTGGCCACAGCTACATTCCCAGCAGACCTGAGATACACCAACTCTAATCAGCCAACATGCTGAGTCAGTCTCTCTCTCTCTCTCTCTCTCTCCCGCTCTCTCTCTCCCTCTCTCTCTCTCTCTCTCCCTCTCCCCCTCTCTCTCTCTCTCACTCTCCCTCTCCCTCTCCCTCTCTCTCTCGCTCGCTCTCTCTCACTCTCTCAATTCAATTTCAATTGCTTTATTGGCATGACTGCATGTTACAATGTTGCCAAAGCACAAGTTATAATCAAATCAAACAGAGTAGAAACATGTGTGTAACATTAATCAACAGATTTAAACTGTGGATATTTAGAACACAGTAATTAACAAACAAATAAACAAATGCATTGTATGTACACATTTTAAATCACATGTAACTGAAACAGTAATATACAGTGTATATAATGAAATAATATATTAACTACATACATTTAAGTGAAAAGGTTTAGTTTAGTGGCTCAGAGTTCTTTCTCTCAGGTTATGGCAGGGTGTGACATATTTAGCAGCTTTAGGGGCCATGTGTACTTTCCTAATATGATTTGAATTTGTTCAATTTCTGACAGTTCACATATTTCAGGTATAGATTCACTGCATAGTGATTCACAGCACTTTCCACAGTGGAGGAGAAAGTGCATCTCTGTTTTAACCTCTCCATTCTGGCAGTGAACACATGTCCTGTTTTCTCTGGGGAGCCAAGACTTTTTAAGTCTCCCTCTTTCTATGGCGAGGTTATGATCACTCAGCCTTTATTTGGTCAGGATGTGCCTCTGTTTTACATCTCTGACAGTGGACAGATCTCTCTCTCTCTCTCTCTCTCTCTCTCTCAGCTTTCAACATTTTCTGATGCTGTTCCTACATCATATCCTGTATCATCTCTACTGTCTTTATAATAAAAGTATCTGAAAAACATACAAACTCAGGATCAGGTTGTTAGTGTAGTCCAAGAATACGACTTCCAGGATAAGACTTGAACCCCTGCTCAATGTGATTGAGAAGTTTATGAGATTCAACATAATTTTGTGATCATGTGGAAGAGAAAGAGCGAGTGAGAGGAGGAATTCTGGGCTAATATGATACTTATATCACTCCAGCGTCAGGAGCCTCTTTTCTCAGTCAGTCAGACTGGTTAGTAATTAGAAAATCGGATTAATTAGTCTAAAGGGTCACATGTCTTGGGAATTTGGAGAGAGGCAGCGAGAGAGAGGCAAAACAAACTTTAATCACAGAGAGTCACCATACGGCATAATCATCTGCCTTATGGTGCCCCAACAAAACCCTATAAATCTATGAAAACCTGCTGAATAACCTTCTATCTGCCTGTTAAGAATATGTGCACATCTATTGACATGTTTAAATGTGCTAAATATGTATAAAAGTGGTAAATATATGTCAGTAAACACATGACATTTAATCGTAGAAAACATTCCCTGTCTTAGGTCAGTTAGGATCACTACTTTATTTTAAGAATGTGAAATGTCAAAAGAATAGTAGAGATAATTATTTATTTCAGCTTTTATTTCTTCCATCACATTCCCAGTGGGTTTACATACACTTTGTTAGTGTTTGGTAGCATTGCCTTTACATTGTTTAACTTGGGTTAAATGTTTTGGGTAGACTTCCACAAGCTTCTCACAATAAGTTGCTGGAATTTTGGCACATTCAATTCGCTTGGATGTTTGTCCTTTTTCAGAATCAAACTGATCTGGGCTTGTGTTGGAGGACACAAGCGGTTGTTGACCATGGTTGGCGGAAGCAAAAGTGGAGCCAGTTCTGTAGCATGAGATCTAAAAAATATAGTGGCAAAGCCATTTTGCACCTGTAGGCCAATGTTACCTCAGAATCAAGATAATTTTTTCGTCAGTTTAGGAAGTTCTAATGGTTCCACAAAGTTCCTAATATCTTCTTCAGTAGACAAAGACGTGGAACTATAAAGATCAAGATAGAATTCTTTAAAAGCATCTTTAATATCAATGGCTGAGGTAAATATTTCACCACCAGCAGATTTCACTGAGGGAATGGTAGAAAAATACTCTCTGTTTTATATATCTAAACAGAAGTTTTCCTGCCTTGTCCCATGACTTAAAGTATGACTGTCTTGCCCTGAATAGCCAAAACTCCACCTTATGCGACAAAATAGTATTATATCTGTAGTTCAATCAGGTAAATTCCTTGAGGCCATTAGATGACATTCGGCGCTTCAGCTCGTCTCGGCACTTTTCATCTTCCCTTCCAATTCCACGAGTTCTTGTCCTTTGGATTTTTTGGTGAAAGAGGCATACTGTATGATTCGGCCCCTAAGAAATGCCTTAAGTGCATCCCAAGCCACGCCCACAGAGTATACTGAGGACCTGTTGATCTCCATTGATTTCAGCCTTTAGCATTTGTTGGAATTCAGGATTTTGCAAAAGGGATACATTAAAGCGGCAACTATATGATGTCTTTTTCTCCATATGTGGCAACATCTCTAAACACACCAGGGCATAATCTGAGACTAAAATGTTTCCAATTGAGCAATCAACCACAGCTGAAATGAGGGACTTGGATATATATATATATATATATATATATATATATATATATATATATATATAATATATATATATATATATATATATATATATATAATATATATATATATATATATATATATATATATATATATATATATATATATATATATAAATATATATATATAAAATATATATATATATATAAAATATATATATATATATATATATATATATATATATATAAATCTATTCTAGAATAAATCTTATGTACTGATGAAAAAAAGTATAGTCCCTACCAGGTTGGTTCAAAAGTCATGTACTGATGAAAAAAAGTATAGTCCCTACCAGGTTGGTTCAAAAGTCAAAATATCTGTAAGACCAAGATTTTTTTACACATCCTGTGAAGCATCAATGTTGCTCTAGGGGGCTTGCACACTTTTGCTTCACTATGATCATGGAATGAGTCCATCAAAAGAATAAAGTCTCCTCCCAATATTATATCATGAGGGGTGTCAGCGGCTTGCAATATCCCTTCAAGATCTATAAAAAAGCCCTGATCATCAAAGTTAGGTGCATAAATATTTGCCAAAATAACACTTTGTCCCTGAATTTCAGCTAAAACAATAATGACTCTTCCTAATTTATCTTTACTCTGTTTGAGACATTTGAATTGTAGCTGTTTACTTATCAACGTAATGGCTCCCCTGCTCTTGCCTAAGCCCGCACTATAAAAAAAATGCCCACCCCATATCTTCCCAGATTTTTCAGGTTCCTGCGGAGAAAGGTGCATTTCTTAAGAATCACTATATCATATTTCTTATGCTTAAGAAGAGAAATAACCTTCCTTTTTTTATGGGGTGCCCAAACCATTCACATTCCTTGTGGAGAGAGACAATCCACTCATATTAACATCTGACATTTTGACATCATAGAAAAAATAGAATGGTTGTCAAAAACAAGATTATAAAGACCACATTCCAATATTAGTGCAACCCACAAAACCTGAATATCCCCCAGAACAAAACAAACAGAAAAAAGAAGAAACACAAAGAGCATTTAGATTCATCCATTAAACTGTCCTGAAGGTGTGACACTCCAAAAAATAAACTGCAGCTACTAGGCGAAACCAGCAAAAAAAAAAAAAAAAAAAGAGGCGTGCACTCCACTGCAATATGAGTGTAAGCAAATTACTTACTCCAATGACTTTGAAAGAAATACTACACAAAACAAACGCCAGCCAATAGGCGGAATAAGCACAAGTAGTTGGTAGATTCATCCATAAAACTGTCCTGAAGGTGTGTTGCTTCTATAAAAAAAACTCCAGCCGATTGGCGGACAAAGCACAAAGAGCTTGTAGATTCATCCATAATACTGTCCTGAAGGTGTGTTAATCTACGATATAAACACCAGCCGCTAGGTGCAGCCAGCACAAAAAGAGTTTGCAGATACTTCAAACACTCAAGCGAATGTTCATTGAGTCAGTCCACTCGGTTGTCCTACTCAATTTGGCTGGGAATATCATTGCAAAAGCAACTTTCTGTTGATGTAAAAGATTCTTGCATTCCTTGAATCAATAACATTTCTCTCTTGTCGAGTTCGCAAGGTCTGGGAACAAAAAACTGCTGTGGTTCTTCCAAGAAAGCCTTCCTTTACACCTCACCTCATGTAAAACTAGATCTTCATCGAATGATCTCAGAAATTTGGCCAGAATTGATTGGGGCCTGTCTTCCTCTGCAGATCGGTGAGAGATTTCCACTCGCTCGATTTCCATATTATGGCCTGCCATATCGAGCAGACTCGGAAAGATCCCATCCAGGAATTCCACTATAACATGCCCTTCCAATCCCTCCAGGACTCCCACGATGTGGGATGTCCTCCAACTTCTCCCAGACATGCTCCAAATCCACCTTGGTTGCTAGCGGATTAGCAGATAATTCCCTCTCTGATGACTCCAGGTAACCGATCCATTCCTCGACATAACCACATCAGTAAACTTTGCCTCCATGGCAATGATAGATCGACATATCACAGCAAGATCCTCCAAGTCAGCAACGACTTTCGTCAGCATTGCCGACATGTTCAGAATCGCGGTAACATTTTCCGCATCTCTCCAGCCAAATCGACTTCGAGTCCCATGGCCTGCTCGGTGGTGTCAGCTTGAGCACGTAAGTGTCTTTTAATGTTTTGACATTTTGAATTCTTTGACATATTGTCCTCCTAGAACAGCTATGGAACAGAGTGTATCGAATCTCACAGGTTTATTCACCAAAGTGCGCAGAGGTCGCCATTCACACGTCCGATCCTCGCATGGCGTCACGTGACTCCCAGCCTCACACCTTTCCCCCAAACATAACGATGATCATTATGTCCAAACAGTTAAATTTGTTTCATTAGACCAGAGGACATTTCTTCAAAAAGATCTTTGTCCCCATGTGCACTTACAAACTGTAGTCTGGCTTTTTTTATGGCAGTTTTGGAGCAGTGGTTTCTTCCTTGCTGAGGATATAGATTTGTCTACCTGCTTCATCCAGCATCTTCACAAGGTCCTTTGCTGTTGTCCTGGGATTGATTTACACTTTTTGCACCTAACTACGTTCATTTCTAGGAGACAGAATGCGCCTCCTTCCTGAGTGGTATGATGGCTGCGTGGTCCCATAGGGTTTATACTTGCGTATTATTTTTTGTACAGATGAACGTGATACCTTCAGGCATTTGAAATTGGATATTACTCCAAATGATGAACCAGACTTGTGGAGGTCCACACATTTTTTTTTTTATGAGGTCTTTTGATTTTCCCATGATGTCAAGCAAAGAGTCACTGAGTTTGAAAGTAGGCTTTAAAATACATCTACAGGTACACATCCAGTTCAGTACACCTCCTATCAGCTAATTGTCTAAAGGCTTGACATAATTTTCTGGAATTTTCCAAACTGCTTAAAGGCACAGTTAACTTAAGTGTATGTAAACTTCTGACCCACTGGAATTATGATATAGGCAATTATGAAGTGAAACAATCTGTCTGTAAAAAATGGTTGGAAACATTACTAATGTCATGCACAAAGTAGGTGTCCTAAACGACTTGCCAAAACTATAGTTTGCCAAAATTAAATCTGTGGAGTGGTTAAAAAATTTGTTTTAATGACTTCAACTGTACAACACAGTATTTTCTGTTGGTGAAACCAAGGCCATGCAGGCAGGGAAAAATAATATTAATCAATAATATCATAGCCAGGCCCAGACAGAATCTGTGCACTCAGAACTCTGCAGAAAACTCAGCAGATTTCCGCCGAATTGCAACATCTGTTATTCACAAATATTCTACACATCCCCCATCCCTTGAATGTGTGTTTATTAAAGGGGTCACAAAGTGCTATTTTTTTTTATAATTGTATTATCTTCCCTGAGGTCCAATAATAAACATGCTGCTGCAGTGGCCCTCAACGACTTCCGCCCCGTTGCTCTTACTCCCATCATAGCAAAGTGTTTCGAGAGGCTGGTACTCACCCACCTGAAAACATGTCTGCCCCCAACACTGGACCCGTATCAGTTCGCCTACAAACCCAACAGGTCAACTGAGGATGCTATCGCCTCAGCTCTTCACCCCGCCCTGACTCAGTTGGACAAAAATAACATGTATGTCAGGATGCTATTCATTGATTTCAGTTCTGCCTTCAATACTGTGATCCCATCCAAGCTGATCTCCAAGCTCACTGATCTTGGCATCAGCCCCTCCCTCTGCAACTGGACCCTGAACTTCCTCACTAACAGACCACAGTTAGGATAAGCAACCACAAATCCTCCACCCTCACTTTGAATTCTGGTGCACCACAGGGCTGTGTGCTGAGTCCAATCCTCTACTCCCTCTTCACCCTCGACTGCATACCTGAGTATGGCTCCAACTCCATAATCAAGTTTGCAGATGACACAACGGTGGTAGGTCTGATCAGCGGCAACGATGAGACGGCGTACAGGGAAGAGGTACAGCACCTGGTTGTGTGGTGTGCCAACAACAATCTCACACTCAACACCCAGAAGACCAAGGAACTGATTGTGGACTACCGGCGGACTAGGAAAGGACACACACACACACACACACACACTACCATCTATATTGATGGGGACGAAGTGGAGCGTGTGACAAGCTTCAAGTTCCTGGGTGTCCATATCTCTGAGGATCTTTCCTGGAAATACAACACCTCCACTCTGATTTAAAAAGCGCAACAGCGCCTTTACTTCCTAGGAAGCTAAAAAAAGCTCACCTGTCCCCCTACATCCTGCAGAACTTTTACCGCTGCACTATTGAAAGTGTCTTAAACTGCATAACAGTGTGGTATGGCAACTGCACTGTCTCAGATCAGAAGGCACTGCAGCGGGTGGTGAAAACTGCCCAATACATCACTGGTGTTCAGCTACCCTCCATCAATGACATTCACAATAAACGCTGCCTAAGGAGGGTGAGAAGCATTATCGAAGACACCTCTCACCCCAACCACGGTCTGTTTACTCCTCTCCCATCTGGGAGACGCTATAGGAGTCTTCGCTGTCGCACCAGCAGATTCAGGAACAGTTTCTTTCCCTCAGCTGTCAGCCTACTGAACTCTAAACTCAGGCGCTGAACACTACATCCCACCCGAACTTCACATTTGTATTTTCTTTTATTAATTTATATATATTTATAAAAAAATATTTTTTCGCACATTCCCTTGCACATTTCTTGCACATAACTTCTACCTCCTGATGTCGCTTGCACTGTTATGGCCACCGGCATTTACATATTTAGACATTTACATATTTATTCCTCATTCTGTACAATGCACCTTCAGTTTTATACTTCTTCATTTGCACCCTGTACTGTATTTGCATTTGCACTCAAATCCCATATTGTATATACTTACATATTATATATATATATATATATATATATATATATATATATATATATATATATATATATATATATATATATATATATATATATACATACATACATATTATATATTATAAATACATATTGCTATTTGCACTTCTGGTTAGATGCTAACTGCATTTCATTGGCTCTGTACTTGTATTTTGCACAATGACAATAAGAAAAATGTGCACCAAAACAGTCACAATTTAGTAATGTATGATAATTTTCCACCCTGTTTTTGGCCCTCTGTCAGAAACGTTTGGTTTTTGCACAAGCGCCTCCTTAAAACTTCAATGTAAATGCCCATTCTTGTGATAGGCTAACATCATTCAGCCCCTCAGATTCAGCAAACTGAAACAAACAAATAGGAATAACATTATGAAACTACATTTCTGCTGTCAGCAATTCTTTTAACCCTAACTGATTAACCCCATTGAAAGTCTTTGGGGTGTGCTGAAGAAGACTTTACAGAGTTGTCAGACTCTCATGTAATCAAAACAAGATCTTGGGCAAAAATTAATGCAAATCTAGACAGAAGTAAATGTTGTGACATTTCATAAGGTTGTCGAAACAATACCACAACGAGTGCGTGCCGTAATCAAAGCTAAACACGTTCCAACGAAATATTGGAGTATGCAACTTTTTTTTTGGCCTGGCAGTGTATTAAACTGTTCATCTCAAGCACAACTGTTATCACTCAGCACCATAAACTATCAAACAGTCATGATATTTTAAATATTCAGAAATTAAATGGTTTACTTACATTTTTTATGTGCTTTTAACTGCCCCACACTTCAATAACAGTTCCTTTGCAAAGCTGGAATTGTATTATGATGGTTCACTAACAATCAACACTGACATGTGCGTTGGGGCCTGGGTAGCTTAGCAAGTAAAGATGCTGACTACCACACCTGGAGTCACAAGTTCAAATCCAGGGCATGCTGAGTGACTCCAGTCAGGCTTCCTAAGCAACCAATTGGCCTGGTTGCTAGGGTGGGTAGAGTCATGTTGGGTTAACCTATCGTGGTCGCTATAATGTGGTTGTCGCTCTCGGTGGGGTGCATTGGTGCGTGCTCAACAAGCCACGTGATAAGATGCGTGGATTGATGATCTCAGACTTGGAGGCAAATGAGATTTGTTCTCTGCTACCCAGATTGAGGCAAGTCACTATGCCACCATGAGGACTTAGAGCACATTAGGAATTGGGCATGCCAAATTGGGAAAAACAAAACAAAACACTGACATGAGCCAAAATAAACGAACACATCATAGTCCAAAAATTGGTGAAATTGTGCACATTCATACTGAAGGTGCATTGAGGTGCACATCACCAGAAACTATGCCATATATAATTATATGGTGTATGTCCTATGTTTACATACACCAACAATTTAAAATAGCGCAGATGGGCAAAAGAACGCGTCCATGACGTGTTTTTGCTCAAAGAAACGCAGGCAGCAGCTGAATGAAAGTGAATTGCTTCTCCCTTTCAGAGTTGTAACTTGTCTCTTAAAAGTGACGAGTGTAACGGGGTAAGGTGTGCAAGGAGGAGGCGGGAAACGGCAAAACGGCAAAAACATAAACATAAACCTCTGGATCGTATTTATCCCCCTCCCTGCTGATTAGCCCGAATCATGACTGGGCATGTGTCCACACAGCCTGACCCCGCCCTCCTCCATGGCAGCGGTCAAAGAGTCAGTGTAGTTCATGTTCATTTCCAAAAATAATCCAAAATAGTCCAGATGGGTCCCCTTAGGTGTTTTGTTAGGATTATTTAGCCTCGGAAGGCCTACTCTCTTTCACTGCTTGAACTGCCCACCAATGGGTGGTGCCAAGGGTGCGATGATGAATGTTGTGGGATGTGTAAATACAAATGAGCAATGTGTCATGACGTCACGAACAGACAGATTTCAAAATCAGACATTTCAGCAGGGTGGCAACTATAAGTACTCTTTTTAGACTGAGGAGGAAGATTTGAGTTCTGAAATGTAATGTTTTTATATTACAGTTACCTCTTATATGTCTAAATATAAAGGAAATTTGTACACATTTTACTATGTTCAAATCCCTTCTGCAGAGTTCCGCATATTTTTCCTTAAAGGGTTACTTCAGGATTTAGCATTAAGCTTTGTATCAGTAGAAAACCAGTAGTATTTTCTAATTACCGAGCTCCCCCCCCCTCATATCCCCCTGAGATGAGAGATTTATTTATTTTTAGTCTGGAAAAAAATCCTCATCATCATTTTGCGTCATCGGAGGATTTTTGGTCCAGAGGCTTAAAACTACAGCCAGTATTCCGCATGTTTTCACCACGCCCATATGGGGCGGGATCTCACTCACAGAATGTGAAGACAGTGTCAGCCATCTTTCTGTAGAAGCTTAGAAAACAGGCTCTTGCTCTGTGTAGAAAGTTTGTATACAAGTAGGTTAATCACGATGGCTGAAGGTAGTTTTGAAGTTGAAATGGCAGAAGGGGATTTCGAAGATCTGTTGCGAGAATCTGATGCTCGCGCTACCTGTACGAGCCGCAATACAGCGATGAACAGAGGCTGGAGCAGCTGCTGTAGCAGGGGAGAAAAACCTGCTTGGTGGTCAGGAGGAAGAGAGTGTTAAATTATATTCAGACTCGAGTTGGGGCGGACTGGTGGTGTCAGTGCTCTCGCTGTGCGCCTATGGAAACATAGAGAGTCCTATTGCTGTTGCGAATTTCAGCGATACTGGACGAGATCGCTGAATCCGGTGATGAAACTGCACCGATAACATGAGCATGTATAACTGAGCACCCAAGTTTTGTATCACACATGGACAGGGGAGTCCTGGAAACTTATTTTAGGATCCCGAAGATAAATTGGAAACGCCAGCCAAAGCCCGCAGGGACAAACGGACGGCTTAGTGTAAAGTGAGTATTTTGTTTGTTTTTCTTTTTTGTTACTAAGACGTCATGTACAGAGTTTGGACACATGGAATTATAATGTTCTTCCCGCGTAGTTAGTCAATTTATCAACTAACTCACGATTTATAGAGTCACGATGTAGCATAGTTGTATCATATGCATTGCGTTCATATTCTGGGCTCATCTTATTTTTTTATACATAGTATGGTTTATTAAGGGGCGTGTTCACAAAAGGGCGTTGAAGAGGAAAAGTTTTTTTTTTTACTCCACAGCGTTTTCTTATGGTTTTCTATGGGAGGAAAATGCTTAACGTGTAATTAAACGCGCTGCGTTCATATTCTGGGCTCATCTTATTTTTTTTATACATAGTATGGTTTATTAATATGATGTGTACTGAGTTTGGTCTTTTAATATCACTGTCTTAGTACAGTAAGCCACGTTAAGCGTTTTCTTATAACGGTTTTCTATGGGAAGAAAATGCTTAACGTGTAATTAAACGCGTTGCGTTCATATTTTGGACATCTTATTTTTTTATACATAGTATGGTTTATTAATATGATGTGTACTGAGTTTGGTCTTTTAATATCACTGTCTTAGTACAGTAAGCCACGTTAAGCGTTTTTCACGTTAAGCGTTTTAGAATGTCCTTATCATATTTTCAGATACTGCCGCCTGTAACCGGTAGGCGTGGTTTGGGAGTGGCCTCGTAAGGGCAGCAAAGCAAGTGCATTCTGGGAGTTGTTGTCTTTCAGCCACATGTGTAAAAAATACATTTTCTGCCTTTTCTCTGTCTAGAATGCTTCAAATTCAAAAATAATTTCACATTTATACTATATAAATGACCAATTTTAAATACACATTCATCTTCCCAGAGGTGAAGTATCCCTTTAAAATCAGAGGAGGGAAATGCTTGTTTCCAGCTTGAGGTTCTGTCTGGGCCTGATCATGTTTCAGCCAATCAAATCTGGATTGTTGAAATCAAGCCTGCCCTTCATTATTTCCCTTGAAAATTCTGTTTCTCTTGGACATAGTCCATTTCTTCATATTACAGATGGTGAATTATTGCGAATGCCATGTCATGTTGTCTTAAACACGAACATATCACCCAATTTCACTCTGGTTCAGATACGTAAGAGCTGTACTTGCTTGAAATGAGGTGTATTGTGTTTGTGAGTGTAATAGTGTGTACAGTATGCTGCTGTACCTTACTCAAGAGGTTTGTTATTACAGATGACAC
This sequence comes from Moxostoma hubbsi, assembly GCA_032164185.1. Lineage (NCBI taxonomy): Eukaryota > Metazoa > Chordata > Actinopteri > Cypriniformes > Catostomidae > Moxostoma > Moxostoma hubbsi. Next base: position 10,114,475 of record JAVLUX010000038.1, on the reverse strand, counting down.
CTGCAGAATACATGGTTGTCAGACCACATTATAAAAGCTGAGGTATCTTAGAATAGGCTGACTGTCATTCTCTCTTTCTCTCTTCAGGCAGTGAATGTGAAGCTGTCATTGGACTCTCTGCTGCACATGCCCAGCAGTCAGGTGCAGGAAACCATGAGAAGGCTGGGCTCAAGTTCAGACGAGTGTACCAGGCTGTGTGCTGCTCTGAACTGTTTAAAAAGTGCCTCTGAGTCAGGTGAGTAGCCGACACTCTCTCCTTGACTTGTCCTAAAGCTGCAGTGTGTCATTTTTAGCGGCACTAAACAAAATGGCAAAAAAAAAGACTGTTTCTAAGCAGTTGCTTCCCAAACTATAGAGCCCCTTAGAGGACAGGGCGGGAATTTTTTTCTGAAATAGTTTTATGTTCCTGTATTATGTAATTATATCAACACCTTTTATGGCTGTCGGTGGTGCTTTTTTCCCCACCGTGATATCAAATCATTTACATTTGTAGTGGTGGCTCAGTGGTCGAGGCTCAGGGTTACTGACCAGAAGGTTGGGGGTTCAAGCCCCAGCACCACCAAGATGCCTCTGTTGAATTTATATTTATATTCAATTTATATTCAACAGAATATACAGGGCCCTTGTGCAAGCAGCTTAATCCTATCTGCTCCAGGGGCACCCTATCATGGCTGACGCTGCACATTGACCCCAGCTTAGCTGGGATATGTGAAAACTAAAATATTTCACTGTATATATGCAAAAAACTGTGTTTATAATGTGACCAAAATAAAGGATTCTATTCTAAGTACACATCTATAACAAATAACCATGAAAATTTATGTAAGTTTTATATGGTAATACAAGATAACGTGTTAACGTGATCATTACTACACTCATATGAGCTATACAACAGTTTATTGCGTTTTATGTATGGATTAGTTTAGTCCTTATAAAGTATTTAAATTTTTCATAGAAGCCTTGTGAACGCAATGGTTAATGAGACCTATTAATTTAAATACATATTTAACATCAAGTTACCATACCATTGTTTGTAGTAGTGTATTGTACACCATGCCAGCAAGAAACTTACCTTGATATACATTTTGTAAGTTCATGTGGGACTACAATTACTACAGCCAATATTGTCTCTTACATTTTACATATTTACTGTATATATATATATATATATATATATATATATATATACATTTTAGAGACTGGGTGCATGACTTTTTTCTTCATAAATTCATAGTATGCCCAGCTCTTCAGACACTACTTCTCCACTACGCAAAACTTATTGTAAGACTATTTCAGACCCACACTGTCCTCTTAAGGGGCTCCGTACCAAACACTTTCCCTTTTGTTCGAAAAAATTATGACATTGGCCAGTATTGCAATGTTGGGCCACTGAAACAAACTAATTGCTATTCTTATTGTTGTCTCTAAATTATATACTAGGCACTAGTATAGACTAGTAAACTTCGTTACTGTCCTTAACGAAAGCGATATGCTGCGTGAAGTGACAAAATAAAAGCCAGTCAGAACAAATCTGTGCTTTAAAATACAGCTATTTTACGTTAGGTGGAGCGACCCACCATTAACAATGTTAATGTAAGTTTTTGTCTGAATTTTTTCAATGACGAGTTATAATTTACCGCTTTATTTTGTCACGACTTTTAGACTCCTTTTTTGGGCTGTTTTAACCTGCGTTTATATTTTGTGTTGATATTTTTAGTTATTTAGATGATTCCCTGTTTGTGATGATCTAGCACTTTTCCAGTAAAATTCAGTTTACGTCCATATTAATCCTGATAAATTTGAAAACTGTCTTTTTAAAAAAAAAATTAAACACTCTCCATATTCGTTTTTTTTTTTTTCAAAAGTTTTCCAAAAGTTGCTCATCCACACTGAATCGTATGAAAATGCTTAAATTCCTTCACTGCACTTGTGAAATAAACATAAGAAGCGTGGCCCTGCGTCATATCCATGTGTGGTCTGAAACGCAATTTTCCACGTCTTCTGCCACCCGACACCAACTCCGAGTAAACTTCCTGTCGCCTTGTAAAGGAATGCAATGTGAACGTTGTACAAAATACCATTTATCTTTAACAATGCTATCAAATTGGATAGCTGGCATGACAATGCCGCTACAACACAAGACGTCATCATGATTGTTTTAGGCTGAATGGATCAGATGACTGTAAATCACATGACAACAAATACGTCATAGTTTTCGAATATATCAATTTTCCCTGTCCTCACTACTCTGGCATTTTCAAATCTTTCCACTGGGACCATGTCCACACTAATACGCTCTATTTGAAAATGAATCTTTTTCTCTACATTTTGGCCTTCCGTTCACACTGAGACAGCCTTTTTGACAGTGAAAACGGAGCCTTTCGAAAACGCTCTCCCAATTGGATACATTTGAAAACACATTTTTTGAGTTGTAGTGTGGACAGGGAAAACAGAGATATCTGAAAACGATGACATATTTGTCGTAAAAGCTTAGTTAAAAATAAATGTTACTTTGTACAACCTTTACACTGCATTTCATCAATGGGAAGTTTACTCAGAATTACTGTCCATCAACGTCTAGCATGTGCAGTAAGGGGAATTAAGAGTTTTAATATGTTTCAGTGTGGACAAGCAACTTTTGGAAAATGCCCAATAACGGCAGTGTGAATGGAGAGCGTTTCAGAAATGGCATTTTAAAATGTTTCCGGATTAGTGTGGATGTGGCCTGGGAGAGCGTTTTTGAAAAGCTTTGTTTTCACTAGACAAAAATGACTGCCTCGGTGTGGACGGAAGACTAACAGGTTGTGAAATTAATGCGTTTGCAAATGAAAACATATTAGTGTTGACGTGGACTCATTCATTATATCTGAGATGTAATTGTTTTTTTTTTTTTTCAAGCTTCCTATTTGATCTAATAAGAGTGTGTTTATTATCTATAGGGGAGTTTAAAGAGGACAGCGGTTGTTGGTTCTCTGAGCCTACGAGACGGGACAGTGGCGGCTTGACTCCAGTGGATCAGATTCCCTTACTGGGAGGTTCCTTGCGACCACACAGTCCTTCTCCTCTGGTCCGGCCCCCGACCATGCCCTCCACACCCCTCACCACCTGCCCGTATCCCCGCTACATCCTGTCACCTGGTGAGATTCATATCTCCCACGGTTATGCAGAGAGTCTCACCGATCCCAGCCCGTACTACACGTCTCGACCACTTCATGGACACACCTCGACTCCACCCATTACTCCACCCTCCAGAAGGAGACACCGCCTCAAGCCTCCCTGCACCCCTCCTCCACCCTCCCGCAAAGTTCTACTTCTTCTACCCAACATCACGATGACCCGCAGCAAGAGCCACGAGAGCCAGCTCGGCAACCGCATTGAGGACACGCCCACAAACAAGTAAATCATGACATGGCTCACACCCGGGCCCGGTTTGAGAGAGGCCACATCCACATTAATCCGTTTTCAGTTTCCTAACATCACTGTTTTCCAATGTATGCAGTAATAGAGGATTTTCGAGTTAATAGTGCCACTCTAGGTGAATATAGGGGACCAGGTTCCAACACAGAATAGATGGAAACATGATGCTTATGTAATTAAATTTAAAGAACTTAAAAGTTTTTTTGCTTTTGTTTTCTTGAGAATAATACTTTTACAGAACTAATTAATCTTGGTTTATGTTAGTTTCAAAATATACTAATACATTTTTAAAATTCAGTGGAGTTGTCAATATGCAATCTGAGTTGTTCTCATTGTCCAAATAATTTGAGTGAAAAAGATGAATTAACGTGAATTTCAGAAGTACTTTCATGCATTTATGCTTCAGTGGAAGCAATAAAATCTGACATTTTGTAAGAAACAGTTAACATGGTCAGTGTCACAAATTTGCTTATTTGATTTGTGACCAAATATAGTGCAAAATCCTAAATATTTGTTTATTTTATTTAAATGTAGACTTTTGAACCCCATTGTAAACAGTATTTATTATATAACATAAACAGTATATGTAGATTATGTACTATATATAGTAGATTATATACTGTATAAAGAGATTTCTAAAATGCAATATATTTGCATGTTATGTACATAAAAGTGACAATTAAATTAACGCTTTACCAATAGTTTTTCTCAATTCACTCAATAATATTATAAAACATTTGTGACTTCAATTAGTCGTCCAAGCATTTATCTTCACTGTTATCTTCTTTAATGTTGACAATCCCAAGATTCTAAATATTGCCCTATTAATCCACCTAAGCCTGTCACTAATGTTTGTGATCTTGGTCTTATTTTCTCAGATTACACTGACTGTCTTTCATTGTCTTCAGGTGTGTGAAAAAGAACAAGCTGTTCCTGAACGTCCAGATTAATGGAAATGGCTGTGAGGACTCTTTGTCACGCTCGCCCACTCTCTCTGCACGAACCCCTGGGGCGGCACCTGCCACAGCCCCTTACACCCTGCCGGGCACCCCTACACTTCAAGAGGAGCACAGCGGACTGAGGAGTGAGTTCATACTCACACAGTTCTTGACTCTGAAGATCTTTAGTTCAGGTAGAACAGACTGCAGTAAAGTGCTTGCTGAATGCAGTTTGGGTTCAGAGTTCAGCCTCTCAGTTTGAAGAGGAAGCTCTCACCTGCACTCTACTCAGTCAAATACTCCTGTTATGACTGGTGGTTTTTATGGGAACAGAGTAAATGATTCACACTCCTGTGTCAACACAGCTTTGAATCAATGATGTGTTTGAGTCTGAGTATATTTGTGAAAGCACAACTGTTTTCTGTGTGGAAACAAGTGATTGTTGTGTTGTAAAAGTTCCAATGTGTCTGGTGGTTTTTATTATGGATGAGACCAAGTTATTTAGAAATTCTTAGAAACAAATGAAAGCTTGAATCCTTTGAAGATATTAGATAATATATTTAGAATATCTAATAATATCTTTGATTTTTAGATAATGTTACCATCCACCGCAGTTCACCTCAGGCTCTGCGGAGAGACATCGGTCTGGCTGTCACTCACAGGTAATCCTGCCTATTTGAGTCCAAATTGCTATGCTGTGTGGCAGGTGCTATTTACACCTAGTGCAAATAGTCACTCTGAAAAAATATAGACTTGTATATTTAAAAAAAATATCAATAAATCTAGGACACAGTAAGGTACTTACAATGGAAGTGAATGGGGCCAGTCCATAAGCATTAATATACACATTGTTTCACAAGTATAACCACAGGACAAAAACATTATGCGTTGTTGGGCCTTGTGTGCTCAGATAGGAGACAAAGGCAGGTCTACACACAGTCATCAAGGCTGACTAAAGCCTGTAGGAACACTCAAAGCCTGATAACACAAAATTGGCACCAAAATCAAACAAAGGGAGTCCAAACAGACAGTAGATCCCATCGAGCCTTGTTCACTTTACACCTATGTGTAAAATTCTGAAGGATCAAACTCTCAACCACTATTGGATGAAATGCACAACAAAACACATCCCTCAATCATGATGTCATCAGTAGTATAAAACCCCAGAGATTCCTCCTCAGTATTTGATCTAGTTGCAGCCTTGCTGCTCCCCGGTGTAGCCTCGCTGCCCAAGGAAGTAATGTACATACCTGAACTTTGGCCATACAAACTCTGTGGACGAGCTGAGATTCTCTGTGTTCTACCGAGCACGCTACGGATCCAAAGGGGACCGTTGAGCAATCCACGTCTCACCCATTTGCCTGCAGAAGTTAAGAAAGAAGATTTCTCTTCTTCAACCAAGTAGACTTTACTGATTTCTCCGCGTGACGCACTCTTCACGAGAGCCACACCTGCCATTTTGTGCACTCCTTCTCTCCTTATACACACACACACACACACAAACACACTCCCATTCACACACACCTCTTCCCTCCTCTCATGTATTTTAGGCTTATCTGTTACCATATCTAATCATGTTATTGTTTAGTTTGTAGTTGGAAGTCGGAAGTTTATCGACTTATTAATTGATATTACTGCATCAATAAACTTTTTTGTACTTTAAAGAGAAGCGTTTTGGTATTGTTCTGCATGCACCTGTGCCCAGGGCTGGCAGGGGATGTCAGTGCTCGGATTCAAGACTTCATTGTTCTCCGCACATCGACTTTCCTAAGGGAACAATCCTATATTGAGACTGCTATACTGTCTGGTTTTTAGTCCCTAATTTTGAAAATATATAGTTATCTTTGATGATAGTTGATTTGAAGGATTAATAATCTAATGTTCATTCTAATCAGTGTTCTATTGATTTTAATAATTAATAATTATCCTTGATTATTATTAGTTATTGCTAATAACTGCTCCTGAACGAAACCCAAACAGCATGACAACTATTCAAGAGAGATAAAATCACTTTCTAACCCTATCTGTGTAAAGGTGAATCCAATATTACAAATTTGATGCCATAACAATGCAACGCTGGTTAACCCTGTAAGCTATTTTATCACACTAAAATGATATTTACATGTGTAATGTTTATGTTTTGTGGCTATAATTGTGAAGCAGTGTGTATTTAAATGTTTATGCCCTGACCCATTCACTTTCATTGTATTTTCATTACTGTAACTACTTTTTTTTTTTTTAATGAGGGACAATTCAAAATAATTTACTGTGCTAATCGACATTACTCCACAAATGTTGTCTATTCAGCTTGTCTTGTATTTAACCCCGGAATATTCCTTTAAAACTTTATTACAACAAGCCATAGAAATGTGTATGGTATGTACTTAGACAGCTAGTAAGGTATGTGTGTTTGTGTGTGTTTGTGTGTTTGTGTGTGTGTGTGTGTGTGTGTGTGTGTGTGTTTGTTTGTTTGTTTACAGGTTCTCCACAAAGTCATGGCTCTCCCAGACATGTCAGGTGTGCCAGAAAAACATGATCTTTGGGGTGAAATGTAAACACTGCAGGTGGGTTACTACAGGTGTTTAGGAGACCACACTGCTGATATCTCCTCAAAGTCATCTATGTAAAAATCACACACTCAGCAGCATCTTTTGCTACTTTAGGTTAAAGTGTCATAACAAATGCACTAAAGAAGCTCCCTCCTGCAGAATCTCATTCCTGCCAAGTAAGTTCCTCTCATCAAATTGCTCAAGAGTATAAAAGTCTAATGTCTTCACCAAACAGATGCGTTGTTATAATGTTTTTAATTTGCATCTCACAGTCACAAAAATTCGTAGGACTGAGTCTGTACCCTCAGACATCAACAATCCTGTGGACCGTCCACCAGAGGCGCCGCAGTTTGGGACGCTACCAAAGGCATTAACAAAGAAGGTAATTATCATCTTGGGTATAGTCAGATCATATGACAAAAATATAGCATACTCTAGTTTAAAATATTTACATACTGCATACTTTTTTACATACTGTTTATGCATGCAGTATATAGTATATACTCTAGTATTCCATTCCGAACATAGCAAAAGTCTTAATAGAATATTCTTTAATGGACCACTAAAAGCATCAATCTTATTTTTTTTCTGGCAGGATCAACCACCAGCACTGAATCAACTGGACTCCAGCAGTAATCCATCCTCCACCACTTCCTCTACACCTTCCTCTCCCACCCCTTTCCAGCAGAGCAACCCCCCTAGTGTAACTCCACCCCCAAACCCCTCCCCAAAGGGTCACCGTGACAACCGTTTCCACTTTCCAGGTAAGAACCTGAACACACACATATTGAGATAAACCTAAAAGTGAACAAATACTACCCTGATTAACATGCACACCTGCACTCATCCTGGGTAAAATAACACAAATAAGCTGTGTTTCAAAACCTAGTGAGATACCTTCAGCCAAAGAAGCTATCTTAGAAGAATCACATAAGAATCACATTAGCATAATAATGCATTCAATATAATAATCAGCCTTTCTTTTGGAATAGCTTTAGCTTCAGAAGTACATACATGATGCATTAAAATATAGTCTTGATAGGCAGCTCACTTGGATTTTAAACATACAGCTATAGGCAGATAGATAGCTATAGACACTTAATCGCTCCATCTGCTTGTACACTCTGACTCAATATAAATCATGTCAAAGTGTCATTGAGACCTCAGCTCTAACCCAAGACTGTCTCTCTTTCTGCTTCCTTCCTGTCTTCCTCTTTTCCTGTCTACCTTCTCAAAGCTGCCTGTTATTTCCTGCACAGACAGCAGTTTATCTTCCCTGGTGAGTTAAACTCAAATTGCTGAATTTTATTTAGTCATTGCAATGATCTCTAGGTCCAGCAACAGATAACTTTTCCTAAAGTACTCCGTGACAGGTCCTGACTCGAATAGATTTGGATTTACTTTAGAGTTGATATGCCTCCTGCTGGTGATTTGTGACACTGCATATTGCTATTGCTTGAACATTAGAAATTATTTATCAGTTATTTATCAGGTAGTAGACAGAAAAGCTGTTACCTATTCAGAGAGTGCATACTGACTTTACCAAATGATAATTGGAAATGTGATTTGAACGTCATTTTTTAAAATCTTTTTCGCAGATGTGTGTAGTTCAAGCCTCCTTCATTCTGATGGACTCCCAGATACAGTGTAAGTAACAACTGTTCAGCTCTGAAAATGGGTAGTTGACAGGAAGCTGACATGCTCATGGTGTTTTCATGATCTCATATTAATTTGAAAGACTTTTGAAAGAATATTTGTACCTTCAAAAATGTATTTGTCACACTGCTGGGCCATTTAAAACGAACAAGTAAAGACGATTGAAGACGAGTGTTTCTCCACTTTTCTCCACAATTTGGTATGCCCAATTCCCAATGCGCTCTAAGTCCTCGTGGTGGCATAGTTACCCCCCTCAGTCCGGGTGGCAGAGAACAAATCCATGCATCTTATTATGTGGCTTGTTGAGCGCGTTACCACAGAGACGTAGTGCGAGTGGAGGCTTCACACTATTTTCTGTGGCATCCACACGCAACTCACCACGTGCCCCACCAAGAGCAAGAATCACATTATAGCAACCATGAGGAGGTTAACCTAACATGACTCTACCCACCCTAGCAACCAGGCAATTGATTGCTAAAGAAGCCTGACTGGAGTCACTCAGCACACCCTGGATTTGAACTTGCAACTCCAGGTGTGGTAATCAGCGTCTTTACTCACTGAGCTACACAGGCCCCCAATACTGACCTAATATTTAAATTTTCCCCTTATACAAATTCTGACCTAAAATTTAATAAAAGTTACAGACTTGTTATGTGTCACTTCCGAAAAAATGCATATTTCTTCTGTGATCTGTTGTGAGAGTGATTTGGTTGAATTTTTCTGTCTTTGTGCAGCAATGAGATCGACCCATCTGTGGAGGAAATGCATGCAGAACAGGACGTGGAAGAAGATAGAGAGGTGAGATGTGGGTGGAAAACATTTGTGTCTGATTTAATAATAGTAAAAAAAAAAAGCTAAAGGCACTTTACAGATTAAGATCAAAATACAGCAACACATGATAGAACTATAAAATGTATATAAAGTTTTCAGCTGCATTTAAGTTGACACAGCGACCTAAAAATGCTGTGTTTATGACGTGACGCAAACAAAAGCCTAACACATTCTTAGAAAAGCACTTGTAATAAATCTATCTTGGACAGATTGACGAATTCAATTGCAAATGGATTACTGTAGACTTATGTTCAGTTATATAGAACTAAAGAATATATTGCATTCTAAAGCCAATTTTTGTATTATTTATCAATGCTTTACATGTCTGCTACAATAATTTAATGCATTTAAATTATCTAAATATTTTTTTTAACTATTTATAATTATTTAATCATTATATATTAAATTGTTATTTTATGGGGCTTTCTCATATTTATATATGATTCATTTTATTATTTTGAATACTGTATTACCATATCATGTAATTAATTAGATTTTTTTATACGTTTAAATAATTAAATCTTTATAACTTTTTCTAAATGTTTGTATATTTGTTAAAGTTTGATAAGTTTTTATCATTTTGTACATTATCATAAACTAAAATATGTTAATTCCATCAACTTGATCAGAGTAAAATTGACTCGAATATGACATGATGAAATATCATTTTTTTTTTTACAATTTAACACTGTCTCTCTCTGGTAGGAGCTAGAGGAGGAGGAAGAGGAGGAAATAGAGGCAGAAGACGAAGAAGACGTAGCAGTGGAGGAGGAAGATGAAGATGAAGAGCTTGAGGAGGAAGAGGATATAGAAGAACTGAATGCCAGCTCAGAGGGAGAATGTGAAGGAGATGAGCTAGATGATCTGCCCAGCACGCGTGGAGGTTCCCATTGGAAAGGACCGATCTCCCGTAAGGCCAGTCAGACCAGCGTGTACCTGCAGGAGTGGGACATTCCCTTCGAGCAACTTGACCTGGGAGAACTTATCGGTAAGGGCCGCTGGGGTCGGGTTCATCGTGGCCGCTGGCACGGAGAGGTGGCCATCCGACTCTTGGAGATTGATGGAAACAATCAGGACCATCTGAAGCTTTTTAAGAAGGAGGTTATGAACTACAGACAGACACGTCATGAGAATGTCGTCCTCTTCATGGGAGCATGCATGGCGCCTCCTCATCTCGCCATCATCACTAGGTAACATGTTAAACATCTTCACCTGTGTTTGAAGTAGTGGTCAAATGAGATGGGTCATCAATCACCAATGCAGATGCCGCAATCTACAGAGCAGTGTGGATGATGGCTAATATAAATGAGATAATACAAGATGATGATATCTAATGAGGCATACACAAATATGGGTTTTAATAGCTAGACACCAATGTTGCTGATGCCCAATGTAATGATGATATTCACTGATCAGCCACAACATTAAAATCACCTGCCTAATATCATGTAGGTCCCCCTCGTGCTGCCAAAACAGCTCTGACTCATCGAGGCATGGACTCCACGAGACCTCTGAAGATGTCCTGTGGTATCTGGCACAAAGATGTTAGCAGCAGACCCTTTAATTCCTGTAAGTTGCAAGGTGGGCCCTCCATGGATCGGCCTTGTTGGTGAAGCACATCCCATTGATGCTCAATCGGATTGAGATCTGGGTAATTTGGAGGCCAAGTCGACACCTTGAACTCTTTGTCATGTTCCTCAAACCATTCCAGAACAATTTTTGCAATGTGGCAGGGCGCATTATCCTGCTGAAAAAGGCCACTGCCATCAGGGAATACCATTGCCATGGAGGGGTGTACGTGGTCTGCAACAATCATTAGGTAGGTGGTTTGTTTCAAAGTAACATCCACATGAATGCCAGGACCCAAGGTTTCCCAGCAGAACATTGCCCAGAGCATCACACTACCTCCACCGGCCTGCCTTCTTCCCATAGTGCATCCTGCTGCCATCTCTTCCCCAGGTAAACTATGCACATTCACCTGGCCATTCACATCATCTAAAAGAAAACGTGATTCATCAGACCAGGCCACCTTTTTCCATTGCTCTATGGTCCAGTTCTGATGCTCACGTGCACATTGTAGGCGTTTTCGGAGGTAGACAGTGGTCAGCATGGGCACTCTGACCGGTCTGCGCCTACACAGCACCATACGCAGCAAGCTGCGATGCACTGTGTGTTCTGACAACTTTCTATCATGGCCAGCATTACGTTTTTCAGAAATTTTTGCTACAATAGCTCTTCTGTGGGATCAGACCAGACGAGCTGGCCTTTGCTCCCCACACACATCAATGAGCCATTTGTGCCCATGACCCTGCCGCCGTTGCCCTTCCTTGGACCACTTTTGGTAGGTACTAACCACTGCATACCAGGAACACCCCACAAGACCTGCCGTTTTGGAGATGCTCTGACCCAGTCGTGTAACCATCACAATTTGGCCCTTGTCAAAGTCACTCAGATCCTTATGCTTGCCATTTTACCTGCTTCCAACACATGATCTGTTCACTTGCTGCCTAATATATCCCATCCCTCAATCCCATCCAATCACTGCCAACCATGTTAAAAAAAAATTCTACATTATAAATTCTGAATCTATGTACTGATTACCATTGTTCCATGTCTTCTAAACATATTGAGTAGTCCAAACATAATCTGCTGCCTGAAACAAAACTTTTGATAGGAAGTTTGGATTGAATGAACTTATCTGCATAGAGAGCTATAGGATGCTCCCTTGCTCCCTATTTAGTGAATGACTTTACCTCAGGTGTGCTGTCTGTCTGCACTGGTTTCAGAACAGTTTAAAATGCACCTTATTTTCATCCCAACTTCATATAAAGCTTCTGAAAGCAACATTTCAGCTTTTAGATAAACCCATTGATTCTCAATGTGATAATGCACAGTTAATAGAGGATTTCTAAGCAACAAATGTGATAAAGTACACATTAGTGTACATTGTGTTGAGCGGTGTGGCGTTTCACATTTAATCATTTAAATTTTAAAAAATGAATATCGGATTAATTTATTTAGGCTTCTTACTAGATGTAGTTTTGTTGGCGTTTCTCCTAAAGACAAACTCCACTGTTCTTGGCACTATGTTATTTGATCACATGTCTCTGTGTGTCGAAAGTTTAACACTTTACTGACAGCACAGAGTCTCCTGAACTGACATCAGTTAGTTTAAATTCATTTAAATTATGCAATTGTGTACAGCAAAGCCAAAATACATTATCCACACATGTGGATGCAGGGTCACATGAGGAATTGTGAGTATGGTCAAGTGGGTATGGTTATGGGGTGATGCTGATAAACTTAAAAATTCCAAATATTGGCAAGTAATTGGCCTAGACGAGATATCCATTGACCAATAGCCTGTACTTGTTTCGATTGTTCCACAGTTTTGAAATCTTTCAGCTGCCCATTGTCAACAAATGGTCTTTGAAAAGCACATCTATAATATATAAACTCTATTCCCCACAGTTTCTGCAAAGGCCGGACATTGTACTCTGTTGTCAGGGACACAAAAAACACACTGGACATCAATAAGACACGACAGATCGCACAGGAGATTGTTAAGGTAATGATTTTTTGTTTAAAGTTTGTGTTTTATATCTGTGCTGTTGCCAAAAACTGAAGCACTTCTTCTGTTCTCTGGGTTGCTCAGGGTATGGGCTACCTTCATGCTAAGGGCATTGTTCACAAGGACCTGAAGTCTAAAAATGTCTTTCATGACACAAACAAAGTAGTCATCACGGATTTTGGCCTGTTTGGAATCTCTGGAGTGGTTCAGGAGGGAAGGTAATTTACTGCGTTGGTCTTGGAGTTGTTTCTGTAGCTGTACATGTATATCAATCTAATAACTGTCTTTCTTCAGACGAGAAAATGAACTGAAACTTCCTCATGGGTGGATCTGTTATCTGGCTCCAGAAATTGTACGCAAGATGAGTCCTGGAAACAACGAGGACCGACTTCCGTTTTCTAATGCTGCTGATGTTTATGCCTTTGGGTAAGTAGCAAAATAATCCTGTTATCTTTACTTTATCTATAAATAAAATGTCTAATAGCCCAAAGTGTATGTATATAATAAATGTATAGACACACATCCCGTTGAGCAGAAGGGTCTTGACCCCGCTGCCTTTCGCTCATCTCTTTTAGCACCATCTGGTACGAGCTGCAGGCACGAGATTGGCCCATCACCAGTCAGCCCGTAGAGGCTACCATCTGGCAGGTGGGCAGTGGAGAGGGCATCAGGAGGGTGCTGGAAGAGATCAACCTGGGTAAAGAGGTCACGGTGAGTGCCTTTTAAGTCTATTTATTACTTGTCATCTGTCCAACGGGGTGGGAGGCAGATGACAAGTAATAAAGTGGAATTGCGCACATGCACATGCTTCATTTCCCATCCGACTCCTCCCCTCATCTGCATATAATTACCATATGTATGTTGCCATAATACCACATTTTATGGTACAAGAAACTATAGAAGATAATACACACACTGAAGCCTACATGTTGCATGTAAATAGATGCTACTGCTAATAATCATTTCTTAATCTTTGTCTTATTATGGGAAGCTTGTTTACAGAGCATATATCTTATGTCTTATTGAAGTGTCTTATTCTCATACCATTGGGAAATTATTTTTGATTGTATTAAGTATAAACCTAACTTATGCAATTTTACTTTCCAGGTAGTCATCGTTTTTATTATGTATTTGTAGACCCTTGAAGTTCTTCTTTTTTTTCTTTTTTTTATGTGAACAGAACAAAAATAGTGAAGATTTTTGCAGTGCAAAACACTATCTGACATTATCAGATCGCAACCTTTTTTAAATAAATCAAATGTGCAACATGCAAGCTTATCTTTTGTTTTGAATGGAATTTTTAATGATGTTTTTTAGTACCAGTTACAGGTTTGTCATTGCATTTCACTTCGGGTTTACCAGTAAATGGGGCAAGCGGGACATTTTATGCTTATGTTGTGCATTGCTGCACCTGTGTGCGGCTGTACTGCACCGTGTTTCTGATAAGACCTATCCACACAGCCGACAGCAATGGTCCATTCTGTTATGTAATGCGTCTGTTTACCAGGCCATTCCACATCAGTCAGAGTCAAGTGCGCATCACAGATTACCTAAATCTTTATTGACCTCAGAACGTGATTTCTGTAATAGAGCACAATTCCAAGCGGATGTCCTTTTGGGAACTAAATATACTGTCTCAAGAGCCAAGAAATCCTCACTGACATTAAAAGTACATGGTAAAGTCTTTCAAAAGCAGTGCATCCTTTCCAATATTTCTGTTTATAGCTTATATTTTAATGCATTTTCAGGTAATTACGTGGAATCAAAACAGTCTAATATCGGCATTAGATTAGTGTGCTTAACTTCATACTTTTTTATTCTAAGTGTGGGTTATTACATAAAAAGTGTTTAAGATCATTACTTGTCCAGTTGGTGTCGGCAATTCACACACACCAGTAAAAGAGTGCGTACACACAGTCAAGAGTTAGTTTTTTTTATAAATCCCAATGTATACGTTGGAAATTATGTATGCACCATTTAGATGCCTGTTTTGTGCGTACGCAATGTTTATACATCAGGCCCCAGGTATACGAAAAAGACACCTAAAACATTGAATTATTGTGTAATAATTGGAAGGTAATCAATCCCTGTTTGTCTATAATCTTGTGTTTGCGTTGACTGCTAGTCTTCTGTTTGTGCCACAGGAGATTCTGTCTGCCTGCTGGTCATATGAAGCCCACAATCGACCCACTTTCACCCAGGTGGCTGACATGCTGGAGAAACTGCCCAAACTCAACCGACGACTGTCTCACCCTGGGCACTTCTGGAAGTCTGCAGAGTACGTATCCTAGAACCCAACATAGTTTACAAAGCTTTACATGCTGAAGAAATTACAGAAGAGATTACCTCAGAGACACCACTGTGTATTACATACTGCATTCAGTCGTTCAGTTCATTATCTATATTAGCAGTACCAGTCTGATGTGCATATGAGCACTGTGCTTTCAGCCAGCGATGAGCTTTTGAAATGGAAAAAAATCATTCCAAACTTATCTGTGACGTTTTAAGGTTTTACTATTATTGTTTCAAGAACTTTCCCTTGGTCTGAGTAGTACTAGTTGATCTTCTCACAATTCCATTATTAGTTTAGTTTTTAAAGGAATATTTCACCCAAAAAAGGGTGTCTTCATTTACTTACCATCATGTCATTCCAAACCTGAATGTCTTTCTTTTTTACATTGTACTCAAGAAGGCAGAATGTTGGATACTGACAGCCTCAGTCACCATTCACTTTCATTGTAGAGATAAAAGATGCTAAGTCAATGGTGACTGAGGCTATCATTCTGCCTAACATCTCCTTTTGTGTTTGATAGAAGAAATAAAGTCAGACTGGTTTGAAACAATATAAGTGGAAGTAAATGATTTGTTTTTTTGGAAAATTATGCCTTTAAATTATACAGTAGATATTTATGATGTCTTTGATGCCTGTTTGCTTAGTTTTCTCTTAAAGGAATGTTCTAGGTTCAATATAGTTCCATTTGTAAAAAATAAACCAAAATTGTGTTTGCAGTAATGCACCTTCAGTGAAAGTCTATGGGGCAAGGCATTCCGGAGAATTTAGAGCACATCTGTACACAAATGCTAGTTATTTTAGCTGTAAAGTTTGTCCTTTTTGGTGGTGGTTACGTGTTACAGACTTACTGTGGCGGTAACAATCCTCAGTAATGATGAGGGTGATGGAGTTACCTTCAAACATTTGTTATTTTTCAGGTAAGTTTCTATAAATATTTTGACTTAACTTATTTGTTCAGAAATATTCTCTTCAAACTGTTACTCCGCCATGACAGTAGTTGATGTGAAATAAAAAAATCACAGTTTAAATGGACAGTTCACACTAATGTCTGCTATAGCGCCCCTTGTGGCAACGTTGAGAATGCAACGCATACTTGCGTTTTGTTATGAAATGCATTCTGGAACATCTGTGTTCACATACTTGCGTAGAGTATGTTTTGACCTTAACTTGGTTCCTGTTCACAAGGTTCCCGTAGCTCAACTGGTATATCATGGCGCTAGCAACGGCAAAATCATGGGTTTGATTCTCAGGGAACACAAAAACGTATACAATGAATACCTTGAATGCACCGTAAGTCACTTTGGATAAAAGCTTCTGCCCAATGCAGAAATGTAAATGTAACTTTTGAACCTGGAACATTCCTTTTAGCCTCCTTTTCAAACATTTACTGATAATTGTAACAGATTCTTTCTTACTGCTAATTTCCTGTTCTGAAAACTTTTATTCTTTGTTTCAGAGCTAAGCATTAGCAACCTAATCCCTCCTTTTTCTCTTGCTCTCTTCTGTCTATCTTTTCTTTTTTCTTTTTGTAGGTTGTAGCTGTGTGCCTGAAACATGTGCAGTGCAAAACATACAAACCCTGGCTCTGCCTTGCATGCCTGCCCTCCTCTGGACTTACAAAATCTCTGACTTTCTATGGGTCTCTGGGTGTTGGTGGTGGGGTGGGGGACTGTTGTGGTGATGCGTTAAATAAAACGCTTTGCCTTGATTATTCTTTATTGATTTCTTTTACTGGAGTGTGCGGCTGGTTCTCTCTTCCCCTCCTGCTCCATTTTGTGCGGTCACATGATGCATTTCCTGTTGGATTCGCAGGTTTCAATGACACTAAGGTGAAGATGTATGCCAAGCTCCTCTGCTTTTCCTCTTTTTCTCCTTTTCTCTCCCTCTTTCGTGGTCCTGGTGCCTCTTAGTCCTGCGTGACATAAGCTGATTCTGTCTCTGACTGGACCGTCCGGTTCATGCTGACACACCTATAGTTGTCACTTCCTCCACAGTGTCCGATAGTAGATGTTTTCATTTCACAAATGATAATGTTCTCAATGGAGATTTATTTAGCTGTGAGGGTCTCTTTAATAAGGTCAGCCCTTAAAACGGAAAGCTTTCTGAACATTTAAGGGAGTTTACTCAAAAATGAAATTCAGTCATCATATACTCAGCCTTGGAAGGAAGAAAGTCAGACAGGTTTGAAATGAGAGTGAGGAAAATCATGACAGAATGTTCATTTCTGGGTGTACAATATAAGGACAACTTTGCCCCTTCAGGTTTATAATATCTGACACAGATTGCAAATATGAGTCAAAGAGAAGTGTGTCTTCTCACCTGACTATAGGTCCTTTTTATATCAAGGATGTTAAAAGCAGATCGCTTTGCATGAATTATAGAGAGCGCTAGATGAACCCAGCAGAACATTGTTCCATAAGTTGTGTAAACACAAAATCTTATGTGTGTTTGTGCGTAATGTGCGTGTTTGTAATGTTTTGTATGTGGACGGGTGTGTGTTTGTTCTGTGAAAGACTGGATTTTGTGGTTTGGAAATGACAAGTACATTTTTTTATGTATAAATATGGTTTATTTATTGTACAGTCAATGAACAGATACTTTTAATATTTATATGGACATTTTATACATATATCTATATGTATATATATATATATATAATGTATATCATGACATTTTTTAATAGGTATTGCTGTCCTATCCCAGATGTAAATATTCTTTATATTTTTTCATGTAACCAAAAACAAAAAACTGTAAAAAAAAAAAAAAAAAAAAAATTAAAAACAAAATCTTTTTTTAGAATGGTTCGATACATGTTCTGTACAGTCATATTTTTGTATTGCATGTGGCTAATGTACACATTATCTGTTCTCATTCTTGAAAGACAATAAAACCAAGCTTGTCATGTGACTGTTGTTAGATTCATACATGCTAGTCATTTTTTTTTCAAGAACACAAATATTGGGATTTGCAGAGACATGTGATGTCAGAGGTGATCTTTGGAAGTTTCTTTTGTTCATTCTGTCTGTCTATCAGTCACTTTTTCCTATCTATCTATCCATCCATTCATCCATCCATCTCTGTCTGTCTGTCCTATTATACACAGTTGAAGTCAGAAGTTTACATACACTTAGAAACTCATAGAAAACACATTTTTAACAACTCTGCAGATTTCACATTAACAAACTATAGTTTTCTCTAAATATTTAGGACATCTACTTTGTGCATGACACAAGTCATTTTTCCAGCGATTGTTTATAGACAGATTGTTTTACATTTAATTGACTATATCACAATTTCAGTGGGTCAGAAGTTTACATTTACTAAGTTAACTTTGCCTTAAAGCAGCTTGGAAAATTCAGAAAATGATGTCATGCCTTTAGGCAATTAGCCAATTAGCTTCTGATAGGAGGTGTACTGAATTGGAGGTGTACCTGTGGATGTATTTTAAGGCCTGCCTTCAAACTCCGTGTCTCTTTGCTTGACATCATGGGAATATCAAAAGAAATCAGCCAAGAAATGTTTTTTGTGAACCTCCACAATTCTGGTTAAAACTTGGGAGCAATTTCCAAATAGCTGAAGTTACCACGTTCATCTGTACAAACAATGGTATGCATATATAAACACCATGGGACCATACAGCCATTATACCGATCAGGAAGGGGACACATGCTATCTCCTAGAGATGAACGTGGTTTGGTGCAAAAGTGCAAATCAATCCCAGAATAACAGCAAATGACCTTGTAAATATGCTGGAGGAAACAGATAGACAAGTATCTATATCCACAGTAAAACAAGTCCTATTTTGACATAATCTGAAAAGGCTTCTCTGTAAGGAAGAAGCCACTGCTCCAAAACCACCATAAAAAGCCAGACTACAGTTTGCAAGTGCACATGAGTACAAAGATCTTACTTTTTTGAGAAATGTCCTCTGGTCTGATGAAACAAAAATTTAACCGTTTGGCCATAATGACCATCATTATATTTGGAGGAAAAAGAGTGAGGCTTGCAAGCTGAAGAACACCATCCCAACTGTGAAGTATGGGGGGGGTGGCAGCATCATGTTGTGGGGGTGCTTTGCTGCTGGAGGGACTGGTACGCTTCACAAAATAGATTTCATCATGAGGATTGAAAATTATGTGGATGTACTTGTAGGGAGGATGTTATAAGGCTTCCACCCTCTAGGGGGAGCTGTCATTTCTTTTGTTCCAAATTTTGTTACTGACCCTTTCATTAAACTGTTGAAGCTGTTGCTATGCAACAGATTTGTGTTCCCTCTGGTACCCTCCCTCTGGAAGGTAAGAAGTGTGCTCTTTATCTCCAATTTAATCTAATTCATTTATTTATCAATATTGCCCATCCATGTTCTGCAGTACAATTATTCAAATGTTAAAATGTTTGTAGAAAGGTAGATGTTGTCATTTGTGGCAGATGGGTGTTCAAATTATTAAGTAATTCCATGTGGCTGATTGCATTTAGACTCATTTAACAATTACATCTGTCTTTATTATTGTATGTCAGACTATTTATCTTTGTTTGGGTTACTTTTATGTGTTTTAATAGTTTTGTGAACCATATTTAATTGTAACATACTACCACTTTTATTTAAATTGTTTTATGGGGGAAAAATGTGTTTATTTGTGCCGTTACAATTAATATGTGAACTAAACAGATTTGTGTTCCCTCTGGTAAGCCTGCTGTTTCCCTTATGCCTGATGTAGAGAGAGGGAAAATAATAAAAGAGAGCTGTCCTGCTTCAAACACAGCAACACCTGGTGTCCCCTCCCTTCTCACTCACACCCTAACACAATGCAGAGATAAACTAGTGAAGAAGATGGGGCCTATGGTGCAGACATCGCCAAACAAGGGTTACATACTGAAGCAACATCAGCCAGGAAGTTAAAGCTTAGTCGCACATGGGTCTTCCAAATGGACAATGACCCCAAGTGTACCTCCAAAGATGTGGCAAAATGGCTTAAGGACAACAAAGTCAAGGTATTGGAGTGGCCATCACAAAGCTCTGACCTCAAGTTAAACCATTTAAAGGCAATGCTACCAAAAACTAACAAAGTGTATGTAAAGTTCTGACCCACTGGGAATGTGATGAAAGAAATAAAAGATGAAATAAATAATTATCTCTATTATTATTCTGAAATTTTACATTCTTAAAATAAATTAGTGATCCTAACTGATCCTAACTGTCTGTCTTCCAGTAAATTTGGTCTCTCTCATTGGTTATTACTGTAATGAACTCTAGGGGGCAGTGTTAATCTGTCTCACTGCAGGAAGCCCATTAAATGTTGGATAAGGTGTAAGGTGTACCAAAACATAGCTCACATATGTCACTGTGCACATTTGTAGCAAAGTGAAGCCCTTAAAAACATGTATTCCTTTTAAAGGTAGTTTTGAGACTTTCGAAAACCACATTAAACCAAGACGATAAGCGAATTTGGACAAACCAAATTTAATAGTCTAAAAATCAGCCACTGAAAAACCCATATTGGTCAAACACTAATCAGAATATTGGGGGGGCAGAATCCCCCTTAAAGGAATTTTCCATGTTCAATTCAAGTTAAGCTCAATCGAAAGCATTTGTTTTTGTAATGCTGATAACCACAAAAAAAATTTATTTCAACTCATCCCTCCTTTTCATTAAAAAAAGCAAAGATCGAATTTACAGTGAGGCACTTAAAATGGAAGTGAATGGGGCCAGTTTAAACTTGGAGAGTTTAAAGGAAGAAATGTGAAACGTGTAATTTTCATAAAAGCACTTACATTAATTCTTCTGTTAAAACTCATGTTTTATTTGAGCTGTGAAGTCATTTTAGGGTTTGTTGACAATACATAACATGATGTTAAAATTGGCTATAACTTTACACAGAAATCCATTATCCAATAGTAAGTTATTTTATCAGACTAAAATCATGCTAACCCACATATTGTTTTACGTCTTGTGGCTATACTTTTGAAACAGTGAGTATTTGAATGTTTATGGATTGGAAATTCATTCACCCCATTCACTTTCACTGTAAGTGCCTCACTGTAACTTCAATTTTTTTCTTTTGTTTAAAGAAAAGGATCTGCAAGTCAAATTAGTTTTTTGTGGTAATCAACATTATGCCACACATGCTATCGACTGAGCTCAACTTATATTGAACCCAGAATAATCCTTTAAAGTCTATGGTTGTCACAAACCTGCTGTTTTTATATACAAAAAACAATACTCAGTAAAGAAAGTTTTTATAAAGCTCATCATTAAAACCGCAGTAAATAAACAGCTAAAACAAATCTGTAATTCTAGCAGTTTGAGAACAGTAGGCCATATTTTAATGAATAACATCTCCTTACTCTCTTGAGAAACTTTCCATTCCATGTTTCCAAAGCAGAGTTTTGAGCTGAAGAGTTCACCACAAAGGTTTGCTTTATGTCTTAGAGGCAGCTTCTAATTTCTCTGTGTCTGAGAACGTTCACTGTTCTGCCTCAACCATGCTGTTTCCGGCATCTCTTTGAATTTTACTCGAAGCCCGTGGGGTCCAGGTCAGGCCATCATCAGCCGATTTGACGAGATGGTCAGAGCACATCTAAACATCTCCGAACATCTTGTCTGCACCGATGCACCCTGACCTGCGCAGAAACCCAGCGGCTGCGTACAGGGCATCCGTGCAACAGCTGCGCTAACTCTTTTGGTTCTGTCTTATTTATGTCCAAAACAATATTAAATGCACAACAGCAATGAAAGCTACCCAAGTAGGACATGTTCCTAGATTTTATAACAACGTTTATATCAAACAACCAGTGCCCTTTGACCTTAGGGGTAGGGTAAGAGCTAGTGGTGAGATATTCATGGTTAGTATGATTCTACCCAAGGACATCAACATTCTTATCAACCAGTCTGTGTCCTTTTATTAACTAGGCAATTCTGTCATCATGTTGGCCTCCGTCACCATCACACTGCATCTTTTTTTTTTATACAATATAAGTGAATGGGGACTGAGACTGAACATTCTGGCTAACATTGTCTTTTTTGTTCCATGGAAGAAAGTAAGTCATATGGGCTTGGAACAACATGAGGGTGAGTACATCATGACAGGATATTCATTTTTGGGCAAACTATCCCTTTAAATACCCATTAATGTTCTTGCATGTATGAATCTCCCTCTTTAACGTGGATCCAACCAGTTTGACCCGCAGCTGTCATTATGAAGCTGGTTATTGTTTACAAATTATAACCAGGCGGACTCTGTGCTCGCAGAACTTTGTAGAAATATCCACAGATTTCTGCAGACTTGGGATGCCTGGAATTCACAAAGTTGTACATGCCGCCTCCTGCCCCTTGTGTGTATGTTCATTAAATGTTATGGCTCATCTGATAGTGTTTTCTGCTACATATAAGAGAGTAGTTCTCTCCGCTTCATTTAACACTTTTTACTGTGTTTAAGTAAAATTAAATTCTGCAGAAATTCAGCACAGAATGTAATTTGTTTTTGGAAAATCTCAGCAGATTCTGTCTTGGCCTGTAACCCACTGTTAACACCTCACAGGGGAGTGTTGGTGGCTAAAGCACTGAACTGGTAAGCAGATGGTTGTTGGTTTCGTTCCCCACAGCCACCACCATTGTGTCCTTGAGCAAGGCACTTAACTCCAGGGGGGGGGGGGGGGGGTTGTCCCTGTAATAAGGGCACTGTAATTCGCTTTGGATAAAAAGTGCCTGCCAAATGCATAAATGTATATGTAAATCATTCTTCTGAGTTTAATATAACGGTCACCAGGATCTTCTGCATCAGTAAAGTGTTTCTGTGTGTTTGAATAGTCAAACTAGTTCATCCTCTTTAAGTTGTTTGTCCACTTCATACAAAGTTTTAACTGCAAAATCATGTATGTGAGTTTTTTTTCCCCCACAAACAATTCTGGTAGAATTTTAATCACAGGTTTGGAGACCTTAAACTAAAGTTATACCAGAAAACTGAAGAAACATTGACAGAAATAGCATCCAGATGTGACACTGTGGTTTTGATATCACGTTTGACTGCATTTAACAGCAGAAGTCTTAGTATCGAGAGGAAGATGAACAAGTTTAAACTGGTCACATTTAATGTGTGAGTTTTCACACTCAACAGTTCAACCAAAAATGTAAAATCTTTCATCATTTATTCCCCCTCATGTCTTTCCAAACCTGCATTACATCTGTGGAACACAAAAGGAGATGTTTGGCAGAGTGTTAAAGAAATAGTTCACACAAAAATGTTTATCCTCTCATCATTTACTCACCCTCATGCCATCCCAGATGTGTATGACTTTCTTCTGCTAAACACAAACAAAGATTTATAGAAGAATATCTCAGCTCTGTAGGTCCATGCAATGCAATTGAATGGTGGCCAGAACTTGGAAGGTCCAAAAGCACATAAAGGCAGCATGAAAGTAATCCATAAGACTTCAAATGTTAACAATGAAGTGACTTTATTTGGGTACACCATGTCTTCAGAAGCGTGTGGGTATGATATGGTTGTGTGGGTGAGAAACATAAATATTTAAGTCCTTAATTACTATCAATCTCCACTTTCACTTCCACATTCTTCTTCTGTTGTTTTTGGCGATTTGCATTCTGGCATGGCATCGGGGTAAGTAGATGATGAAATAAATTTGGATGAACTTTCCCTTTAAGCCCTGACAGCCTTAGTCACCATTTACTCTCATTGCATCTTTTTTCCATACAATGAAAGTTGTGACTAACACAGTCTTATATTCCACAGAAGAAAGAAAGTCAAATGGGTTTAGAGCAACACGAGGGTGAGTAAATGATGACAGAATGTTAATTTTTTGGTGAACTATTCCTTTAACTGAGATGTAATTTCTGCCTCTCAAAGTTTTCAACAGGTACTACAACAAGAAATTCTTTAGAAACACATAACCGGTCCTCCCACATTCAGCCTGATGTCCTGTTCTCATGTAACACCAACCAGCATCATTCTTAGAGGCTTCGATTTGTTTCGCCAACAGCTTGGACTGGTGGAGGAGGCCATGATGTGGGGTCTGGTTGAGGATGGCTTATGGGCCGTGTCGGGATCATTACACTTTAATTGAAATTTATTAAAGATTAGGGTTGTTTCTGATGCTAAGCCTTGCTTAAACTCAGGATAATCCCAAACGGTATATGTATTGCCGATTGACTTCAGCAATTTTCAGATGAGCTCTTTAAATCCATGTTTTTGCTATTGTTTACTTCTTTGTTGACATGTAAAGCAACATCCTCTAGGTCTTCTGTTTTGTAGCTAGTTTGTCAGAGTTGTCAAGTTTTTACCAAGACAAAAGTCTTGGTTTTCAAATTTGACAACATTACATTTTCAGTAAATGAAATGTTCATTTTTGCATCGCACAAAGATAAAATAATAACCTTGAGGGCCACATGTTATCCTCCCGTCCAGTGTGTGGATATGTTTGTCTGTGTGTTAAAGTCTTGGAGATGGTAGTTATATTTGGTTAGGGTGACCATATTGTGGTTGTCCATAAAGAGGACACTGTGGACTGTGTATTAATGTTACATTTAATGAATTGTATCATTAATATATTTAATAAAGGCCATAAAGTATAACATTAAAGATATAGTTATATTCTTATAACATTAAAAATTCACCCTCATGCCATCCCAGATGTGTATGATTTTCTGTCTTCTGCTGAACACAAATGAAGATTTTTAGAAGAAAATCTCAGCTCTGTAGGTCCATACAATGCAAGTGAATGGCGGCAAGAACTTTGAAGTTCCAAACAGCATATAAAGACAGCATAAAATAAAATCCATAAGACTCCAGTGGTTATATTCATGTCTTCAGAAGAGATAGGATAGGTGTGGGTGGTAAACAGATCAACATTGAAGAGCATTTTTACCATACATTCTCCTCCCTGCCCAGACGGTGGCGATATGCATGAAGAAAATTAATCACCAAAAACAAAAGAAGAATGTTAAAGTGAAACAGGAGATTAATAGTAAAAAAGGGCTTACATTTGAAGGTAAGAGTCCCAATTCAACCCATCGAAATCTAATCAACAAAAAAGATAAAGTCAACAAAGAGATCATTGTGGGATACAGATTTTATAGTGCACATTTTGGTAAATGCAGTAGGTCACGTGGGTATTTGCATGACAGTATGCATAGAGAATATTGTGCAGCCACTGAGTTTAGACATGGGAGACATTTCCCTGGAGGCAATGGATGTAAGCCCATTGACTCAGTCACTCTTTCTCTGTCTGTTTATCTTTCTCTCTGGTGAGTCTAGTTGGTTTCTGTGCAAGTTATTGATCAGAGTCTCTTTTTCAGGTTCTATTGGTCTTACATCTACCTGAAAGCATCGAGCTATGGAACCTAGATGCTCCTTTGGAAAATTGTTGGGATATAAGGTATCACAAAATAGAAGATCTCAACAGTTTCAGTCATGGTTAATCAGTGCTGACAGACCTGAGACTCTGATTGGCTGATTGACTGTTTGATGTTGTTGTTGTTGTTGTTGTTTTTTCAGTTCTCAGGTGTTGTGCTTCATTTGTAAGAAGCTGTTTGGTCATCAGTTGATCCACAGCACAGAGATTCTGAAGTGGCTATGAGAGATTCTCAGGAACAAGGTGAGCTATCAAACTTAAAGTGTAGACAAAGAGATTTTAAGTCAATTTTGTGGTTTCAGATAAACCATATTTCTTAACAGATGAAGCACATGGTGTGTGGAGAATTTTTGAGCCATATACAAATTTAAATGGGAATATACTAACACACTGGTTACTGTGCAGTATATACTGTATAGTGCCTACTAATTATAAAAATAATATTTGAAACAATATGCAGTATCCAACAATAATCGTTTCAAACAGTATCACATGACCTCACTGTGTGACATGTTTAATTAAAAGATTGTTCTGGGTTCAATACAAATAAAGCTCAATCAACAGCATTTAATGGTGCTGTAATGTTGATTACCACAAAAATATATTTGGACTCATCCCTCATTTCTGTAAAAAAGCAAAAACCACGCTTACAGTAAACACTTACAATGGAGGTGAATGGAGCCTGTCCATGAACACTAAAGTAAAGAAAGTTCACCCAAAAATGATAATTCTCCCATCATTTACACTCAAACTCTCAAATTCATCTCAAACTCATTTGACATTCTTCTGGGGAATACAAACAAAGATCAGAAGTATAGACAAACACATTGCGCTGAAGCTAAAACACAACCAATTATAATCTTTCATGTCTTTGTTGAACACATCCCATTAAAAATTCTAAGTGCTGTGGAAAAGTAAGTGAACCCTTGGATTTAATAAAGGTTGATCCTCCTTTGGCAGAAGTAACCTCAACCAAGTGTTTCCAATAGCTTCTGATTAGACCTTTCACAACTTTCAGAAGGAATTTGGGCCATTCTTCCTTACAGAACTCAGCCATATTCTAAGGATGTCTGGTGTGAACGACAAAATATTTTCTCAGTAGCGTTGTGGATTGTCACTGTCAAGGTGGTCGTTGGCAAGCTTCAGGCACACATCAATGTTTTTGTTGGAAAGCAGTGGCTTCTTCATGGCCATGAACACCACCAATGTTTAATGTTTCTGTAAAGTAGACTCATGAAAAGAGATGTTAACCAGTTCCAATGAATCTTTCAAGTCAGCTGTCACTGTAGGGTTTTTAGTTCCTCACTGAGTATTCTGTGGTGTACCCTTTGAGTGATCTTGGCTGATGGCCACTTCTAGGGAATGCATATTTGAAGCTATGGCATGGAAAGAATAATGCCAATAATCCATCAAAGACAATTCCCTGATTCCATTGTGCTCATACAGTGCCATAAAGACATCAATCCAGAGTCACATCCCAGCTACACGGAGAAACAATCATGAAAATGGAGTGCCGCCATCATTCTTATTTCGTGATGTTGGTCCACCTTGCATTCCAACCATGAGCAGCATCTCAAACAGCATATTATGCAGTGTCTTCAATGGTACATGATAGTGCCTTGCAAGAGTATTCAGATCAGACGCAATTTGCTAAGACCCCGTTTACACCTGGTATTAAGATTAGTGATCCTATCACATGTGGTCAGACCTACATACAAGTCTAAAATGTTTTGTGATTGGACCAAAAGAATTACCAACGAATGTTGTCAAAAACGCATATGACTGCATCATATTTTTAGTATAAAAGGTAATCCATCCTGTATGTGTCCCAGCAGCAGCAAAGCACCACCCTTCATCTGTCAATCAACTGTTGTGCAAAAACAAGAGTTTAAATTTTACCGGTTAAGAGCGGCTTTAAAAGGAAAAAAACGCAAACATGAAAACTTCACTGATCTTTTTTACTGTGTCTGAAATCAACATGCAGTGACACCTAAGAGAAGCACGAACATCTGCTAAAATAACAGACAATTCAGCTCAAAATTATGCTTTTGTGCATAGGTTAAATTTCAGTTGCATCAGGGAGAAACAGCGCACGTTTTGTTTTTGTTTTTTCCGCTTTCGGAAAAATAGATGTGTGGCAACTTTCCAACACCACTTTTTCTTGTCCTGACATTTCACTCCAGGAAACAAGAGGTTAGAGATCAAACATTTACACCTCTCCTACCATTAGACAGTTGTAGAGTCATCTGTGCTGCTCTTTCTGTCTGTATTTGAACTCACTTCCTCCCTGCTTTCAGAATAGAGATTTTCTACCATTGTATTATTTAACATCACTGTTTTGAATCAGGTACATTAAGCCACTGAATATGCAAAACTTGATTTGTTTTACATTCGTCATGGTTGGATTACAGTTCAAAATTTGTGTGCCGTTTACATCAGGTATGAGTAAAAATGTACATTATTTTGTTGTCTAATGTAATGGAAATGCATGTATGATGGCATTTAACAGCTCTGTGTTGCCTTTCAAGGCCTGGGAGGACACACATGCTAAATGGGAACATGCAGCAAAATTAGTCACTCGAAAACTAAACTGGAGGATGGTCAGGTCAGAACCTGCTAAACTCACCACCTGTAATGGGACACATATATGAATCATTAAAAAGAATGTCATATGTTAGAATGTCTTGGACATACGGACACAACCTATCAAAAGTTTGGATGCATATACTCCACATTTTAGACATTTTGATGTAACTTGATCCATCAGGTTAGACGCGTGCTATATTGCGTAACCTTAATATTTCCTTGAACAAATACAATTAATTGTGACTATTCAGAT
Organism: Moxostoma hubbsi; assembly: GCA_032164185.1. Taxonomy (NCBI): domain Eukaryota; kingdom Metazoa; phylum Chordata; class Actinopteri; order Cypriniformes; family Catostomidae; genus Moxostoma; species Moxostoma hubbsi. The sequence continues at coordinate 10,086,016 of JAVLUX010000038.1, read as the reverse complement.
GGAAAGCCCTGTTATTATCAGGCATTATAATTTAAAATGTATATACATTTTTTTTCTCTCAATTCAAATACGTTTTGCTATGGACACGTTAAACAAACATGTTTGTCCCAGTGCGGACATGTTGGTGACCCCTAAGCATAAACCTTTAAATCAAAAGGATTTTAAGATCAGAAATCTTAAATCTAGTCAAGTGCGTCCAAATTGTTGATTGGTGGTGTATAAACATCCGAGAAACTATTTGCTGTTTACATTTATAAACGCATAATGGAATGGGTCAATATGTGCGCTGGGCGGCGTGTGTTTGCAGCAGGGGAACTTGTCTGCTCTTGCTAAATACAGTCCTCCCATGGGCACCTTGAATGATTGTAAGTGTCCATGGTGTCCATGGCCTCGTGTGAGGGGAACCCAGAGATGCCCCTGAGCAGGTTCCTGGACCATTTGTTGTCACTGATGGTGTGCAGTCACAAGAAACGCCGTCAGATCCACACTAACATCAAAGACTTGGTCGGGCTGGAGCTCAGTCCAGCACTCTTCCCAATTCTTTTCAACAAACTTAAGAACAGCATCAGCAGATTATTTGATGCCCAGGGACTGGTGAGTCAGCCCTTTAAAATGTATTCATACAGTATATTTAAGTTAAACAAATAATTCACCCAAAATTTTAAGTGAATTAAAAATTATTTACTAACGCTCATGCCGTTTCAAACCTGTATGGCTTTCTTCCGTGGAACACAAATTGTGAATTTTTAAGAATATTCTGGTTGCTCTTTTCCTTGGAATGTAGGTGAATGGAGACTAAGTCTGTCATGCTCCAAAATGACAAAAACACCATAAAAGTATCTTAAAATTGGTCCATACGACTTCTAAGTCATCTGAAGACATTTGATAGCTTTGTATGAGGTAAGTGAGGTAAGTGAAGTCATTATTTTTTGTTGAATTTTTAAATTTTTTTAAAGGAATATTCTGGGTTAAGCTCAATTGGCAGCATTTGTGGCATAATACTGATTACCACAAAAATTATTTTGACTTTTCTTTAAAAAAGCAAAACTCTTGAGTTCCAGTGAGGCACTTACAATGGAATTGAATGCGGCCAATCTGTAAGTGTTAAAATACTAAAATATGTTTCAAAAGTATAGCTAAACAATACAACAAAAGAGGTAAACAATATGCGTGGTAACATGATAAAATCACTTAACCTTTTCTGCGTAAAATTATATCCAATTTTACATCTTTGTTGCCATGACAACCCAACAATGTAAACCCTAAAACAAATGGAAAAGCCATGCTTTAAACAACTTTACACCTCAAATTACTGTGTACACAAGTTTTAACAGAATAATTCATATAAGTACTTCTATAAAATTATAAGCTTAAAATTTCTGCCTTTTAAACCCTCCAAAAATTGGCCCCATTCACTTCCATTGTAAGTGCCTCTCTGTAACCTCGATTGTTGCTTCTTTTAAAGAAAAGGACAAGTCCAAATTAATTTTTGTGGTACATTTACATTCATTCATTTGGCTGACACTTTTATCCAAACGTTGCAAAAGAGGAATAATAGGACATAAGCGATTCATCCTAAGGAGACAGTAGTACAAAAAGTGCTGCATTTCAAAGTTTCAATTGCATCTGAATAAAACTATCCAAGATGGATTAGAGTGCAACAACAACAACAATAATATATATATATATAATATATTGTATTTTTTGTATATTTTTTATATATATATTTTTTATTTTTTTGTATGTTCAAGTGCTCATGGAAAAGATGTGCCTTTAGACCTTTTTGAAGACAGATAGAGAGTTGGAGTCACGAATGGAGTTGGGAGGGAAATGGTCAGGTTGAGCAAATTGATTGTGACTCTGTGGCACTTTCAAAACATTCCTCTATTTGTTTGAGAGCGGAGAGTTCAGCCTGACACAGTAACACGTGTGACCAAATAATAGGGTGAGTTAGGCGTGGGTCGCCTGTTTGTGTGACCAATGGCATGAGTTTGGGGCGGGACTCTCTGTTGAACAACCAGTGGAAGATGTTGGGGGAGTTTTCTAGAATCTTTGAAAATGGTGATCATATTTGCAATTCTGTTTTGTGGCGCTAGTGATACAGAAATTACACACTTCAGCTTTAAGCACCTTTCAATATAATCTACCTGATAATAAACGAGAAGTTTAAGCAGATAAAAATGTCATTTAGTGAATAGTATCTCACACATACAGTATAAATAAAACCCTCTTCTGTGAATCTACTGGTCTCTTGCACGACTGGGCTATAATAAGGACCTGCAGACCAGGGCCACTTTTATGGAAGTCCTCACTAAGATCCTGCAGCATGGTATGAAGTTTGACACTGGCTGAGACTGCTTTGGCTGATCGTTTTGAGAGACGTGTGGAACTTGTCACAATGATGGGGGATCAGGGGGTGTTGCCCATAGCCATGGTGCTGGCAAGTGTGGTGCCTTGTTCCCAGTGGGTCCCGTGTTCTTGTGGCTCTCTTCGATTCGAGACATCTGAGGTATCAGCTCATGTGGAACATGTTCTCTAAGGAGGTGGAGTTAGAAGATTCCATGCACACTGTTCCGTGGAAACACTCTGGCCTGTAAAATCATGACTTTCTGTTTTAAGGTACTTCTAAACTCCCTCTGTCCCTTACTCATCACTCAAATTATCTGGTAATGATCTGGATCAGCTATAGCTATGCATTTTCCTCTGTTTACCAAGGAATCGCCTCCCTTCAGGTGTACAGTGCCACACATCTACAGAAGTTGCTGGAGCCATTGCTCAGGGGATTGATCTGAGTGGCATATGTTGAGCTTTGAAGTGGATTCAACCAGGTATCTATTCAGTTCACCTGGAAAATATTGAAGTATAATGAAACGGTTTGACTGTCTTAACAAGCTTTGTGCTACACGTACAAAAGCAATGATCGTATTGTCAAATACACAAATTTGTACCGTTTTGTCACTGCCGGCTTCTGTGTATTGTGAATCAACACAATGGTCAACACAATGGTTGACTGTCATGAATGAAGCCCTGTCACGTACATTCATTGATGATTTAGAAGTAAATATATTATGACTATTTTTTATAAATGGGGACATACTCTGTGTGTGTGTGTGTGTATCATACACATTAGCTTGTGCCGTGACTTGTTTTATGCTCATATCTGTCCTGTAGGCTACTTGTCACTTTCTCATGTCTAAAGCATCTGCCAAAGAGAGAAAGGAAATTAAAAAAATCTCCCCCCGTTTCTAAGTGCTAGAACGTTTTCATACCCAATGGTTATCTAAAACTTTATTTTGAATAAAATACATTTCTCAGAACATACATTTAAATGCTTTTTATTTTCGGTCTTCTTCTCTAACACATTTTAAGTGTTTATCATTAAAATGTTTAGCTGCTTAAACCAGCTGTCTACACTTATATTCTTAAACCTCTAATGCCATTTCATTCAGATAGTTCCCTCACAGAACTTCAGATTACAGTTAGTATTCTGTAACTATGGTTAGGGTTTTGTAGAAGCTATCCTCTAGTATGGTTTAATTGGTGAACATATGTTTAAGGACAGTTTTTTCAATCAGCAGGAAAGTGAGATTTTATTTCTCATGGGGACCTATCCTAATGAAATGGTACCATGTGACTTCAGCCATAAACCCCCTCTTAGTCCTGCTTCTGTGTATGTGTGTGTCTTGGTTTCAGGTGGTGAGTCAACGTTTCCCTCAGAACAGTATTGGAGCTGTAGGAAGTGTCACGTTCTTGCATTTTGTGAACCCGGCTATAGTGTCTCCATATGAAGCTGGAATTCTCGACAAAAAGCCTCCAACCAGGATAGAAAGAGGCCTCAAACTCATGTCAAAGATGAGCTCATAACATGTCTGGGAGAAGATAAAATGTTGCATAAAGGAAATGAAGCCATTTTCGGATCATTAAGATTTTTTGCATTGTGACATTATTTTCATGTCAATGAAGCACTTCCGCCCAATTCTTGTTGCTGTAATCCATCTGAAAGTTTTACTTGAATTTTGTCATTCTTATTATGTTGAATGATGAGTCTCATTACTGTAATACAGTAATTTCTTGTCATAGTACAGTATAACTTACTGTAATTCTTTGTTTGTTATTTGTTAAAAAATCAACATACACTTTAAGACAAGAATTGTTATCATGTAATATAAATACTTCCCAATTTGAGATGTTATTTACTTCCCATTAGGGTATTAGTGAGATTTGTCTACATTACAATAATGAGAATTTAGTGGGGAAATGTGCTTTTTTGCCATGAAAATAAATGCCACAATGCAAAAATTGGCCTAGTTTTCTTTATGCAAAATCATATTTGTTTATTTATCTTATTTTTTCCTTTTTCCACATAATGACTAGATAGAACCTCCTAAAAGCATGTCAAACCTGATATCTTCTATCTCAAGATGGAATTAACTCAGGGTTTAAAGGTTAATTTGATCTATTTTCTTTCCTGTCCACAGAGTATTGCAAACCATGTTTTGACTAATGACTTTGTGAAGGGTAATTTTAATACAGCTAGAAAGTTAGAAATCAGTCTTGTGCATCATATTTTCAGGAATTGGATCCTGTCACCAGCTAATCTGAGCCTTGGGTTTCCTTCTAGATTTTTTTCTGGACATCGCTGTTTTTCTCTGACACCCCAGTGAGCGACTCTCTTAACCACAAATATATGTATCACAAATGGATCTACAAAATGCCCAGATAGAGTCAAATATTCAAAAAAAAATCAAGATGCTTAGAAATAATAGAATAAAATGTTATTTTTCATTTGTCAAAGAGAAAATGCAACAAAATATAGAACAGGATTCAGTACTTTCACCCTGAAATTTCATGAGAGACAACTGGCCGTCATAAACATATTGAGCTACACACACATGAGCTACACAAGCTACACATAAGTAGTTTCTCAGGCACTTATTGAGTCTAAAGAGATGCACAACTTGCATAATTTCAGTAGTAGACTCAAATGACAATAGTCATATCATACTACTTGTGTATTGTACTTGCTATAGTTTACTTCCATGTTGTTTTTCATCAAATAGCAATGTCAAATATAAATCAAGTCGATCACTAAAACAACAGCACCACATTGAGAAAAAAATGGCATGTATAATATGTGTGTACACGCATATGGAATAGTGATAAATCCCCATTGTTGTTAATTAATTGTTGCACTGAAAATCAACGTGAAATAGAATTTATATGGATAAAATAGTACTAATTCCTCTTGTAATAAACAGTGAGAAGAAGAATCAGAATCAGCTTTATTGCCAGGTATGCTTACGAATACAAGGAATTTGTCTTGGTGACAGAAGCTATGAGTGCATAACAATACAATACACTGCATAGCTGTCAACCCTCCCGTTTTTTCCGGGTTTCTCACGTATTTTAGCTCTTTTCCCGCTGTCTTCCCGTTTTAGTATTTTCCCGTAAAATATCCCGTATTTTTACACTCTGATTGTGTTAAGAACACACAACTATCTGTGTCTGTAAAGTGGCTTACACTTGGGTTGCTAGACCTCCAGTAAAGCAGGTGGCAGTATACAGACAGTAGCTTAGGCCACTATCGAAGAAGAAGACAGTTGCAGCGGCGGGCGGGAGGAAGAGCGAAAAAGTAGCGGGAAGTCTGAACTTCAAGGAGAGTAACGGTTCAGGTTCACCTATACACTCCCTCACAGAAAGTGTTAAGAAATGCAAAATCAGCCACATATGTATACAATAGGGCTCATGCTTCACCCCAGGAAGGGTGACAAGGTTGTCTTTACTGTCTCTATCCATTTATTCAACTGCCTCTTACACACTGTCTGTCTGTCTATCTATCGTCTGTCTGTCTGTCTGTCTATCGTCTGTCTGTCTATTGTCTGTCTGTCTGTCTGTCTGTCTCTTTCTCACAAGTTGGTTGTAGCAAATGAAAATGTGTATAATGTTTACTTGTAAATGTTCATAAATAATGAACTTTAAACATATCCATTGGTCTGTCATTCTTTAATATATATTGTGTAGTTATAAACTAGTCTAGACTGTTAACGATTAGTGCTTTTTTTTAAAAAAAAAACCTTTTTTGGGGATGGTTTCCGGGAAATCTCCCTTATTTTCAATGTTCAATGTTGACAGCTATGCAATACAGCAACAAGACAGAGATAATAATAATCAAAAAAATATATAAATATAAATTTAATGAAATTGAAATAGAAAATAAAGTATACATAGAATACATAATAAGACAAAAAAGAGTACATATACGTAAATACACGCAATGCAAATACAAATCTGTTATATACAATGCAAGGGGATGTAATGGCAGAAGAGGTAGGATGTGTTGGATAATATAAAAAAGCTGTGAATTGCACATAATTATTGCTCAATGGGGGCAGTTTTAACTGTTCAGGAGATGGTTAGCCTGAGGGAAAAATCTGTTCCTGTGCCTGACGGTTCTGGTGCTCAGAGCTCTGTAGCATCAGCCAGAAGGCAACAGTTCAAAAAGGTAATGAATATAGATATAGATATGAAATTATCATAAAATTATAATCTATGGAAGTGCCAAAAATGACACTATTACCGGTGTTGGGGTAACGCGCGTTACGTAATCAGACTACTTTTTGAGTAACGAGTAAAGTAACGCAATATCTTTTTATTTTAGACCTTAATATCTGAATTACTTTTTAAATAAAGTAACGTGTTGTCTTGTACACCTCTACTGTCCCTGTATTGTGAGAAATCAGCAGTAAAAGTGTGCAAACTTCAGAGAGGAGACGTAGTGCATGATATGGATTGTTGTTCTATAGAGTGTGAGGCCAGAGACTATTTAGCAGAGAGAGATTAGTCACTTCTATTTAAATGAATGGGAGAAATTGTAACGCCCATCCAAGAAGTTCTAGCACCCAACAGTCAATGGATTTAGTAGAATGGAAGTCCCACATTGCAGGTAAAAGAGCCAGTCACCTTTTAGATACGAACATCACCCGTCAATCAACTCGCTAATGTGCTTACATGGTTTGTGTTTTAGAGTAATATGATGTTAACATTCGGTTGTGTAAAACATGGTTGATTCATGTGTTAATACACTGTATTAAAAAAAAAAATCAGTAAACATGTTTAGGCAGAGGGATTATAAGACTAGTCTTGCACTGGACAAGACATGATACACAGGGTCAAATACTCACTCAATTCACTGACTGATGCAGGCAAACTGCTCCATGTTACAGCTCCTTGCAACTGGGAGAATGAGAAAAGCTGACTCTGGATCAGAGGCTCCAAGCAACATTCTACATTGATTGTGTACGCAGAGAAAGTGTCTTAGTTTCTAAAAGATTCTACATTTTTGTTTTATAATAAACAATTTGTTTGATTCATGAAGCAAATAATTTTTATGACATTTTGGTAGCATTAAATACAATTCCATTCAAGCTGTATCAACATGAGCCTTTGAAGTTGTGGCATTTGTGCCCACTGTGGATCAACTCAAAACAAGCTTGCAGCCGTGCACTGAGATGACTTAAGTGAAAAATATTCCTTTATTCATCAGACTTATTCATTGAACATGTTAGGTTGGCATTCCCCACTGAATTTTATCCTGACATTTGAAAATCATCTCAAGTTGACTCATTGTCACTGGGCACCACATATGATGACATATGATGCAGGTTCAAGTGTTGGACTTTAGGCAAGACAGTGGTTATTCTTCATTATGTATACTGACTGACATGTCGATAGAAAAACAAATCATGCATATTCATGTTATTGATTCTTTATTATAAATATGACATGAAGAGCTACTTTCTGTTTTTGTCTGATCTGTTTAGTATGTTGTTTTGACAAGAGTGTTGTGCAGTAGCTAGCGTGACCTGTAATGTCTCTTGTATGCAATGCACGGCTTATTAGCAGAAGAGAAAGTGTCTGTTAGAAAAAAGTAACACAAAGGTAACACAAAAGTAAAGTAATGCTTTACTTTCTATAAAAATATATATTTTTAATTAAGTTATTTTTTAAGGAGTAACGCAATATTTTAACGAGTTGCTTTTAAAAGAAACATTACCCAACACTGACTATTACATACATAGAGTCTCTAATATGACCCTATACAATTTTGGTACTTCCACCATTATAAAACTTATTTTTCTTTTTTGTGTGTGTGTGTGTGGATGTTACACTTTTTATAAGAGAGAGAGATTGAGGAATACTAAAGAGGTGTGGGCACAACTCCAAAAAAGGATGATTTGCAGGGGGTGAAATCAGGTATCAGTAACCTAACTTATTAAGGTTGATTTAGTGTTGTTAAATAATATTTTTTACTTGACTCAAACCAGTTAGATGTTACCACATGAAGCATATTTCTTAGGTTACATTTTGTGTGTGTCTGTGCAGCACTTATATTCTGTTGTCCATAGCGATTAATTTGATAATGTAGTTGTTATACCATCCTCTTCAAGTGTGTAGATTATTTATGTACAGTATCTTAGGATGTCAGGAAAAAGATGCAGAGCTATTTTTGTTTGACTTTAGACACCAGGTGCATGAAAAAAAAAGATTTTAAAGTGCTGAAGACCTTCAATATCTTTTACCAGGCTGGAACCTTCAAGAACGGAAATCCTATGTTTTACTATATGACCCGCAGGTAAGGCATCCCAACACCTGACCAACTGGCATTAACTGACTGCTGTATGTCTGTAGCAAAAGAGTTTGAAAAGCACACAGGAGTTCTTCTTTTCCAGAGTTTAATTTCTACTCCAAACATCAACAAAATACAGGTCCATAGATTTACCTTTTAGTATGTTTATTATATTTTACAAGTTTGGCAATAAATTAAATGAACCCGAATGCCTTTTTTAAAATGTGTTTCTAACATGAACTTTTCAGGGGAGTTCTACTACATTTTAAAGCATTTCTAAAAGAGTCTCTGAAGAGGAGCCTGACTTGCTTTCTGAAGAATCTTGCATGCCCATGATTGTCTACTCTATGCACAAAGCAAAGGGGGGGTCCAAAAGGTGACAGAATTGCTGCTAGGTCACTGTATCATCTGTAGTAAGCCTAAGGGCATGAACAGGGACAGAAGTTTAAAACTGCCATTGATGGAGGAAGTGGAGCTGTTGCTGAAGATGACGATGAAGTGATACTTGTACTCTGTTGTGTTGTTGGTGGAGTTGGATGAAGTGGTGTTGTTCGTGATTTGGGTTGCGTTATAAGTCGAATTGAATGACATGGTACTGTTAATCTGTTGAATAATTCTACTGGTGTCATTGAATAACACGGTACTGTTCATGTTCTTGATTGTGCTGTTGATGGAGTTCAAAGTGGTATTGTTCGGCTGCATACTGATTGAGTAGGTTTGATTCACATCTCTCATTTGAACTGGAATCCAACTGGACATCAAAATCAGCAGCAACACGTTGTGGTCCTCTCTTAGAGCCATTTCTCTGATCTGAGAAAAATTCAAACTAAAATCATGTTAATACAGAAGTACAAGAGAGCTTTAGGTTTATATTTTGTAGCTAGCTACACTAGGGATGGGTCACTAGTTCGGATGACTAGGTTATTTCAATTTTTTCTTTTAGATATTTATAGCAGTGGTGGTTTAGTTAGTATTATGACAGCATGCTGTTCTTGTGATAAAAGGGTTGTATGTTAAAACCCTTTCGGAAAAAAGTACTTGTGTACTTAGAAAAACCTCTAGAAAATGTGCAAAAACAGATGTAAAGTGCAAAAATTACCCATATATTTTCAGACCGATGTCTTTAAAAAAAATGTCTGAAGACCCTTACATGCTGTTCCATTTTATTGCGGTCCATCTTGCTGATTTTGAATAAAAGAATGTATTTTATGTAATCGCTACATAAGAAACGCACCCTATCGAGAGTCAGGTGTCATTTTTCAAGGTTGTCTTAAGACCCATTAGTCAACTAGTTGATTTTGAAATCATGTACATTAATTTTGAACATCCATAAGTTCCACAGTGGTATCTAACACATGTAGGGAAAAAAATCACCAAACAATATTTTGAGGAGTTTGCATTAAAGACCAACTCATAAAATTATCTAGATCACCAATTTTTTTTTGTCCACTGAACCCCTTTAAGTTAAGTAACATTTTCAAAAGCATTCCACAGGTACTCACTTTCAGTGTTCCCAGAAAACTGATGCTGCTTGTTTAATCTCTGTGAGTGGTGATGTGCAGTCTCTCAACACATGTTGATGCTTTTAATAATGACACTTGCATAAGAAGTCACATGATTTGGACTTTTTGGAAAAGGAGGATCAACAATGGAAAGATCATGCTTAAAAGAATTTATTTTGTTTAACAAATGTTTTCTTTTGTTTTGCATGATGTATAATGATACCATTTGAAAGACTGACTTGAGTTTGAGGCATTCTGTAATTTTTTTGGACCTCTCTTGACCCCTCATTTGGTAGCTGAGATATTTGTCCTTAAAAGAGTGTGAAATTAAAGTTGAGCCGAATTATATTAACAGGAAGTAAGAGATGCTTTTGTTCACTTTGATTTTAGTTATTAACATTCATTTTCATTTTTATAGAAGAAACAACAAAGACTCATGCATTTAAATTAATTTAATCGTTTTCAAAACTTTGCATTTGCTTTTCTGAAATGCTGTGGCACTTATGTCATTTAAACATTTAAGTATATTAACCTACTTGCACTGTGAAATTATTGTGTTGAGTTTTTTTAGTACATTTTATGTGTTTTCATGAGATGTTAATGAGACTAACGGCTGATTCACACTTATTCTGTGAGCAGGGCGTGAGAAGTTTCGGCAGCCATATTAAAAGATTACAGCCTTCACATTACGAGCGGGAGCCGCGAGCTGTAGCATCCCAGTCACAAGGCAGTTAGCTGATGGTTTCTGCATTCAGCCTATTTTTACTGTTCGGCTCATCCTGAACTCAGCTGCTCTGGGTATAGTAGAAAACACACAAAAGCAAATGAAAAATATTTGAACCAAACCTACAATGCACTACAATTTATACACAAAATAATTAAACTTAGGAATTAATAAAAAAAAAATTGCTATGTATACTGTATATTCAGAGACAGACAAATGGTAGTCCCATCTTACAGGTAAAAGTGCCAATCACCTTTTCAATTAACTATAGAGCGCACATGCACATTAGTTGAACCAGCTTGAAAAATAGCGTTTATTTGAGCATGTTCTGAGCTAAAGAAACCCAATTTATGATACTATTATTTTCAGACTTTACTGCTGATTTTACTGCTGATATGTTCTTTGATCGTAATCTTGACCTGTACTTTTGTTTACATAGAAATGGCTGCCCAGCCTGTGGAGCGTTCTAAAAATGGCCGCTGAGTGGACTGACTTGTCTTAAAAGGGGCTTTGAAATATAGGCTTTATATTATTACAAGTAGGCTGATAAACAAGTGCACGTGACTGCCCGCCGCTGCCATAGGAATTTAGAGAAAACGTTTTAATCTGAGCACAGCTGATCTGAGACGCTTTGAAAGAGGCGTGTCCACTTTGAAAGCCCAATGGGACAGTGTTGCTCACGCCCTGCTCACTGAGTATGTGTGAATTAGCCATAATTAATTAAGTTCCCACTTTCTTGGAAAAGTCAGAAAGTAGTATCATGAAAAAGTAATGGAAAAGCAATGGAAAATTCTGTAATGAATATGTCTACCCAATAAAAAAAAAAGTATTTTAAATTGCTCTTTGTGAGTGCAATCTCTATAAAATTATTTTTAAAAAATCCTTGTCCAGTAATCACAAATTAATTAATAAAAGCTATGAGAACCCTGATAATGCAGAACATGTTATTCTTTTGCTAGTGTCTTTGAAAAGTTTGATGAAGCAGTTTTGTAGAAGGACCCCTTGACTTTCTTGGACCCCTCAGAAGTCTTGCCTCATGGCTATTAGGAGAAGCATACAGGAAGTTGTTGTGTAGAACGAGCTTGAAACTCTTCCTGAGCTTGTGTTTCTACCAAGGTTTTGATTGGCCCTCTTCACGCTCCGGGTTCGGAGAGTGGTGGTCCTGCGGGTGGTGGAGATCATGATCTCACTGCTGGTGAAGAAGTTGCCTGTCGTTACTGGGACATCTCTATTTGCATGGATGTTTGGATAAGGAACCCTTGAAGTCAAGGTAAAGAAGAGATTGTGCCTGAAAGACTCTTGCTCTTCTGGGCTATGGGAGGCTGTTTTATCAATCTCAGTGTGATGTGTATTTAAGAGTGACGGATCTGACCAGAAGTGTGTGGTGACTGCTTGTACGGAGGGATAGCTTTGCTCCTCGGTTTCAAAGATATATGGGGATAGTGTGTAGGTGCCAAAGTGCCAGTTCTCCTTCCTGGAGAGGTGAGCTTCACCACAGGTGTGCCATGTGTGGCAAGGGCAGCCCAACACGCGGGCGGAAGTGTGTTTGGTCCATTCCAAAAGGTGGCTGACATTGGCCGTTTCTTCGCAAGCCCAAGGGTTGTCTCCTAGAGAGATAAGCTTCAGACCTTGGAGATGCTCGAACGCCCCTTCGATGACAGTGGTGAAACGGTTTGCATGCAGGTAGAATCGAACCAACCTGACTAACCGGATCAATGACCCTGGCAGAATCTTAACTAGAGTGTTGTGAGAGAGATCCACCACCTCCAGGTTTTGGGGCATGTTGGTTGGTACAGTCCAGAACTTGTTGTGACTGAGATTGAGAGCCTTCAGGTTGGGCAGCGTGTTGTTGATGAAGACTACACGCTCCAGTTTGTTGACGGAGAGGTCCAACACTCTGAGGTTCCAATGGTATGCTGTGTCATCCTTGTTTAACACATGCAGACGGTTCCCAGAGACATTGATTTCCCACAGTGCTCGAGGCAGTGAGGCTGGGAAGTAAAGCAGTCGGTTGTAGGAGATGTCCAGGATACGCAGGTGTGTAAAGGAGCTTAGGTGGTGGTCCAGGTCAGATAGCCAATTATGAGTCAAGTTGAGGGACTGAATGTTTCTTTGCAGGCCCACAGGTAGGTGTCGAAGTCCCCTCCACGAACAGTCAACTGTCCGATGGCTCTCATTACAGGAACAAACAGTGGGACATTCTGTGTATACTCCTGTACACATAAACTGCATTAAGAGTAGGCAGGGCAATACAGCAGACAAATGCATCTTCAGGGTGTTCCTGTGGACAACAGCGAGGCAGAAGTAATTTTTGAATGACTTGCGTCTCTAATAGCATTACAAGACTCAACACAGTTCATCCACACACAAGTGAGTCTGAAAGTTAGTGGGTCTGATTATAGCAAGTAATGAGTCTGAACTATAGTGAATCAAATTATAGAGGGAGTGGATGAGTCTGGATTATAATGATGATGAGAGTGAGTCTGATGACACAAGGTCTGATAACTTTGGCAAATCTGAGGCTGTATTCACAAAGATTTGTATCTTACCACTAGGAGTTCTCCAAAGAGTTCCTAGCTAGGAGTGTTTGCTTAAAACCTATTCACAAAACACAAAACTATTCACGATTCAAGCAATATCTTTTTTAAAGGCCAATGTCAACATTATAATATTTATAATATTACATTATTAAAATACATAGACTCAACTGTAATTCAGGCAATACCTCTTTAAACGGTCATTGTCATAATAATTTTCTAATCAATTGTTTTTAATGTGGATTGACAACAGCAGACATGCTTCGGATCATTTGTGAGTCACTCATAGGGAGTCCTCAGGACAACTTCTAAGCAGTTTAGGAGCTACTTTTAGCGTTAAAATGCTTCATGAATTACTCTTAGATGATGATTTTATGAGTCCTAAAATTAGGATTGTCATGGCCCTAATTTTTAAGTGTTTGTAACAGGTAAAGAATGGGCAAGGAGTAGGCGGGAACCGGCCGAAAAATCAACATAAAAATTTAATGCATAAGTAAATGTGCAAAAGTGACACGAATGCAATGCGGCCACGTGCGTCTTTCTCTCGAGCCGCCATCTCCAGCTGCCCTTTATCTAACTTTCCCGCTGATCAGCTGATTCGGCGCTGGCCCTGCTCCATCACAGCCCGGCCACGCCCTCCTCCTCATCACAGAGTTACCCCTAAATCTCAGCGTTAGCAGCTACTTTTAGCCTTAAAATTTTTTGTAAATACGGGCCCTGGTTATTGAAAGTTAGTGAGTCTGTTTGTAATGATTATGATAGTGTTGACAGTGGTTATTGTGATGATATCACCTAGTCTGATTATAGTAGGTGATAGAGTTGCAGTGTGCCTGAATTTATTTATTTATTTATTATTTATATTTGGATGTTGTGCATTTGAAATTCGGCACATTTGTTCTGCTTCTTGTTGGGCATTGTGAGTTGGGTCAGATTTTCACCATCAGTATTACACACGTGCACACACAGCAGAGATGTGGTATTTCTTCATGCAGAATCTCTGCAGATCAGCATGCACCTAATTCTGTAGGACTTTATTCTTCAAGCATGTGTTTAGAACAAACACACTTGTGCTAAATCATATGCTTGTGTGTCATGCCACAGAAAAAGAAGATATATCTATGTGAATGTTTGTGCTTTTCTCAGGTAAGCCATGCTGCATTGTGAATTACTTACATTTTCCTTAGCATGACCCTGTGCTTTTGTTCCTGGCTTCTTTGCTGTTTAATTTATCTCCATTTCTCCTTTCTTTCTCTTCAGTATGCAGATCTGTGCAGTTCTGATCTAGTTTTCTGTGGTTCTGTTTCCTGACTTTTACTGCAGTATTAGCCAGATCTCTTCTCTCTCCGTGCAGATGCCTCACTGGGATCACTCTGATAGTGGAGAGGGGCAGGGAGGGAGGGGGTGTGTGGTAGAGTTAATTCTGCCCTTGTACAGAGAGAGAGAGAGAGAGAGAGAGAGAGAGAGAGAGAGAGAGAGAGAGAGAGCGTGGGAGCGATAGGAAGTGCTGACTCTTCTGTTTCCTCTTTAGGATTTCCTCATTCAGCATCCATTTCCTCTGCTTTCACCCCTCTTTTTTCTATCTTTCTCTAGCCTTTATTTTTTTTAAGGCAACACTTAATGTGCATTGTAAAAAAAAAATGACTAGTAAGATTTACGGAATTTTTATTTTGCAAGTTTTTTACACCACTATTCTAAGTAACTTTAATGGTATAAAATGACGTTAAATCTATTTGACTTCATTGCATAGTATTAAAGTGATTTTATTTAGCTTAAACATGTTCTAATAATATTTTCTTGATATACAATGTATACCACATTTATAAGTAATGTTACTGTAGTTACTAACATGTAATATTTAGAAATTTCCTTACTAACACGTTTCATCATGCACCAAATAACATATCGAAACTTACCACAGGAAAGCTTAATACATCCTATATTGTCTAAGAGACATAATTACCTTGCTTTAGTGATAACACAACCACACAGAGCAAACAGACTTAAACAATTGGTGCACAAAACATGATGACGGTGATGATGAACCGATCTTTTTTTTTTTTTATTAATTTTTTGATAGTAAACTGGTAATTTTGAGTAGAAATTTAACTTCAGACTGCACAAAGTTACCAAACATAAAACATTTACAATAAAATGGTGTAAATAAACCTGAAAACAGTGAAACTATGCAAGCTCATTAATTATTCAAGCCCAGTGCATGCTGGGAACACCAGCTTCAAAAAGTACAATTTTGTTATTCTATTTACCAGTCAAATTTACTCAAATTAGCAAATAAACATGACAAGGTTTTCTACTTTAGTAGTGATAAATGATGACACATTTTCTAGATAACTATCAATCATAAATAATATTTGCTTATAAGCTAGAGTAGCGCTTCCTAACTCTGTTTCTGGAGGCTCCCCAATGCTGCACATTTTGTATATCTCCCTAATTGACACACCCAATTCAGATCTTGGAGTCTCCACTAACGAGCTGATGAGTTGAATTGGGTGTGTTTGATAAGGGAGATATCCAAAATGTGTAGTGTTGGGGAGCTTCCAGGAACACAGTGGGAACCTGAGCTAGAGCATTAATTTTTACATTTGAATGTAGAATTTACTTAACATTTTCATGTTCTTGCTTAAACTAACTTTGCAGAAAAGATCAAGTACTTTCTAAATTGACTGTTTACTTCACCACAATTTCTTTTTCTTGTGTGTTGTTTATATTTGTAGCTTTTGTATTTGTGGATGACTCTGATGGACATGTGATAAAGAATATAAATTCCAGCTGCGGGAAAAACTCTTCTGAGCTTAAATATGAGCACATTTATCACCTAGTACCATGAAATCTGTTCCTAATTTAAGGTGAAGTGTGTTATTTTTTCAATTTGAAAATACTCTATCTTATACTAGATTAAAGGTATAGTTCCCCCCAAAATAAAAATTCTGTCATTTATTCACCCTTGTGTTCTAAACCTGTATGAATTTCTTTCTTCCATGAAACACTAGAGATGTTAGACAGAATGACAACCTTAGGCACAATTCACTTTCATGACAGAAATATAGAATGAAAGTGAATGGTGACTGAGGTTAAAAGTGTAAAAGCTGTGGCACTAGCAATGGAAGACTGGCAGTGTTTGGGAAACCTTGAAAAAAATCAATGGCATTCCGAGATGATATTCTTCTCACCACAATTGTACAGAGCGGTTATCTGAGTTACCGTAGACTTTGTCAGTTTGAGCTAGTCTGTCCATTCTCTGCTGACCTCTGTTGACCTCTCTCATCAACAAGGTATTTCTGTCCACAGAACTACTGCGCTCACTGGATGTTTTTTGTTTTTGGCACCTTGCTGAGTAAATTCTAGATACTGTTGTGGTGAAAATCCCAGAAGATCAGCAGTTACAGAAATACTCTTACCAGCCCGTCTGGCACCAACAATCATGCCATGGTCCAAATCACTGAGATAAATGTTTTTTCCCCATTCAGATGGTTGGTGTGAACATTAACCCGAAGCTCCTGACCCATATCTGCAAGATTTTATGCACTGCACTGCTGCCACACAACTGGGTGATTAGATAATCGCATGGATGATTGTTGGTGCCAGACGGGCTGGTTTGAGTATTTCTGTAACTGCTGAACTCCTGACATTTTCACATACAGCAGTTTTTAGAATTTACTCCGAATGGTGCCAAAAACAAAAAACATCCAGTGAGCGGCAGTTCTCCAGAGGGAAACGCCATGTTGATGAGAGAGGTCAGCAGAGAATGGCCAGACAGGTTTGAACTGGCAAAGGTCAATGGTAAATCAAATAACCGCTCTGTAAAATTGTGGTGTGAAGAATAGCATCTCAGAATGCTATTCTAAGATGCGGCTTGGCGCTGTTTTGGCAGCACAAGGGAGACCTACACAATATTAGGAATGTGGTTTTAATGTGGCTGATCGGTATATGGGGGATCTGAACAAAAAATGCTGCTACAGAATTGAAAACCTTTTCAATGCTACTCTCCATCTCTCTCTCTTTCTCAATTGCTTCATTCTTTCAAAGCCTGCTAATGCTGCCCAGAAATGACATATCCTCTGCCTACTAATGTAGCTTTGCTGTGCGCGCGTGTGTGTGTCAGTAGATGAAGTTTTATTTTTGCATACAACAAAAATTGCTCATGCATAATCAAACAGCTCAGCTCAATCCATCTGCACTCAGCACTTATTTTATATGTGCTCTCCAGTTTATTCCCTTAGTTCATTGATCTGTTCATCTTACACCAAACACAGATCCCAGAAACATTTCAACTGATTCTCTGCCATCTGTTCTACTGGACCAGTATATGGTGTTTCTGTTTTTGTGTGTTAACCATACAGTTCTGAACAATAAAGGAAAGTCAGCTGGCCACCCACATGTTTCTCCAGTGCCAGGCTTGCCATCTCCTCCATAATACCAGAACCACAATTACAGTTAAAAACAGCAAAACAAGGCACACAAGAGTGAAGAGGAATTCAAATTCATCTCCACGTCATGTTCATTTAAGGGATTGGCTGGTTTGTGTGTTGGGACCATTGGTTGAAAAAGTAATATCTTGGCATTTCTTGAGAGAGTTTTAACATTTGGTGACTAATTGTAGCTTTGAGAGTTGTCATACTCTGTTAGTGTCACTTTGCAAATCATTAATGCTATAAGGCATGATACTTGTGGCATGTCCTTGATTTGACAGCTCTGATTGAGGCTCTGCTGTTTTGGTAGGGTTAAAATTGGAACATTTTATTGATATTGAAGAAAGAATGGTCCTCTTGAAATCCTCATCCTTTCTCAAAACATAGGTTGTAGGAATGTGTTTTTTCTGAAGGAAAAAGGCATTGTGATCTTGTCCGTGATGGCTGAAATCATTTGGGAAGATCGCAGACCAATTGTGGGACCTTGAGTTGATGCGTCCTTCAATAGCTGGTAATGTCACAACGATAAATGAACGATCCAAAAGCAGAGATCACAGGAATAACGGTCTTTAATAAAGTAATAAAGAACAAAGGCAGTCTGTCGTTATTGCACACAGAGCTGGAGAAAATAACTCAAAATGAAGAGCAGACTCCTGTCACGATGAGCTACAGATCAGGACTCCCCTGGAGCTGACTTAGAGAACAGAAGTAGCAGACTCAGTCAGGGAGAGAACCGAAGAGGTTCACATGCAGCAGCGGCAGCAGGGCACGGACATAACCTTGAAGCTTAACTGTTCCAGACAAAACGAGACAAGAAAGGGTAAGCACTTAACTGTACAGACAATTCGGTCGCAGGAGAAGTAACGAGTGACATGCAACAATAATCCGACAAGAATCTACCAGAACAAACACCAGATAAAGGGTGAACACTTAGGGAAAAGTAGAGACAGGTGTCAAAGCAAATCAGCGCGATAGCTGATTGCAATGACTAACAGGTGTAGGTAGAGAGGTTTGCGGAACGGAGCAGAAGAGAGAAGGAGAGAAAGAGTAATTCCATAACGAGCAAATAAGGTGAGTGTGTGTGAGAATAAAAAGGGAAGAAAAACCTGACTCATGACAGGTAACTTGTATGGAACACCATTGTAGCCCTGTTTGTGTGGATGACAGGGATTGAATAAGTGCTTGTTTTTTGACTGACTGGGCTGTATTTGGTAGTAGGTAACTGAAATCAAATGTTCAGGCTGGTGCAACAGATGATATGGAAACCTTTAAACTAATGGCTGTTTGCACACATGGTCTATTTGAGTCAAATGTAGGATCCTCCAAGGTTGGATGTGTTGATATGTTTTGCTGCCTCCTTATAATTTGTAACTAGAGCATGTTTTGAAACTCCCTGGACACTCACTGGTTTGACCAGTGTGGTTTTTGGAAGTAAAGTGAGTTCCAGGTTGTGTGGGCATATGGCAGTCTGTAGGAAATACCCTGTGAAATTCTCTGTTTTGTGGCCAGATTTGGGATGTGTAAAGTAGGTTCTAGGATGTCTTTCTCAGCTCTTGATGTAAATGAAGTAGATCCTAGGGTGAGTTGCTCGAAGATTTGAGTATATGATTGGTTGAATAGTTGTGGTGATCTCGATTGAGTGGGGAAAGACACCACAGAGTCGTATGTAGAAGTTGTACCAGTGGAACCAGTGCTTTGTTCAAGTGTGGTAGCTGAAGAGAGTTCCTGTGCTACTTTGTAGGGGTTAGGATTTGATGCAATGAATTCCAATTCCAAAAAAGTTGTGACAGTATGAAAAATGCTAATGAAACAAAATGAGTGATTTGAAAATTATATTCACCCTTTGCTATATTGAAAGTGGTTTTACCTTGTGAATTTCATAGTTTTGTTTTTTTAAATGTACTGTAATTTAAGACTAACAACAATTTGACGAGTTGAAATAAGGTGACGTGAAACAGGAAATGTTAAACAGGTGAGGCAATTGTGTCATAATACTGTATACTGTATAAGGAGCCTCCAATATCAGCCTAGTCCTTCAAGAGAAAGGATTGTTCAAGACTTGTCAATTTGCCAACAGATGCTTCAGCAAATAATCCAGCATTTTGAGAACAATGCTCTCAAAAGACAAATTGGAAGGATTTTGGGCATTTCACCCTCTACAGTGCACAGTATATTTAAAAGATTCAAGGAATCTGGTCAAATCTCAGTGCATAAAGGGCAAGACAAAAAACATTTCTTAATGTGTGTGATTTCTAAGAGAGTGAATGCGTCACTCTCTTAAAAAACGACATTTTTCTGTAATGGATATGAACATGGGCTTGGGATAACTTTAGTAAACCTTTGTTAGCCAACACCACTCGCCGCGTCATCCACAGATGCAAGTTAAGACTTTACCATGCAAAGAAGCAGCCCCACATCAACACTGTCCAGAAGCGCTGCCGACTTCTCTGGGCACGGTCTCATCTTAGATGGTAAGTAGAACAGTGGAACTGTGTTTTTTGATCTGAAGAGTTCACATTTCAAAAACCTTTTGAAAAAAAAAGTCATCATGTTATCCGGCCCAAAGATGAAAAGGGCCATCCAAGCTGTTATTAGCATCAGGTCCAAAGACAGTATCTGTATGGGCCATGGGTGTCAATGATAATGGCATGGGTAACTAGCTCATCTGTGAGAACACCTTGAATGCAGAGCAACATATAATGCCATCCAGTGCCGTCTTTCCAGGGACGTCCATGCATTTTCCAGCAGGACAACTTCAAACCACATACAGCTCAGATTTCAAGTGCATGGCTGTGGAAGCAGAGAGTGTGGGTGCTAGATTGGCCTGCCTACAGTCCTGACCATCTCCAATTGAGAATGTTTGGCACATTATGAAGCACACCATACAGCAACGAAGACCCTGTACAATTGTGCAGCTAAAGACCTACATAATGGATGAATAGGGGGACAATTCCACTTTCTAAACTTAACAAACTTGTGTCTTCAGTGCCCAAATGCTTAATAATTGTTATTAGAAGAAAAGGTGATGTTTCAAAGTGGCAAACACTCGACTGTCCCAACTTTTTTGGAGTGTGTTGCAATCATCTGATTTGAAATTTCTGTACATTTAAAAACAAAACAAAAACATTAAATTCACAGAGTAAATCATCATATAATGTGTAGTTGTAGTGCTTTCCATATAGCAAAGGGTGAATATAATTTGCAAGTCACTCATTTTTTTGGAGGTCACGTGATGCCATGCAAGGACCGGATGTGTGAATGGCGAGCTCTGCGCACTTTGCTAGTTTTATTACTATTTGTGTTATAAACCGGCGAGATTCGATACACACTGATTCTTAACTATTCAGTGGAAGGCTGAAAGCCCCGGACTCAAAAGAACTGAAAGAAATCCATCATGAATTGATGAATGTGTCGGCAATGCTGGCGGTGTTGCAGATTTCGAGGATCTCGCTCTGATACGTCAATCAATTACTTCCATGGAGACTAAATTATCTGAGCTGGTTACAAGACTGTCAGATGTTGAGAAACGGTTCAATTATCTGGAGTCATCGGAGAGGGAATTAGCTGCTAATCCGCTAGCGACAAGGAGTGTCCAAGATGGCGGCACGGTAGCACGCAGCAGCCACTCCGGATCCAAAATGGTGCTATTTTTGTTAAAAAACCCGACTTTTGTGGCACATGGATATCGGAGAAACCAGTGTTCGTGTCTACCATTGCCAGACACTGTTCAAATATAGGATTCATGAAACAACCAAGCTGTATGATGACCTACAGGAGGCGCTACGGGTACTCTGCTTGCTGCGGAGACCAGGCCTCCAGTCCTCGGTGTCGCCTGATGCCGGTGGCCGAGGGAGAGGACATCGTAGGTGGTGTGCGAGAAAGCGGAAATTGCGGCAAGAGGGTAGGGGTCCATGCTAGGCTGAAAACAAACCCTAGCCGGCCAGCTCACACGTCTATCCTGCTCTCAAATGTTTGCTCCCTGGACAATAAACTGGACTATATCCGACTCCAGCAGGCTACGCAGCGTGAGTTTAGAGACTGCTGCATCTTTGTTTTCACAGAGAAGTGGCTCAGCGACAGAGTTCCGGATGCCGCCATTCAGCTAGACGGGCTCACCTCGTTTCGTGCCGACAGAAATGCAGCTCTCTGCGGTAAAACTCGCGGTGGTGGCTTGTGTGTTTCCATCAACACGGAATGGTGCAAGAACTCAATGCTAGTCTCTAGCTACTGCTCATCGCTGGTGGAGCTTGTGAATGTTAGATGCAGACCTTTTTATTTACCATGGGAATTCACCACTGTTTTCATAACCAGAGTTTACATTTCCCCCAGCGCTAATGCTAAGGAAGCGCTCTGTGAAATGTATGGGGCTATGAGTGAACTGCAGAACCCTCACCCCGACGGACTGTTTATTGTCACCGGAGATTTCAACCATGCGAATCTCAAGACAGTGCTCCCTAACCCGAGGGGCGAACGTGCTTGATCTTGTTTACACAAACATCCCAAGCGTGTACCGGGCGGAGCCCCACCCCCACCTCGGCTACTCAGACCCCATCTCTTTTATGCTAATTCCAGCATACAGACCGATGGTCAGACGCACAAAACCACTTCAGAAGCAGGTGAAAACCTGGCCAGCAGGAGCCATCTCTGCTCTTCAGGACTGTTATGAGTGTACTGACAGGCACATGTTCAGGGAGGCTGCAATATATGGCGATTCTACCAACTTGGAGGAATACACAGCATCAGTGATCAGCTACATCAGCAAGTGCATTGATGTCACTTTCTCCAAGATCATCACCACATGCTCCAACCAGAAGCCGTGGATGACTGCGGAGGTGCGCACGCTGCTGAGGACCCGAGACTCCGCCTTCAGAGCAGGCGACATGGCAGCCCTAAGAACAGCGAGGGCCAAACTGTCCTGGGCCATCAGAGAGGTAAAGCATGCACACGCCCAGAGAATCCACAGTCACTTTCAGGACAGCGGTGGCACGCGGCGCATGTGGCAGGGCATCCAGGCATCACCAACTACAGGACAACATCAGTTGCCTGTGACAAAGATGCCACTCCTCCCAATGACCAGGTCCTCTGTCTTACCATGGCGGATGTGAGGAAAAATCTACATAGTGTCAACCCACGGAAGGCTGCTGGACCAGACAACATTCCTGGCAGAGTGCTCCGAGGATGTGCAGACCAGCTGGCAGATGTTCTTACTGACATCTTCAACAAATCTCTGAGCAGCGCCGTCGTTCCAACGTGCTTCAAGGCCACCACCATCCCCATGCCAAAGAATTCATCAGTGTCCTGCCTCAACGACTACCATCCCGTCGCACTCACACCAATCATCATGACGTGCTTTGAGAGGCTCGTCATGAGGCACATTAAGACCCAGCTGCCCCCACACCCTCCATCTGGCCCTCACCCACCTAGATAAAATGGACTCATATGTTCGAATGCTGTTCATAGATTTCAGCTCAGCATTCAACACCATAATTCCTCAGCACCTGATTGGAAAGCTTAACCTGCTGGGCCTGGACACCTCCCTCTGCAACTGGATCCTGGACTTCCTGACTGAGAGACCTCAGTCAGTCTGGATCGGGAACAGCATCTCCACCACCACCACACGGAGCACTGGGGCCCCCCAGGGCTGTGTGCTCAGTCCACTGCTGTTCACTCTGCTGACTTGTGACTGTGCAGCAATGCACCCTTCGAATCACATCATCAAGTTCGCCGATGAATTGACCGTGGTGGGTCTCATCAGCAAGAACGACGAGTCAGCATACAGAGAGGAGGTGCAGCGGCTAACGGACTGGTGTAGAGCCAACAACCTGTCCCTGAATGTTGACAAAACAAAAGAGATGTTTGTTGACTTTAGGAGAGCACAAGGTGAACGCTCTCCGCTGAACATTGACGGTTCCTCTGTGGAGATCGTCAAGAGCACCAAATTCCTTGGTGTTCACCTGGTGGGAAAACCTCACCTGGTCCCTCAACACCAGCTCTTTTTCCAAGAAAGACCAGCAGCGTCTCTACTTTCTTCGAAGGCTGAGAAAAGCACATCTCCCACTCCCCATCCTCACTATATTCTACAGAGCATCCTGAGCAGCTGCATCACTGCCTGGTTTGGGACTTGCACCGTTTCGGACCACAAAGCCCTGCAGAGGATAGTGAGGACAGCTGAGAAGATCATCAGGGTTTCTCTTCCCTCCATCAAAGACATTTACAAAAAACACTGCATCCGCAAAGCCACCAGCATTGTGGACGACCCCACACACCCCTCACACAAACTCTTCACCCTCCTGCTGTCTGGCAAGAGGTACCGAAGCATTCAGGCCCTCACGGATTTGGAGAATCGTAATTGATGAAACAACATACGAATCGTTGGAATTCCTGAGCATGAGTAAGGCAGAGAAATGGTGAAATTCCTAAACGGGCTCTTCCTGAGTCTGCTTGATATAACAGGCCATAAGCTGGAAAACAAGTGAGCTCACAGAGTCCCAGCTCTGAGATCTGCTATGGGAGACGGGCGCCAGTCAATCCTGGCCAAATTTCTGAGATCATCCGATGAAGATCTTGTGTTACACGAGGCAAGGAGTAAAGGAAGGCTTTCTTCGAAGAATCACAGCATTGTTTGGTTCCCAGACTTTGCGAATTCAACGAGAGAAACGTGATCGATTCAAGGAATGCAAGAATCTCTTACATCAAGGAAAGATCGCTTTTGCACAGATGTTTTTGGCCAAACTGAGAATAGATACTGCGGATGGCCATTGAGAATGTACATGCCCACAGCAAACATTAACCTACAAAAAGACTTTGGAGGGAGTAAGCCGTTTGATTTTCTTGTTGCTATATAGTGGACCTGCCTTGCTGAACATACACTCGACTGGCTGAGGAAACTGTGTGCCTTCTTTGTTTCTTTTTGTGCTTGTTCCGCCTAGCGGCTGGAGTTTGTTTTGTGTAGAATAATTTATTCGGAACAGTTTGTGTGTGAATCTGCTCGTTTTGGGTGCTTATGGTTCCAGTTGGCTGGAGCTGGTTTTGTGGAATATTTCTTGCAGAACATTGGAGTGAGTTTGACTGCCCGAAGAACTGAACTTGCTTGTTCCGCTAGCAACTGGAGTTTGTTTTGTGTAGGAACACACCTTCGAGACAATTGAGTGGATGAATCTACAGTTTTTTTGTGTTTATTCCGCTTATGGGCTGGAGTTTGTTTTATAGATTATCTTCTGTTGTGTAATTCTGTTTTACCTATTTTTGTATAGAACACCGGACTTGAACAATCTGACAACAAAATTGTCACAGGGGCTCTCTTAGGCATAAATGGACTGTTTTAGTTTGGAGGCATGGATATGGATGGTTGGCGTTGTTGTGCACGGGGTTTATGTGCGTGATTTTTCTTTATTTCTTTCTTTTTTTTTCGGGGAAGTTCAGGGTTTTTTTGTTGCACTAATGGGGAATGCGGTCTTTATAGTTTTATTTTTCACACACAATCTGTTTTTTTCTAATATGTCAAATGTTAGTATGAGTGGAATATCTCTCTCCATGTGGAATGTGAATGGGTTGGGGCAAAAAGAATGAAGGTTATTACTTTTCTTAAACATAATGTGATGTAGTGTTTCTTCAAGAAACGCGTATCTCCCCGTAGGAAGCTGAATAATTTGTGAAGATATGGGGTGGGCATGTTTTCTAAGTAAGAGCAGGGAAGTCATTACATTGAAAAGTAAACATCTACAATTCAAATGTTTCAAACAGATTAAAGATAAATTAGGAAGAGTCATTATTTTTTAGCAGAAATTCAGGGGCAAAGGTTGATTTGGCTAATATTTACAAACCTAACGTTGGTGATCAGGGCTTTTTTATAGATTTTGAAGGGATGTTGCAAGCCATTGGCACCCCTCATGATGTAATATTGGGAGGAGACTTTAATATATTGATGGACTCAGTCCTTGATCATAGTGAAGCAAAAGTGTGTGAGCCCCTTAGAGCAACTGTGATGCTTCACAGGATGTGTAAAAATCTTGGTCTTACAGATATTTTGAGACTTTTGAACCCATCTGGTAGGGACTAGAAATTTTTTTTCATCAGTCCGTAAAATTTATTCTAGAATATATTTATTTTTGTTATCAAAGCCACTCATTTCATCTGTTGTTGATTGCTCATTTGTAAACATTTTAGTCTCAGATCATGCCCTGGTGAGCTTAGAAATGCTGCCACATATGGAGAAAAAGAAATCATATATTTGGAGCTTTAATGTATCCCTTTTGAAAAATCCTGAATTCCATCAAATGTTAAAGGCCGAAATCAATGTTTATATGGAGACCAACTTGTCCTCAGTATCCTCTGTGGGCGTGGGTTTGGAGGCATTCGAGACATACAGTATGCCTCATTCACAAAAAAATCCAAAGCCGAGAACTCATAGAGTTGTAAATTAATATTAAAAGTGCCGAGGGACAGCTGAAGCACTGAATGTCGTCTGATGGCTTCAGAGAATTGACCCGATTGAAATACAGATATAATACTATTTTGTCGCAGAAATGGAGCACAAGACAGTCATACTTTGAGTCAGGGGACAAGGAATGGAAGCATTTGGCTAGATATATAAGGCAGAGAGATTCTTTTTCTACCTTTCCCTCAGTGAAATCTGCTGGTGGGGAAATATTTGCTTCAGACATTGATATTAATAATGCATTGATATTAATCTTGATCTATATAGTTCTATATAGTATCTACTGATGAAGATATTAGAAACTTTGTGGAACCATTAGAGCTCCCTAAACTGATGACTGAGCATTCTGAGATTCTCTTGATTCTGAGATAACCTTGGAGGAGCTTGATGAGGTAATTAAGGCCTTACCTACAGGCAAAGCTCCGGGGCCAGATGATTTTGCTGCTTAATTTTTAAGACCTTATGCTACAGAACTGGTTCCACTTTTGTTAGAAGTCTATATGGAATCATTAAAGAATGGAAAGCTTCTGCCAACCATGACACAAGCCCAGATCAGTTTGATTCTTAAAAAGGACAATGATCCAAGCGAGTGTAATAGTTAACATCCAATTTCTCTGATCCAGCAAGAGGTAAAAATATTGTCAACAATCTCTGGCAACGATTAAGTTATGACAACTCTTATACATATAGATCAGGTTGGGTTTATTTGGGACCACAGCTCTTCTGATAACATTAGACGTTTCATAAATATCATGTGGTCAGTGGCGAATGATCAGACTCTGCCATTTCTGCCATCTCACTTGATGCCGAAAAGGCATTTGATATGGTAGAATGGGATTATCTTTTTAAGATTTTAGAAATATATGGGTTCGGGAGTACTTTTATTAGATTTATTTAGTTACTTTATAGACACCCATTAGCGGTGGTACAAACAAATGGATTCATTATTTTACTCTGAATAGTTGCACCCGACAGGGTTACCCTCTTTTCCCATTATTATTCTGTTCTTGCATTGGAACCATAAGCATCCGCGATAAGAAAGGAAGATTAAAATTTACTGGGGTGGTGGCTGGTGGTATGGCACAAAAGCTTTTGCTTTACGCAGATGATATTTTATTATTCGTCTCCGACCCCACTAGATCTATGCCTTGCCTCCACAGAATTATTAATTCCTTATCTAAATTCTCAGGATACAGAGTCAGTTTGTTGAAATCCAAAGCTTTTTCTCTGACAGCATATTGCCTAGTAATGGCTCTTCAGCCGGGCACCTTCCAGTGGCCCAAAAAGGGCATTAAGTATTTGGATATTTTATTCCCAGAACATTTTTGTGATATGAGTTCATTTTGATCCCTTATTAAAAAGGGTGGGCTAGGCCTAACCAAGATTTTGTCTCAGACATTTGACTCATTGGTTTCTTCCACCTGAGAGAGCCCCTCCTTGGTTCTGTATTGAAAAGGAAGTTCTTGCCCCTATTTTGCCATTGCAAAGCCTTTTTATTAAATTAAATGCATTCGGTATAGACAAAAGTGTCCAGAGTATTTAATTCAGACATTTATATAAATGTTGCCTCTAGCATTTGGATGTACCCAAAATTACATAATTACATAAGTCCCCTTTCTACTGGTCAGAGTGGATTGTGAGGGAGGTTAATATGCTCGGTGACCTACAGGTGAAACTTGAAAAATTAGAATATCGTGCAAAAGTTCATTAATTTCAGTAATTCAACTTAAAAGGTGAAACTAATATATTATATAGACTCATTACAAGCAAAGTAAGATATTTCAAGCCTTTATTTGATATAATTTTTATGATTATGGCTTACAGCTTATAAAAACCCCAAATTCAGAATCTCAGAAAATTAGAATATTGTGAAAAGGTTCAGTATTGTAGGCTCAAAATGTCACACTCTAATCAGCTAATTAATCCAAAACACCTGCAAAGGGTTCCTGAGCCTTTAAATGGTCTCTCAGTCTGGTTCAGTTGAATTCACAATCATGGGGAAGACTGCTGACTTGACAGTTGTGCAGAAAACCATCATTGACACCCTCCACAAGGAGGGAAAGCCTCAAAAGGTAATTGCAAGAGAAGTTGGATGTGCACAAGCAGCAGGGATGACCGTAGCCTGGAGAGGATTGTCAGGAAAAGGCCATTCAAATATGTGGGGGAGTTTTACAAGGAGTGGACTGAGGCTGGAGTTACTGCATCAAGAGCCACCACACACAGACGGGTCCTGGACATGGGCTTCAAATGTCGTATTCCTCTTGTCAAGCCGCTCCTGAACAACAAACAACGTCAGAAGCGTCTTACCTGGGCTAAAGAAAAAAAGAACTGGTCTGTTGCTCAGTGGTCCAAAGTCCTCTTTTCTGATGAGAGCAAATTTTGCATCTCATTTGGAAACCAAGGTCCCAGAATCTGGAGGAAGAATGGAGAGGCACACAATCCAAGATGCTTGAAGTCCAGTGTGAAGTTTCCACAGTCTGTGTTGGTTTGGGGAGCCATGTCATCGGCTGGTGTTGGTCCACTGTGCTTTATTAAGTCCAGAGTCAACGCAGCCGTCTACCGGGACATTTTAGAGCACTTCATGCTTCCTTCAGCAGACAAGCTTTATGGAGATGCTGACTTCATTTTCCAGCAGGACTTGGCACCTGCCCACACTGCCAAAAGTACCAAAACCTGGTTCAATGACCATGGTATTACTGTGCTTGATTGGCCAGCAAACTCGCCTGACCTGAACCCCATAGAGAATCTATGGGGCATTGCCAAGAGAAAGATGAGAGACATGAGACCAAACAATGCAGAAGAGCAGAAGGCCGCTATTGAAGCATCTTGGTCTTCCATAACACCTCAGCAGTGCCACAGGCTGATAGCATCCATGCCACGCCGCATTGAGGCAGTAATTAATGCAAAAGGGGCCCAAACCAAGTACTGAGTACATATGCATGATTATACTTTTCAGAGGGCCGACATTTCTGTATTTAAAATCCTTTTTTTTTATTGATTTCATGTAATATTCTAATTTTCTGAGATTCTGAATTTGGGGTTTTCATAAGCTGTAAGCCATAATCATAAAAATTATATCAAATAAAGGCTTGAAATATCTTACTTTGCTTGTAATGAGTCTATATAATATATTAGTTTCACCTTTTAAGATGAATTACTGAAATTAATGAACTTTTGCACGATATTCTAATTTTTCGAGTTTCACCTGTATATGAGAGTGTAGTGTTGAGATCTTTTGAAAATATGGTTCAACATTTTAGGATTCCCAGATCTCTATATTTTCGGTATTTACATCTGTGCCACCTGCCCCCATTTTTCATCGATTCTATTGGACCCCCTCTAGATTCCCATTTAGGGTCCTGAATATAGGAGATAATTACATAAAAAGCTGGGTCCTAACCACCATGATCATTGGCAGACAGCTAATCCTTAGGGGATGGAAGTCAACTGATGCGACCTCATTTCATGAGTGGTGCACCAAGTTTAGTAAAGTGGCAGCTTTTGAGAAGATGACTTCCAGATGGATGGGAACCTGGCAATTTATGGCAGAAAATGGGGCAGTTATTTGTCTTTTGACTGTGTTGGAATCAATAAAATGTTAATAACAAAAAACATTTTTGTTTTTATTAGCACTGGAAGTGTTGAATTGATTGTTTGAATAGTTGTAGATCTGACTTGTTTTCTGTGACTCTAGTGATGGTAGATCAGTGGGAAAGATGTTAGAGGCATACATTCATTATTCCAATCATACCAGTACTCTGATCCTGTGTGGTAGCTAAAGATGGTTCCTCTACTGCTTTGGAGGTTGTCTCAATGGTCTCCGGAGGAGCTTCTGAGGTGTCTGGGTGTGATTGTGTGGTGCCAATGAAAGTGTAAATGGGTTTCTCATTAGAGATGAGAGCAGGTGAGCTTGGAGTTCCTTTCAGTCTGTTCTGTGTGCTTGTGAAATAGGTCTGCTGAAGTCTAATTGGCGAAACATCTAATTCTTGAGGCGTTGCTGACTGTGTCTTTCCTGTTAAACTCAAGACAAAAATGAAATTTCCTCCTTTATTGTTCCAGCTTGAATTGTAAACTAGCTTTATTCAGTGTAAATATATCTGTTCCTAATAGGTATTGCTGTGAGTGGCTTGCTGGTTTTTGTGTTTTAAGTTGTTTGATAATTCTGTCCATTTGTACTTGTGATTGGCTCTTCTAACACTGGCATTGTCAAAAGCTTGGTCCAGAAGTCTCCAAAAAGCATAGAGTGCCAAGGTTTTAAAAGTAAGTGTCCTACATTTGCATCAGTGTGGTTTTGAGTTGGTGGTGTCAAAGCTTGAGGTTGATGAGATGCTCAATGACCAGCAAACAAATTAACAAACAAGGTCTGAGCATCTCCATGTTATGTATTTAATATTCTTTTATCACTGTAGAGAGAGTAAAAGTAATAAAATCTAAACTTGTACTGTAGATATACAGTATGGAAGGGCTCATGTTTCATAAGGGTGTGTTGGCACACATTCTCAGGACTTTTGATAAAAGTCTCTGCTAAATGAATACTTAGTAATAATTATTGTAGTCTTATTATAAGATTTATTGTTCAATCACAATTTTAAAAATATATAATTTTAAAGTTATAAATAAATACATTGAATTTGTATATACACTTGTATAAATATATTTCAATGCATTTATATAAAATATTAATATTATTTTAAAAAAAAACATCACATTGATCAATGTTGAAAATCCTACAGTGAAGCATCTTAAATTCTCTTCATTCATCATCTCTTGGTATTATATTTAATCTGTAAACTTGGCAGTTTAATTTGCAAGCATTACATTTCTTATCCTTTTCACTAAAAATGATTAGTATTATTATGATATTTAATGCCCATCAGAAATTTACACCCAGATATTAGAGTTTATGTGTATCTTAACAGAGTTTGTGTATCTTACCACAGCAAAACTCCAGTTGTTTATCTGCTCACCAGAATAAAGATCAGAATCAAGGTATCAGATGATATAGTCCATTCATGACCTGATTTGAATTTGCTCGTATGTATATAACAGGCTGAGAATATATTGTGCTTGATCATGTGACTTGGTTGATGTGTGAGTTAAAACCTAAAATGTAAGGTGTGGCTGTAAAATGTGATGTAAGCCTATTGATTTATTATAAATATTTTATGGGAAATACCAAACCTGTAAGATCCAAGGTTTAAAAGAATACAACTTAAGACACCTTAAAACATTTTATTCTCAAACATAAAATAAAACGTAATAAAATGAAACTGAACAGATTTTAAATGCAGAAGACAGCATAAATGCCCAATTTTGGCTCCAGAAACATTGTCAAACAGAAAATTTTTATAGCTCTTAACAAAGAAAATTAATGTTGAAAGTAACAGATGCTTATTTTCAATACTTTCAGTTCTAACAGTTGGTCTTTGTGTCGTTTTTCATGATATATCACTGCAGTCTTCGAACCATACTTGTAGATTAGAAACCTTCCTCTTGCATCCTGTACAGAAGACTTGCGAAGCTTTACATTATTTTTACTCAAACATAATTCTGTCATTATTTACTTAGCCTCATATAGTTCCAAACCTGCCGAACACAAAGGAGAGGCCAGGCAGAATGACAACTTGAGTCACCTTTCATTTTCAATGTCCAGAAAAAAAAAAAAATGCAATGAAAGTGAATGGTGACTAAGACTAACAAACTGCCTAACATCTGTTTTTATGTTCTACGGAAGATCGAAACCCAGTCATTTATTTTAACAACATGAAGTTTTTTTATTTATCCCTTAAATAAAATGCACCTGCTTAAATGCCACTAAGCGGAGCTGTGTGACAACAGTTTGTGGTACTGATCACTCCCCTGTGCCTTTGCTCTCTGGTGCTACTTCGTCTTTCCTCTCGACTCCAGCGCTGTTCTCCTGGGTGACGTTATCATTTGGGCCCTTCGCAAATGGCTCAGATCTGGGCTGCTCGGTTTCTCCTTTTTCCTCAGTCTTGTCCTCCAGAACTCTCTCCTCATCCTCTCTTCTCTCCTCTTGTGCTGTGGTGACCTCTGATAACATGGTGTAGGTCTCAGTTGGCTGCCCATGGTCTTTGTTCTTGCTTAGTGATTCTCTCCTCTCTCTGAAGGTATGCAGGTCTGCATTGCTACGATGAGGCACGAGCCTGGAGATTATTCCTCTCAGGTTGCAAACCTGGCAGGCACACATCAGTGTGGTCAGCAGCAGTACAAAGCAAGCCACTGAGAGAGCAGCTACAACCAGTTCCAGTGTGCAACCTGGCAGAAAGAAACTGCACTGGCTATTGGATGTAGTAGATGTAGTAGATGTATTTGGATTTGATGATGCTCCAGATCCTTGAGATTTGGTCATTGTAGTTTGTTTTGATATTGTTGTGGTGGAAGTATTTCCATGTTTTTTGTCAATGATTTTTTTATTACCGGTAGTTGTCATGTTAGCATGTGCCAAGAATAAGGCAAAGCACATGAAGAAAACTGTCCTGGGAGTTATCATTGTCCTGCAAGACATATGTAGAGAGGAAAAGTTTTGTTCTATTTATTATGTTAATTGAATCCTACAATTACAGTACAAGTTCTCATTTTGTACATTTGTGGAGTTTCCTTTATGTCAACAGTTCCTGAGAAATTCAGGATTTCATGGGAAAATAATGTAAAAAATTGTATGAATGTGTTTACATGTTTTTAGACGAGGTTTGTAGGAGGCCTACATATTATATTGCAGACATTTATTTCCAATAACTTCTAATAATACAAAACTGGCAATTACCCATTCAATAATTCTTCAAAATGGAAGAACAGATGTTTGCGTCTAGAACACGTAAGCTACATTAAATTTTTCTGGATTCATTTAATTTGATATTCAGGAATACAAATTTAGGTTCTGCCCATAACCATTAATTCACAGGTATTTTTTTCTTTCTTTATAAAGTAGATTATCAATGTGTTTATTTCCTCCTCATCTGACATTTATAGCTAAATCTGCACCTGTTCTAAGTCATTCTTGTTGCATTTAATGACTCCTTTATTAAAATGTATTTACTGAAACGGACTAGCTTGACCCTGGTAAATAAAATGCAAAGCAAATGGTTCCTTACCTTTTCAGAATGTTACTGGTTTGTTCCGAGATTGTTATCTGAAGAGGCTTGTATGGCTCAGTGTGAGTGTGTGGATGCTTTAAAATGCAGTATGAGCACTTGAGCAGTTTTTGAGAAGTGGTCATTTTACTGCTAATTCTGCAGGTGCCCACACACTCATTAACCAGCTCTAAGTTTCCTGCCTGCTTTTTCACTTCTGCTTGGTCTCTTATATTAGACATGCACATCAACCGCTGCGTGGCTAGTGGCATATGTCAGAATTATTCTTGGCTGGAAATGTGTGAAGTGACCTTATTAGACAGGGCTTTTAAGAATCGTTGCATATGTTTTCAGTCAATTTTGTTTTCTAGGCTCACTAGAGAAACAAGTTATATGTTGAACATAAATTAGGGAACGCTTCATACTGCAGTTTAACATCAACATTCTCAGATGAATTATCATTCTAAAAGTGACTGCAAAGAAAGTGTGTTCATTGTGTTCATTTTTATGCATATATATATATATATTGCATGGCTTAAAGCAAAATCAAATTATCCAAAATATTGCATAAAGAAACATGCAACTTTGTGAATACTGTGGAAATATGTAGTAATTTCCTCAATCAACTGCAATTTGGTATGTTTTGTTCCTTGTCAACTTTCCCAGGCCTTGTATTCTGCTCCCTGACCCATCTGTTCACCTCTCCTCCACATGTTCAAAATGGGCCAGATAAACAGGCATTTACTTATATACCACGTCCTTCTCACCCTCAAACCTTACTACGCCAAGCTCTGTGAAATAGTGGTGGACTTGTCACATGGTGGCCCTAACAACTGCTTCAAAGACTTCTCTCCAAATGGTTTGTTGTCAGGATTTGCTTATAGGAATGTGGTTGCCATATTCATCGATAACTGAAACACATGGGTATGAGAATACACCAAATACCATGAGAGAATGTTGACAGGGCTCAAGGGCAGTAAGAAGTTGCTCTTCATTGACTCGCCTGCACGGTTGCTTAGTATGTGGAACTGAGTATGGTTGTAGTTCTTGCAATGGAGGAAGACCTGAATGTCCTTCACAATGCCCTGAAACTGGCCCACAAAAACACCAAAGTGTCCATCAACATGTGTGTGGAAAACCTGCAGCAGAAAAACAGATAAAAAACAAATACTATTTATAGCTCAACTTCCTATTGTGAATTTTGTGAGTGTTAGCATAATTTTGACTGGTGTTGAATGAAATCTGAACTCATTTGTTTTGTCCATAGATTTTTTTTTTTTTTTTATTGACCCTCCCTTTACCACGCCCCTCTTTAGGTGGGCAGTACAGTACAACAGAGCAGGTGACCTCAGCTGAGCATACTATTGTCTTGAGTCAGTCCATCTTCCTCAACGACATCTACTACACCTCAGCTTAAATATACGTTTCAAAATGTCACTATAGCTTTCGCCAAGATGATATCATGATTTTAAATGTTAATTTTCCCCTAATGCCTTCCATACAACAGCTTTTTACCATGAAACTAGTTAGTTTACAGTGACCCTGCTCTTGATCTCCCAGAATGGAACCTTTTTAACAGCAAACTATTGTATTTAAGAATCACAGTAGATTGCTGTAAAAATTTGGCCGTAAATTTACAGCAATTTTTTACAGTGAGGGCACACCTTTGACCTTCATGCACTAGTATTGTGAAAGCATCGTTCACTCAGTCATCCACATTTGTACTCATTGGGAACCATCTCAGACCAATTCCATTCCTCAGCACACCAAATTCAGGCCCAAAGATGTTTCGGGTACCCTCCTCAATATCGCTCAATCTGGGCAGCTCTGACTCTAGTTTAAGGTGCTGAATCTGCTTATTGTTATTAAATCAGCACTGGCATTTGTCAGATATCTACCAGTCTTAAGAAATGTGTTTGGATGTTTTCATAATGGCAGTTCATGTCGGAATATTTCCATCTCTTAGTTTTGTTTAAAGGTCTGCAGCTTATAACCTTATAGCCTTAACTTGCACATTCAACCTTAAGATTGAAGGCCAACCTCCAGCCTCTGCATCCCTGCCAATAATACCCTCTTCATTGTGTCCATCAGCAAAACTTGCAGCCAATGAACCTCACCTGACTCAGGAGTTCTGGGAGGAGTGTATCGTTGGTTTCAGCAAGTCCAGTAAGTGCTTCGTTATGTCCTCAATTAAACACTCAACACAACCGTGTCATACTGGAGTACTTTCAGATCATTTCTTGTGCTCTGTATGCTGCCTTCAAGCCCTCTTGTGAAGTTCCTACTTACTTAAAGAGCAAAGAATGCATGCTTGCACTTTAGGGCCTTGGGCCTTTATCTAGGTATTTTATCATACTATTTATTCTTGTGTCACCCCAGTGGTGGGAAATGTATTTGTGCTACACATGCCCATAGGTTCATAAACCTGCTAAATGAATCAGAATTTTTGGTAAGCATTATAGCTATTCCTACAAACAAAACTGCACAGCCAACATTCACAATTAAAACACAGTTATGACCAAAACCAATGTGCTTCCGCCATGATTCTTTGATTGACCCATTTCCGACTTGGGGCTCAGAGATAATCAGTAATTATTACTTAGTGGTGGCGGCATTCATGTGCTTCTATATACAGTACAATCATTCTGACATCAATTAAGCATTTGGGATAGTTACTGCATTCGTGCATAAAAAAACTAAATAGATGCAGCGCAATGAAAGGCGTCTTGAGACGTGTTTTTAAAAGTTTAAGTTCTTTTAAATTGACACTGCATCTAAAAATGTCACAAGATGCTGAAAAAGCAGTAATATGCTTTGCAAGGTTCAAATATATCCATCTAGTGCATGTTTACTAAGAAAAATAACAAATAGTGAAGATGGATGCAAAAACGCATCTCTTGGTCCGCACACACTGTATATTCATACCGATTGTGTCTGTTTGCTGTTTGCATTTATTTCTGCAAGAATGCTGGTTTCTCTGGTGATAAGGATGTGGAAGATTTAGTTTGACAGGGCCCAGGAAAACTTGAGTAAAGATGATTAACTGATGACTGCCCTCCATATATTCAGGTATAAAACTAAAGCTGCTCTGTTTGGAGTATATGACTACCTGGCTGCTGAACCTAGTGCGCTTCTGTAAGCACAGCGACGATGCTAAGCGGCAACGAGTCACTGCCATTCTAGACATACTCATAACTATGACGATTAACAAGAAGCAAATGTATCCGTCCATCCAGGCCAAGATCTGGGACAGCTTGGGACAGGTAACAGAACTAATCTGAGATTGTATTCCCGTTGAGCAGGTGACACATGTAGCCTGAAAGCATTGCAGTAGTATGTTGACTATGTCGGGTTTTGCTAGGGAAGTTATGATGCAAGAAATATGTGACAACTACATTTTTTAAGATTCAGGATGTTCCAGTCGTATCTTCCTTGTCATGGTTCTACTAAATCATATTTAAATAAAGATTTCAATATGACACAGGGTTATTTCAGGCTGTCTGCAGCTGTAGGTGCTGACTTAATTAAAAAGTTACACCCTCAGTGTTTTGATTTTACGATTAAGTATATGAAATTACTCAAATCCACATTAAGCTGATTGCAGCTTCCTCTCTTTGCAGATAACAGATCTACTCAATGTAGTTCTGGAATGTTTCATAAAAACCAGTGCAACAGGAGATTTCGGTTCCATCAAAGCTGAAGTGATGACCGACACCACATTGGCTTCGGCAATGTCAAGTTGGTATCCATCAAGGTGATTCATCAAACACACACTTTATACGATTTAATATACATTTTGATTTATGCAATAAGTTTACCTTTTGAAGTCAGTAATTTAGTTAATGTTTTAGAAGTGCAGACCTGGGATATGAAGGAATGATATTTCTTAACATTTTTAACGAAAACTTGTCCTGGATAAGACCCAGTTGTAAATAATGTTTCTGAGCTTGTAAAGTAGAAAAAAACAGTGTGAAACTTGTAGCATGATGTGATAACATAACAATAACTCTATGTTTTATGTCACTATTTTTATGTGTCTCATAGATGTGGCTTTGTTGGTTTCTTTCTCTCTCATTATTGTTTTCTCTCCCTTTAACCACTCTGGTCTCTCTGTCTCACTTTGTTGTGAGAGATACTAGAGATGGAGCTCAGGTCATGGGTTGTGTGATTGATTCACCGAGCTCAGCTGGGTTCTGTGATCCCAACAGACTTCACATCTGAATAGTTCATTCAAACAACTTCCTAATTCTCTGGTCTCTCAGCAGTTCATTTGTAAAAACAGTTTCTGCAAGTGTTCAAGCAGAACGATGTCCTGACTGATAGCGTTTTCCTGTTAATGGGTGGTTTATCTGTTAAATAAGATCATAATTTTTCTTCTTGAATGAGCTCTTTTGTGCAGTTCAACAATTTACGCTGGTAATAAGATCTGTCTGGATGATCTGATCACAAGTGGTAAGCACTAATGCCGCATTCCAGACAAGCGGTTAATAATATCTAAGTTGAATTTACCAACTTCCTACCTCAAAGCATTCCAGTCAATCATACATGTAAACATACCGAGATGGCGTGATGACTTGATAAGAAAATTGCGTATTCTTATCCCAATTATAGCACAAAACATAAAAGTAATGGACACAAAATGCCTGCGTTTTCTTTAAAACAGTGAATGAAAAGAAAAATAAATTGGGTATAATTACATATTACTTTATATTAAACTTGCTGGTGCTAATGGAGGTTGGACATGTTAGTACACAGGCATGATGCAATAAAGCACCAGGGTATAAATATAAGTGCTTCCATGTTTACCTTTTTTATCTCTATTTTTGTCTTCCTACCCAAATGCGATGAGCAACATTTGTTGGTTGCTTGATTTTTTTTTTTTGTCACTTTGTACAAGGTAGCCCTGCCCACAATTAAATTGTTCTGAAATTCTGCTCTGCAATGCTGTAAATTAAACATCAGATATGTTCTGATTGGATCTGATTTTGTCACTTTGCACAGCATTTCGCATTTCGTGTGAACAGAAAAAGTACACAGCATTACAGCATTTTTTCACAACATCAGAATGTGCTAGCTGTAAAAACGTGACATTTAGACATGCTGTAAGCAATAACTGTGGTGTGCTTAGTGAGAAATGGTGGTTTTTTATATATATATATATATATGTAGCTTCTGTGTAAATATTTTTTTATTTCTGACCAGAAATAAAGATTAAACGCTGTGCATCTGTCAGTTTCATTTCTATATGTCAGTCATGTCTAGTATGTCAGTCATGCTATGTTTAAATTGGCAACATTAATAAATTATCATGATGAATATGTGTGTACAGGTTTGCGTTTCAGTGTAATCCATCTCTACAGCCACGGGTCACACAAGCTCCGATCAAACAAATCATATGGATTTTGAGCAAGGCCAGCCCTCTTCTCAGCATTGACTGGGTCAGAACCGGTCCATACTGTCTCTCACATACATATAGTCTAGACCCTTCTCTCAAGCATAACCTTGGTTGTAACTTCAGATGTAACTGAGAATGTTGTATAAATTCAGAAAGTAGTGGGCTCAGAGGCCCTTTGCTGATAGACTAATCATATCTGGTGATAGCTGACTGCCTGTGCAGTTTTATTCCTCTTGTGTTCTGTTATTTTAAAAGAACAGTGTTTCTCACAGGGTTTGGAGAGCTGCTTGAATGGTCATGATAACTGTAACAGCCAGGTGCTAATTGAAGCTACAGTCATCACCCTCACTAAACCACAGTCTTTGCTCAACAAGGTATTAAATTACAGCTTTCTTCTTGGAACATGTGTGTGTTAGACTTGTTTAAACTGTGTGGTGCCTACCAGGACTCACCGATGCACAGAGCTCTGTTTTGGGTCGATGTTACCGTGCTGCAGATGTATGAAGTGAATCTGTAGTAGGCTGGAATTGCTCTGCTGGAACAGAACCTGCATACACTCGAAAGTAGAGGTCTTCACGGGTCCTTCACATGTGAGAATGTGCTGTCCGGAACCGACTCGGACCCGTACAGAACCGAGAAATGCCGTAAATATCCTACCAAGAACCCACTCGGACCAATCTATTACTATAAATCTGGACCCCGTTTTCACTAAGGAGACAATTTTTAATTTTTGGTTGACGCATTTTTTGAATAATTTACTATTTTACTAAGTTTTTCAATAAAATAAAAAAGTTTATATTGCCCATAGACTACTCAAAAATCACTGTAAAAATATGCAAATATTAATAGGTAACATGTTGCAATAGGGAATTGAGTAAATGTGTTTATGCAAGTCTCCATAAAATCTCGTGTATTATGATTTAATCACTTTCGTCTTTGTTTCTTTAATACAAA
Organism: Moxostoma hubbsi; assembly: GCA_032164185.1. NCBI lineage: Eukaryota > Metazoa > Chordata > Actinopteri > Cypriniformes > Catostomidae > Moxostoma > Moxostoma hubbsi. The sequence goes on along the minus strand of JAVLUX010000038.1, from coordinate 10,046,323 downwards.
GATACCTCATATAGCCAATTACTGAACCTGTAGAGTTGCGTTCACAATGTGTAAGAGTGAACTAAACACGCAGTACCTCACGAGATGATCAGAGATCATGTGCATTTCACGTTATTCTTGCAAACAGTTTTCAGTTGAATGAAACAGAAAAAAGGAGTGATAACTCTTTACACGTGCTTGTTTCACGAGACAGGGTCCCGTTACACGCCTCTGAACAGTGAATCAGACATGAGCATTGACTGCTTTTCTTTTGTCTGTTCTTAAAAATATAATAAAGTGTGTTTCTTCAAACTGCATTTCTTGTAATGCGTCACTCCGAGACACCTTTTGCAGCTAGATGAGCAAAATTACTCGCGCATGAAATGCATTTGGAGAGGAGCTCGAGAACTGGATTGAGTCTCGTCACATTTTGCGGGTGCTATATCACACTCTGGTTGCAGATAAAAATAACGAATGTTCATAAAATCGCTTGAAGAAAATGCTCTTAACAGCTAAGATCAATAGTTATTGGGGAACGAGTCCCAGAGCTCTATGAATGTCCGTGTGTTGGAGAAGCGCTAATAGGAGACCGACACGTCACACCCTGAACAATTTGCTTAGTTCAAATGATGCATATATATATATAAAAGCTACACGTTTAATTGTTGCAGGAAAGTGATTGGACAATATATTTTAACATTTTTACATCGTATAGTGACATTTATGTATCGTTCGTTACATGCTTAATGAACACGGCTCACTTTGCTGTAGCAAAGTGAATAGCCACAGTCTACCGGCAGATTAATTTTGTGGAGGATGAGAATTTGAGATTTAATGCACATTGCAATGAAAATGCATCCTATTGGGAAAATAGTTCTTTCGATTAGTCAAATTCCCACTTAGACTTTGGGAAACTTTCAAAGGTGCTATATGTAAGATTGACAACAAGCGTTTGAAATGGGTACTCCAGTCCAAATTCAAAATATTGGAGAGTTGTCTTCCCTGCCCCAGACTCAAAGCTCATGCAGGTTCCCAGAATGTTTTAAAGGATTTCTGGGCTTTAAGCTGTCTCCATCTTCCAAATGCATCTCCAATATTTATCCTCGTTTTACTACGCCTCTGGTAATTGTGGTTTTTAGACGGATGGCGATGCTTTTTAGGTTGGCTGGTATCTGTTATATCTGATCCAGTTTGTTTGCAGGCTTCCATGACTGCAGCACGAAATACTATTAGTGAGAGGGCAGTGTGTGGGATCACACGGGCCAAAACATAAACAGAATCACGACTAAATATTTTAATCAACTGACAGCACTAACTTGAACATTTTAAAATGTATTATGGAGCTGTGAGCACTACACTCTTAATGGGAGCTGAAATCATTGCCAAATGAGTCAAAATATTTATTATATGAATTCACAACAGCCAGGGATGTGTAGAACTTTGTGATCGATGGATGATCAAATTCTGTGGAAAACTCGAGGCTTTCTGTGTTATTCTGCAGCTGTCAATTCTGTGCTGGCCTACACATACAGAATCTGTGTAAGTAACTAAGAGATAGAGGACAAATTGGTCAAATAACTTTAGAGTACAGATGAGGTGTTCATGGAGATCCATCAACCTCTGGAATGGCACTGTAAACAGATGGACCATTTTGTGGGTCTCAATGTCAACTCAAACTTTAACTTTGCTTTGGTTGGGCACTTACTGAAAGGTAAATTATTGTTTTATGCATACATTTTGTAATGTGTGTGATGTGATTGTGTGTTTGTTGTGAATTCATAGCAATTCTGTGTTGTTTTTGCAGGGTTCAGGCACCCATCCCCCACCACAGTGGCATGGACAATCCATATCCTGCACATTTGGTAGGAAAACACCTGAATTGTGATAAGTTTGAGGTGAATAAGCAGTGTGTGGCATATCTAGCGTGTAAGGAAACCTGGTTCTGCTTTCCTTCTCAATTCAATTGAGATATGGTGGTTCAATTGAGATAGTCTGCGCATCTGTCGTTTTTATAAATTTGAACATAACCATGTTCATGGTTGGTTAACTTTGATTATGTTTGTGCTCTCTATGGTACGTAATGTTTGTGTACGTGCATGTGTGCAGCTCTCCTCACAACGTCAGAGGAAGTGCGGAGTCACAGCTGCCTAAAACACAGGAAGTTGTTGCTCTTTGCTGATGTTATCATGAAGAATGTTCTCCATACATTATGAGGATCCCAGCAGCAGGTGCTAACAGTCTTAGAATCAAGCAGTTATTCTTTGTAGTATAACTCATTAAGACTTTGTCATCCAGGACACTGCGGGCCAGCCATGGGCATACCCAAAAGTCTCTGAGTGGTACCTTGTAGTGGAATAACCTATAGTGGGGCAGATTTGCCCATGAAGTCAATGAGATATGGGGCAGCCCTCCCATGTCAACAGCAAGAAGCTACTGGTTAACTCCATGTCTTATTCCTAAACCTAGCCCTAGATGTTGACCTAACCTTGAAACCTTATCCTTGATTACTAATTACTGACCCCTCACATGGGGTAATCTTATTCAAACAGACTTTAAAAATGACCATTATCAGCATGCCTGACAAACACAACCACTAATCCCTCAACCTAACCAATTTTTTCTCAGTTAAAAATCTTCCTGGTTAAAATGTTAGTGGAGTGTGGTTTTAATGTCTTCATCTTAAAAATGAACATTTTTGTTTCTAAGGTACCAGAAAAAACTTTGACCATCTGATATCAAACACATCAGGCACCAGAGGCCCGAAATGTAATCGGGCATCACAACGCCACCCAAAATGAGAAGAGTGGCTGAAAATGAGTATGAAAGTGGTGAGTTCTTCTACAGTCATGGAGGAGTCAAATGGCTCTGTGTTTGGATTAATTTAAAACTTTTCCTTTCCTGTTGAAAGAAACCCAAAGAATCTCCCAGCATCACCACCTGCGGAAGATATCGGTGTCTGAGTGTAATGTTCTGCTTAACAAGGAGGTTCTTACAGATCCCAAAATCCAGGTGCTACTTTTGACTCTACTGGTAAGATCAGACAACCAATACTCAACAAATCTCTCCATCTTTCTCTCTCTTACACAATGAATAGGGAACATTTTTCAGTTCCTTATTCAGAAGTCAGTTCTGTATTTATGATTGAAATTTGCTTTACTTTTTCTGTTCCTCCAAAGTCTTGTGTGTAATTTTCATCATACAACTCCAGCTGTCCTCTGACTTTACTTTTTCTGAATTGAAAAACACATCTGATTAATTTGAACAGAGGATCCTGTATGAGTTTCTAGCTGAGGCCAGTGTCATCTTCCCAAAGGTCTTTCCAGTTATGCAAGTCCAATTATCAATACCTTTTCCTCATTGGCACAGAAAAACAGAATAAAATCCTCATCAGGCTGTTTCTTTTTGTATTTTGTTTCAGTCACAACCTCCTGAATTTGATCTGGATACTTTGTTGTTACTGTGTCAGGACCCGAATCTTCTGAATCCAGTTCATGGAATAAACAATGAGTGTAGTTTATCAGGAGTCTCCGCCTCAGTACCAGTAAAGCAGCTCACCTCTCTCACACATGCACACACTGCTCTGTAGACCTGCTCTAAGACTGTTTAGAGACTCAAAACACTTTTCATCTTTAATCTGATGATCGAGGTGATCCTCACAGTATGACCACTGCAGGATCAGTGGTTGTTAGAGTCTGATCAGAAAAGTGTCAGTCTGATCTGTGAATGCCAGGGTGCGTGTGTGCATGCACGAGTCTAATCAGTGAGTGTGACTAGAATGAAATTCGGAATAGTGTCTGGATGTGAGATTCTGACCAAGGAATGTGTAAGCACTTTAACTTTCATTCTTATGTCTAAATAATTTGATTTTTTAAATTTTGGAAGGACTCTTGGAAGGAAGTTTGCTGGTCATTTCTCTAAGGTGTTTGACTTTATTTTTGTATCATTTTAAAGTTTACTTCTAGTATATTTGCTAACTAACACTAAAATCTCCTTTAAATGCCATAAAATTAAAATTAAACATTGACCTTAATCAGTTTAAACATCAATTCTGCTTAATTTATATTTTGATTTGAAAAGTATTTTTTCAATATTATCGTTTCTTAATTCTTCACAGCAAACTCAGTTCCCAGACTATGTGGAGTTGATTGGGAAGTTCCTGGTTGCGCTGATTGATGCCTGTATGCCCGGCATTGATGAAGAAATGAGCGAGGAGGGTCTGAGGTTACCCACCTCACCATATCCACCACCTGTCCAGAGTCAGCTCAGTATTACTGCCAACCTCATCCTCTCAAATTCAATGACCTCACTGGCTACCTCCCAGCATGCATCAGGTCTTTCTTACAGTTCAACAGACTAGGACTGTGCATTGCAGTAATGGTTGAAAGCTGCTTCTCAGTACTCTCAAAGCTGCGTGTGTCAATGCTTTGAGTTAGTAAGAAATTGCTGTTCACAGTTGGTTTAGCAAGGCAACCATAATGTCAAGTTTTCACAGTTCACAATGCCTCAGCAGCACTTTTCCTCTGCTATTTTTTTTTTAACTGCATGCCACTTCCTGCATATCCGCCACCCTCTCTTTCTGCACTGCTTAATATGGTGTGCTGATGAACCCTTACTTTGAGGCAGATGAACGCTAGACCAGCACTAGAACTAGAATAGATTCTGTAGGTGATGGGTGTCTCTCCGCAAATGTTTTCATTTTTTATGCATTACTTATCTTTTTGTTGTATTATGCATTTGGTTAATGTGTTCTTTTCCAGAAAAATTCCTTTTCCTTTTTAATTGTCTGGCCTCTCTGGTTTGTATGAAAGAATGCTTCCAGTTTTGAGAGTTCAAGAGACAGAGGTCAGCATTCCTTTCTGGTATAAATACTACACTCAGTATGACCTAAGGAAAATAATCTTTGAATGAATGCTTCTAAAGAGGCTATATATACACACTCATTGAGCAATTTATTATGTACACCTACTGATTCATGCAGTTATCTAATCAGCCAATAGGGTGGCAGCAGTGCAATGCATAAATACAGGCAGAAACGGGTCAGGAGCTTCAGTTAATGTTCACATCAACCATCAGAATGTGGAAAAAAAAAAAATTTGATCTCAGTGATTTTGACTGTGGCATGATTGTTGGTGCCAGACGGGCTGGTTTGAGTATTTCTGTAACTGCTGGGATTTTCATGCACAACAATCTCTAGAGTTTACTCGGAATGGTGCCAAGCATCCTGTAAGCAGCAGTTCTGCGGACAGAAATGGCTTGTTGATGAGCGAGGTCAACGGAGAATGGCCAAACTGGTTTGAGCTGATGGAAAGGCTACGGTGACTCAGATAACTTCCCTGTACAATTCTAGCGAGCAGAACAGCATCTCAGAATGCATAACACGTCGAACCTTGAGGTGGATGTGCTACAAGAGCAGAAAAACATGTCAGGAACTTGTGTTTGTTACAATTTGGTGAGTAAATTGTAATATTATGGGCTCCTCCAGACTGCAACCAAGTCATGTAAATGTTATGCCCTCTGTATATAAGAATATGAAATTATATATATATATATATATATATTTTACACACACACGACATTGTATTATTTTGCTCTTGTAAAGCCGTTAATAGCGGAATCTGTATATAAAACATGAATTGTTCATCCATCATGTTCACTGCATTATTTCAATTAATGTATTGGGGATTAAAAGGTACATAAACCTTTGTGTCCTCCATAATTTATATAAATATAACTATCACTGTGGGTATGGTGTTAATTTACTGATGTGCTGTTTTTGCGCCAAACATACGCTTTACAATTTTGGGCAAAATGTTGAATCTTGGTCTCATCAGACAATAACACATGTTCCCACATGGTTTTGGGAGACTGGATATAGGTTTTTGCCAGGCTTGGATTTTTTATTTTTTTTTGCTCTCCTTTTCTTCAGAAAAGGCCTGGTCTTGCCTCCTTGCCCAGACAGATGAATACAGTAGATAGTTGTCACATGTAGAGAGCAACCAGTACTTGCCAGAAAGAGCTGCAGCTCCTTTAATGTTGCTGTAGGCCTCTTGACAGCCTCCCTGACCAGTTTTCTCATTGTCTTAATCAATTTTGGAGGGATGTCCTGTTCTTGTAAGGTCATTGTTGTTGCCATACTTTCTCCACTTGTTGATGACTGTCTTCACTGTGCCCATGGTATATCTAATGCCTTGGAAAAAAAATTGTAGTCCTCACCGGAAGGATCCCATTGATGCTTTGTAAGCTCTTTTTGGCCTATGGCTCTTGTAGTAGCATGCAACTAAATTGTCAGGAAATTCCTACAAGAACAGCTGAGATTTATTTGGAGTTAATCAGTAACTTCAGGTGAAGACAGGTGTGTACTATTTCACATGAGCTTGATGATTGGTTGATTCTGAACACAGACACATACCCAATTATAAAAGGGTGTGCACTTTTATGCAGTTAAGTTTTGTATTTTTAATTTTGTCTCTGAAATATATCACTTTGGTTTTCAGTGGCATTGTATAGGCTGTAATTTTTACATTAAATGTGCAAAAAGTCTGATACGATTTATCTTTGTTTCATTTTTTTACATCACACAAATCTGCTGCTGTGTAACAGGGGTGTGTAGATTTTTTATAACCACTGTAACTCTAATAAAGTTAGAGCTGTAAATATTACAATTACAACTTTACAGCTCAAATAATATGAGTTTTAACAAACTAATTAATGTAAGTGCTTTTAAGTTTCCCGCCTTACAGTTTGAGGGCCAGATCGCTTGACAAAAGGCCACACCCTTTCAAATAACTTCAGACCAATCAAAACACTTTTACACATGTTGTTATGCGTTGCAGAAGTTCAGCCAATTCTGTGATTGGTTTTTGTAATTTACAGAGCAGTTTGTTAACAGAAAATGGTTGGCTTTCATATTTTATATATATATATATATAAGAATGAAAAGCTTAATCTCTGAGATCACTGATCACCGATTAGCAGCTATTTGATTATTCCGAAACACCTGCGCTCCCGTGACGTCCCACACTCACCTAATCTGCTGAACCTCACGGTGAGCTGAAAACTTCCCAAACTGCAGCTTCTGTTATTATATGTTGCAAGATGTACATTTACAATTTTTCTTATTCCTTAGCGCGGTTGAGCATCTATGAATGATGTAAATGTCTGAATTTGATACTGGTATGTTAGTTTATGCATCTAACGTTATTGTTTGTTGCTGGTACTGTCAGTATACTATTTTTTTTTTTAGACGAAACTTTAAAGGAAAATTCCGGGTTCAATGCAAGTTAAGCTTAATCGACAGCCTTTGTGGAATAATGTTGATTGCCACAAAAAAAAAAAAATAAAATAATGTAATCTCTCGTTTTCATAAATAAAAAGCAAAAATCTGGGTTACAGTGAGACACTTACAATGAAAGTGAATGGGACCAATCGTAAACGTTAAAATATTAACTGATTAAAAAATGTAGCCACAAGACTTAATATGTGTTTTAACATGAATTTAGTGTGGAAAAATTGCTTACTAACCTATTCTGTTTAACGTTGTATCCAATTTTACAACTTCGTTGCCATGACGACAAGACGTTGTACACTTTAAAACTTAGTACCTACTCTTAGAAAACTTACAGATCAAATAATACAAAAGTTTAAACAGAAGAATTAATGTAAGTGCTTTTATAAAATAATAAACTTCACATTTCTGCCTTTAAACTTGAAAATTGGCGACAATGAAAATTTCATTGTTAATGCTTCACTATAACCTCCAGTTTTGCTTTTTTTGTGGTTATCAACATTATGCAAAAAATGCTTTTGATTGAGCTTAACTTGTGCTGAACCCAGAGTATTCCTTTAACTTGCAACTTTTCAACCATCCCCTGTACTTTTCATGTGGAATTTAGATATTTCTTGTCCGTCTACCCCCTCCGCCATAAACACAGATAAAACCAAGAACAATAACCTTGCGGATGTGATGGATGAATGTGATCCTGGTGACAGTAAGCTTGTGTTGCTTAGGTGTTGTTGGGTGGGATATTTGAGCTGATAATGAGATTGCTCTGGTTCGGTCTTTTATTGCAGAAGTATTGGTGTCAAGACTCACTCCCCCTCTGCACTCAAATGTCTCTCCTTACAGTCAAGTGCTGCCTTGTCTAGAAAGGGACTTTATCCAGTGGGATCAGCAGAAAGAGAATGCTGCTGTCATTTAGGCCCCTGGTCTCAGTCTCTGTTTTAACTCTACTGGGCTGGTGCTGGTACAGCTTTAGAAGGAGGAGGAGGAGGAGGACAGCTGAGCTCCTGACTAAAGAGGAGGTGTCTTTTCCGGATGGAAGCAGCCATGTTCACTGCTCCCCTGCTGACACCTGTTCTTTGGAGGAAAGGCAAGTAGTTAAGAGCAATGTGTTTGCAGCAAAAACAGTGCCACAGTTGTCCTGTTTTCAAGTTGACTTAGTCAATCCGTTTTGGGATTACTTGGCGTAAACCTTGGGTATCTATTGAAATGGTGTACCAAGCAAGTAGGCTGCGATGTGACAAGTTACGTCTGTTCACGGTTAAAGCAAGAGTCCTGTGTAGTAGGAAAAAGTCACAGTCAGTCAGAACATTCTTCATGTTTCTATACAGTTATGTAGAGTTGGATTTTGGACCAATGAGATTTCACTGTGGGTGGGTCTTCCTTGTGTGTTGCGACAGAAACTGAAACTAAAAGACCAAGTGTGAACCAAGTAACAAAAGACAAAGTTAAGACAGATGCAAAATACTTTTGTTTCTTTTCTCTCATAGTAACCTGAAGATGGACCATAGCATCTCAGGATCCCCTGACATGAGTAACTCCACATACATGTTGACAGCAAAACCAGACATGGACTTGCAGAAACTTACCAGCACTTCTCCAGTGATGGGCCTCACCAAGGGAGTTCGACCTGAACCGGAAGGAGAGGTATCCTTTCGTTTTCCTGAGAAACTCCGAACCCAGCAAGAAAATGACAGCATTACTGACCAAGATGACTCCAGGCTGGATTCAGATCCACTTTGTCTGTCTTCAAGCTTCTTTTCCAACAACTCTCACATCTCACCAGGGCAACAACCAGATTCTGTCGATTTGGACAGTCATGATTGCAGCAGCCTGTCTGATCTCACCCCTAACAGAGACCTGAACCAAGAGGACATGGAGAAGTTCAGTTCTGGTCTGGTCCAACAGGTCGTGAACGCAGCTGCAGAGGAATGGAAAAACCAGGGACCCAGGGATCCATGTGAGCTTGCTGGTGTTTCAAGACCTCTGGAAGATGGAGCTCAGTTTGATGTTCATATCCGATTTCAGCAGCATGACATCAGTGAACACAGTAGTGATGGCAGCAGCAGGGACCCTCATCAGGACAACAACTCCTTCAGGAGAAAAATACTCAGCCATTTGGGATCTTCTGTTGGAGAAGACTCTGGATGCTGTTCCTGCTTCTCAGAGGATGCATCTGGTGCAGAGGGGCTCACCAGTGATCTGTCTGAAGAGGGTCAAGGTATTTTGATTCCTAGCATCCATGGAATGGATGAGGCCTGGAGAGGTAAGTCTAACACAGATATTTCTATCAGAATTTTCTTTTTAAACATGCTAAAATTCTGTTTCTGTGTAACCGAATTATTTTTAAGCTTTAATGTTTCATATTCAATTAAAGAAATCAGTTTGCCATTTAGTGTATTAAAGTTTGACATGATCAAAATATGATAAGTCTGTTTTGCTTTATTGTTTTTCATCATGTAGGTTTGCTTTTTTTTCTCTGTGTATTTTAAAAACCACAGTATAGTATATGTTGATCACGAGCAAATAGCTTTTACATGTGCTTATACAGTCTAGATAGAATTAACCAATTTAATCCCACCAGTTACATTTGAGGCAAGTTACATAGGGTATACAAACAGTAGTTGAGATTTTACACAGAGTTGTCAACTGTAAATCAAAGTGCAGAATGTCTTGATGAACATTTTTACATGGGTGGGGCAAATAGTCACAGTGGCCATTTAATTCCTCTGTGCTGCTCTGTAAGATGTTGTCTTTGTCAAAAGCTCCATAAAAGAATGAAGTAAAACCTGTCAGAATACACACACCTACCATATCTGATACATATAGGTCTAAAGGGTCATTGTTTCATTTCATTGTTACGAATGAAATTGCTCTGGCTCATGAAAATCATGCTCACAGGACAAGTAAACATGTCCAGTGTGACCAGTGGGAGAAAACGGAGCCTCTTTTCTGAACCGGCAACTGACTGATTGATAGCAAACAATATGCTATTCTCTTTTCCCCCACAATTGGAAGCGAAAAAATATTAAATGATGGTACTATTTTTTTTTTTCTTTTTGCAATTTCCTGTTGGGTTCTACTATGATTTGACTCCCACAATTTGACGGTGAGTTTCCTGTACCGGTTACGCATGTGACCAAGAATAAAGCATTAAAACAGTAAAATTGTAAATAGCAAAGCCACAAAGCTTGTTTGATTGGGCAAAAATACATGTCTTCGATTAGCTGGGATAACTTTGGGATTTAATTAGATAATTTATATCCAGGATTAAAATGTAAAGTTTAAAGTTGCTTAAAGTGTTTAATTTTTGCTGGTGTTAGTTTAAATGAGATTCTTTTTTTTATTATAAAAACAAAAACAAAAACATCCTCACATGGATCTCGTCTCCAGGTTCGGCTGTTAAAAGTTTAAGGTGCATAAGTGCTGATACCCAGGTTAGCAGTGCTGCCTTAACTCCACCTCCAGCCCCGCCCATCATTCTCTGGGATATAGAGGTGCCTGCGGTAAGCCCCGTATGTAAATGTTTGTGAATGTACTTGTAGGTATGTGACTGTACTGTACACCAGAGGTGCCTAAGCGGGAAATGATACGTGATCTTGAATTATTTCTCACTACAGAAAGCTCAGGTTACAAGGCATATAGAGGCATTTATAGTGTGTGGTTAATGGTTAATGAGTTTGTTTTACTGAAGGTCTATTTAGCTGGAGCTGAAGACATCTTTTTCAGTTTTATGCCCTTAAATATATAATTTGCATGCTTTGTGAAAAAATGAAAATTAATCTTAAATTAAGTAGAAACAACAGAATACAAAAGACATACACATGTCTTTTATTAGGTAAAGCATTGTTTATGATATTGATCATACTTCCATCAGTGACTGCCTCTGTTAAAGGAAAAGTTCACACAAAATTGAATAGTCTCTCATCATTTACTCACCCTAATACCATCCCAGATGTGTATGACTTTTTCTTCTGCTGAACACAATGATTTTTAGAAGAATATCTTAACTCTGTAGGTCCATACAATGCGAAGTGGGTACCGAAACTTTGAAGCTCCTAAAGCATATAAAGTCAGCATAAAAGTAATCCATAACACTCCAGTAAAATATGTTTAAATAAATATATTAAAAAGTGATATGATATTTAAGTTCTTTTTATTATCAATCTCCACTTTCACATTATTTTGAGATTCACATTCTTTGTGCATATCGCCACCTACTTGGCAGGGAGGAGAATTTATAGGAAAAAGGACTTAAATATTGATCTGTTCCTCACCCACACATATCTCATCACTTCTAGAGATACAGATTTAACCAATGGAGTTTTCTGGATTGCTTTTATGCTGGCTATATGTGCTTTTTTGGAGGTCCAAAATGTTGGTACTGATTCGCTTGCATTGTGAGGGCCTATAGACCTGAAATATTTTTCTAAAAAGAACATCACTCTGTTGGTCCTTTCAATGCAACTGAATGGTGGCCAGAAATGTCAAGGTCCAAAAAGCAGATAAAAGTGGTTCACATCTGGGATGGCATAAGTGTGAGTAAATCATGAAGGAATTTTTATTTTTAGGCAAATTGTCCGTTTAAGAGTGTTATAACCTTGCATGTATCCCTTAAGTGCTTTTTCTGCATGCTAAAGAGATGATTCAGATGTCTGGATCACAGTACTTGAGTGATTATGTACAGTCCTGACAGAGTGAGCCAGATCAAGGTGATCTGCTACACCCTCTGCTATATAGCACTGTGAACCTACCCAAAATTTGTATTCCATCTCCCTAAATAGGGTGCTAAATCAGCACAGACAGCTCATGCTATTAAACTGCCCTTATACTGGGTACAATTAATTCTTGGTGAATTCCCCCATGTGCAACTTCTCCTCCTCCCCAATTTGAAATGCCCAATTCCCAATGTGCTCTAAGTCCTCGTGGTGGCGTAGTGACTCTCCTCAATCGGGGACGAGGACGAATCTCAGATGCCTCCACATCTGAGACCGTCAATCCACATGTCTTATCATGTAGCTTGTTGAGCGCATTACTATTGAGACATAGTTTGTGTGGAGGCTTCACGCCATTCTCCCTGGCATCCACGCACAACTCACCACGTGCCCCACCAAGAGCGAACCACATTATAGCGAGCAAGAGGAAGTTATCCCATGTGACTCTACCCTCCTTAGCAACCAGGCCTATTTGGTTGCTTAGGAAACCTGGCTGGAGACACTCAGCATTTGAACTCACGACTCCAGGGGTGGTAGTCAGTGTCTTTACTCGCTGAGCTACCCAGGCCCCCCAGCAACTTCTTGATTATAAATACACTGTGTGTCTTCTTTGTTTTGGCAGCATCTGGTTGGTCGATTGATCGGGAAGCAGGGCAAGTTTGTAAACTTTCTGAAGCAAAGCTCTGGAGCAAGTATCTATGTCTCTACCCTACCCTTCACTCAGGACATTCAGATCTGCCACATTCAGGGTGAGTTTGACACACAAAACCTCAGACCTCCATGCAAGGCAAGCGCTGACTTCCTTCTTTGCATTCCTACAGGCTCACAGCAGCAGGTGAATGATGCTCTCTCACTCATCAGGAAGAAATTTAAAGATCTGGCCCTTAGTAACTGTGTCCCTCTGCCCTGCCTGCCCATCACAACCTGGGTCAGGCTTCTTAAAGACAAACCCAAATTGTCCATGAGAGTGAACATTGTGCCATTTTATATGAGGAATATGTTCTTTGTAAATATGTATTGTCCCGTTCTCTCTGCAGATGCTGCTGCCTCAGAATGTGTTTGTGGAGGTGATCGTGTCACTGGTGGAAGGGGGTCATCATTTGTTTGTCTTGCAACACAAGCATCCGTCTTATCAGGCGTTGCCCACTCTTTCACAGAACATGCAGCTCTGCTACTCTCAGCCTGGATGCCCCAGCCTGCCTACCCCTGTGGAGGGTAAAAAGAGAAAAGATTTGGTTTCTCTTCCACTTTCATTCTCTTTTATTTATACATCATAACATAGTATAGTACAGTAAGTCTAAATGTAAACACCAATACAGCTGTTCAGCTTGTAGTCCACAAACCTGGAAGATAATTCGCCATGGTTCACTCTGCATTTTCCTATGGGTTTTTATAATGGGGTTTTTGAACTTATGTGTGAAATAACGTCTGTGGTAAACATAACTTGACGATATGTGGTCGTTATGTTCTACATTATAAATTACACACAGTCATACCTCAAATGGGACTTTTGAAGCCACAGTATGTAATTCAGCACTTCTTCAAAATTCACATTTGAGGTATGACTGTGTGTAATTTATGTTTTATCAATATTTACCACTTTTTGAAGTTCAAAAACCCCATTATAAAAACCCATAGGAAAAGCCAGAAGAACCCATGTTGAATTAAACTTCCAAGTTTGCCTACAAATTGACGTCGTGGCTGAACAGATCTATAGACATGCTGATATGCTGTATGGTGTGTGCATAAACTGGTCCTGCATACTGAATTATAGTAGTGTGACCATCTCTTAACAAATGAAGGATGTCTGTCTATTTTCTCTCTCTCTGTTTGTAAGTTGGGGTGGTCTGTGCTGCTCCAATAGCAGGGTGTGGCTGGCAGAGAGCCCAGGTCATCCAGTATGACCAAGAGTTGGGAATGGCTCAGATCAGATACGTTGATAAGGGTGGTTATGACACTGTTAACAGTGCCACCCTCAGGCAGATCAGGTCAGATGCCTCAGTTTTGGTTTTCCTTGTAACAGAATTTTAAGTTATGGAGTGAGTTCAGTCTCATATTTGATTACTCATATTATTTTCACAGATCAGACTTTGTGATGTTGCCATTCCAGACAGCAGAGGTATTGTTGGATAATATAATGCCTTTGCCAGGTAAAACATAGGCCTCCCAGTTAAATATATATGTCAAAGCTGATACATCTTAAACTAATAATCTGTCTGTTTGCTGTGAAAGGAGAGGTGGAGTTTTCTCCAGAGACCAAAGCAGTACTGAAAGAGTTAACTGAAAATGTGGCCTTAAAACTGAAGGTTATAGCAAACAAACACAGTCTCTCTCTCTCTATATAATGTCTGTATTTTCTGTAAACAAAGTCTTATTTCCATACTATTGCATTATGTTACTTGATCAAGTAACATTTTCACTTAATATTTTTAGAAGCTTCTACTGTATAAGAATTCTGAATTTGAAGGATGTTGTTTCTATGATCAGGTGACAGGCAGTCAGGATGGCTTTCCACTGGTGCATATATGGAAACAGACAGGAGACGAGGTGCATATGAATCATATACTCTTAGATGTTTAGAAGATTTCTTGATCTTTACATTTCTCAACTGCCTGCTAATGGACCTTTGTCAGGCTAGAAATTGCATATTTAATTTTATATGAATGAAAACAAGACTGTGAGGGATAAAAATATAGTCTGTTTAATGAGTGGTACACTGAAAAAAAATTGGCCATTAGTAAATTGTATGTGTGGTTGTTTCAGTTGAGCCGTGTTTGGGGGAGTGGCCATAGGCTCTTGCACCCAAATATTTAATTATTTAGGCCCAGGCAATGTATGGGCACTTGTGTGGAGCATTAATAGTTGTTAGTAATTAATAAGGGTTGTGGTTTTATTTAAAGTTCTGTTTAATGTAACCCATGCTGTTTTGTTTTAAATTATGGTGTTTTTATTTGAATTCACCATTATTGAGATTAATGTTTTTTTAAAATTATTTTAATTAAGATATACCTTGTTCACACTTTAAACCTGAAGTATGTTACTTTTTCAGTGTTAAAATACTTTCTTCTATCCCATCTTATTATGCAGAGACAACTATAAGTAAGCCAATAATAGATTATTTTTTATCTGTAAACACTGTCTTTGTGTCACTATAAAAATTCCTGCTTTGACCTGTATTAGCTGGACAATATACTGAAGTTGGAGAATACAGAGTTAACCTAAAAAGATTACGGGATGCCTTGTGCACATTTTATTTATGTATAATGCACATAATAAGATCTGTTGGATTAAATCTGTGCTGTTTGGTTAATCTTTTCAACAAATAATATTGTATTTATATATCTCAAAACAATTTTGTGTAACCGCTCACCTTATAAAATGTTGTAAATGTAAAAAGCCAAATTCTTTTCAGAGTACTGTGTACTTGGGTGTCAACATTGAAGATGCATATCTTTAAAACCTATGCTATTGGCAGAATTTCTGAAAAACATGGGTTGTGAAATTTCAAGACCAAGAAACTTAGGATGGTACAGCCTATTAAATGGACTGTTATACTTTCCCTCACAGACACATTTTTATTTGTGTCAAATTAAATAACGTATCTACCCTGACTAAAGTTAATTGAAAGTTTATCTGATGTATGATATAAGCATTCTAATGGTTTTATTTTGTGCTGATATATGCTTCACAGATTATATTTGTGACATATATATATATATATATATATATATGTATGATTTAGGCTGTTTTTGTCTGCAGATGGTTCTGCTGAACAGCTTACTGGCTGAACGTGGGCTTTGTTCCTGGTTTGACACACAGTGATGTCACCGCTTTTCTCTTACATTTTCTTTACACACTTCCTTGATCTCCACATGCACAGGAAATGTATAATTTATTTAATTTCTATTTATGTAAGATTTGTACATTTGTTTGTTGTATGAAAGATTTGATTTGATTTGGAGATGAGTTGAAACATTATCTTTAGATTTTTTTTATGTTTTTTTTTGCTCTGATGTCATTTAAAGAGTTATTTTAATGTTACTTTCTCAAATGCTGCTGTCTGGGATGTTAAACAAGCTTATTTACTGAAAATGTGAACAGTTCAGAAATTAGACATGGTTGCTAATCTTTATATGAATTTGATTTTGTTTTTCTTGCAGGTGTACTGTATGTCTGAATGTCGGGTATTTTGATATTTAATTTTTCCAACACACAAAGAGTTTTGTTCTCTATTACCAATATTTGTTCTCACTTGGTCTTTGTATTTTGTTTCATTTCTCTCTTTAAAGGTGGAGGGGAAAGTGTTGTACTCTTTGTCTGTAGAGTCTTGAGCACCATGAACTCATGATTCACTGCTCTGTACTCTCACACTGATGCTGTCAAATAACTCACTGCTGTTGAAGTAAAAGCTCTGTGGATATCAAGAACCCACTGTGTTTTTCTGTTATGTGCTTATGTTGATTTTAAGGTATAATTAATAGGGATGTCCAAATTGGTTGATTAATCGACTAGTCGTCTAACAACTGACTAGTTGATTAGTGGGGTCGACTACCAACAATAATATTTTTAGTGGTGGCGGTTTTAATAGGGGGGAAAAAATCTCAATATATTTGAGAGATGCAAAATTTTTGTGTGAGATTAAAGTCTTTTGCTGATTCTGGCAGACACTGTTTAAATAAATAGTTGATGTGTGAATTAAAGGGATAGTTCACCCAATAATGAAAATTTGCTCATTTACTCACCCTCATGCCATCTCAGTTGTGTGTGACTTTAGTCTGCAAAACAAAGATTTTTAGAAGAATAATTCAGCACTGTAAGTCCATACAATGTAAGTGGCCAGAACTTTCATGCTCCAAAAAAAATGCATATAGGCAGCATAAAGGTAATCCATAAGACTCCAGTGGTTAAATACTTGTCTTCAGGTGTGATAGGTGTGGTTGAGAAATAGTGTAAGCAGCCTTTATGTGCTTTTTGGAGCTTCAAAGTTCTGGCCACTAACTTGCATTGAAAAGAGCTACAGAGCTAAAATATTCTTTAAAAACATTTGTTTGTGTTCTGCAGAAAAAAAGAAAGTCTTACGCATCTGGGATGGCATGAGAGTGAGTAAATGATGAGAGAATTACAAATTTTGGGTGAACTATTCCTTTAAATGTGTATCCTTATCTTGCAGTTCTGCGCTTTTGAATGAGCAGCGAGCTCACCCTGAAGCACTTAGATGGAACTGAAACACGTCATACTGCATTCAGGATGCGCTTAAAGTGTTTTGTATTGGAGCCTTTCTTATTTCTTTGATAGTTTTGTGCAATAAGATTTTAGATTATTTAGCCTATTTACTAATATCCATAGTCGGTATGTTGTAGAGCTGCACTTAAGAGGGATATAAGGAAGTGACTTCTCATCCATATATCCCTCTTAAATGCATCTGATTGGGATACATTATTAGCCATAACTCTAGGGTGACTAGATGTCCCAGTTTACCCAGGACAGTACCGGTTTTAAGAGGTGTGTCTTGGTGTCCAACCATGGGTTGTATGCCATTCCGTCCCAGCCAAGGAGCGGGAGCGTCATCGCCATGGAAACCAAATATATTTCAGCTGATTTGCTGAAAGACTTGAATAAAAGTATGGTCAAATCAACGTGTGACACATCAAAACTGCTTCTCTTCTCTGCAAATGATACGCAGTTTTGATGTGTCACACGTTGATTTGACCATCCGTCTATGTCATCCATCTGTCAGTCAGCGCGAGTAGAAATGCACCAATAAAAAATAGTTATCAACAACGAGCTGAAAGAAATCGATCAATTTCTGCGTGCAACAAATGAAAATGTTAACATGGTGATTTTGCGGTCACTGTGAATGTTCATTTCCCCACGACCACGAGGTAAATCAAACAATGTCACATTCAAACAGCTACACTGCACTTTTTTTTTTTTTTTTAAATCATACAAGCAGTGAAATGCTGAGAAGCGGGAATAGGCTGCATGGAATCTGTTTAGAAAAATAAAGCGGACGTGGTTAAATCTAACAGCATGATGCTGCCACCACCATGCTTCTCTATAGGGATGGTATTGGCCAGGGGATGAGCGGTGCCTGGTTACCTCCAGACACGACGCTTGCCATTCAGGCCAAGGAGACCTTATCTTTGTTTCATTGGACCAGAGAATTTTGTTTCTCATGGTCTGAGAGTCCTTCAGGTGCCTTTTGGCAAACTCCAGGTGGGCTGTCATATGCCTTTTACTGAGGATTGGCTTCCGTCTGGCCACTCTACAATACAGGCCTGATTGGGGGAATGCTGCAGAGATGGTTGTTCTTCTGGAAGGTTCTCCTCCTTCCACAGAGAAACACTGGAGCTCTGTCAGAGTGACCATCGGGTTCGTGGTCACCTCCTTGACTAAGGCCCTTCTCCCCTGATTGCTCACTTTGGCCAGGCGGCCAGTTCTAAGAAGAGTCCTGGTGAATCCAAACTTCCATATACGGATGATGGAGGCCACTGTGCTCATTGGGACCTTCAATGCTGCAGACATTTTTCTGTACCCTTCCCCAGATCTGTGCCTTAATACAATCCTGTCTCGGAGGTCTACAGACAATTGATGGACTTTATAGCTTGGTTTGTGCTCTGACATGCACTGTCAACTGTGGGACATTATATAGACAGGTGTGTGCCTTTCCAAATCATGTCCAATCAACTGAATTTACCACAGGTGGACTCCAATCAAGTTGTAGAAACATCTCAGGGATTATCAGTGGAAACAGGATGCACCTGAACTCAATTTTGAGTGTCATGGCAAAGGCTGTAAATACTTATGTACATGTGATTTTTTTTTATTTTTAATAAATTTGCAAAGATTTCAAACAAACTTCTTTCACGTCGTCATTATGGGGTATTGTTTGTAGAATTTTGAAGAAAATAATGAATTTAATCCATTTTGGAATAAGGCTGTAACATAACAAAATGTGGAAAAAGTGAAGCGCTGTGAATACTTTCCGGATGCACTGTAAAAGATCATAGCATATCACTACCTTTCGAAAGCCACACACCACAACATTTACTGTAATTTACATAAATCATCCTGTTTAAAAGTTTGCACCCCCTGGATCCTTCTTGTGTTGCCTTCTTGAGGTCAATGAATGTTTGGACCTTTTGTAATAGTTGTGTATTAGTCCCTCAATTGTCCAAAGTGTGAAAAGCTGTATCTCATATATAGCCACTGTTGGGAAGAACTCAAATGTGCAGAAGATGCTGGGAAACCATTACAAATAATGTACAGAAATTGGGGGAATTTTCTTTAAAAAAAGAAAATAAAGTAGACAGCATCACTGCTCTGGACAAATCAGGGACTCATGAACAATTATTACACAAACAATCATTGATAATCGAGAAAGCAACACAGTCATCATATATTAAAAACCAAGGGAATGTAAACTTTTGAACATGATTATTTGTGTAAATTCAGTTACTGTGTGGAATATATATGAGTATCTGTCAAATAGCTTCTTCAGGGCTGTACTACGTTAGAAAAAGTGAATTTTTCATAATACATGTGTCCCCCGTGTTTGGTTATTAGGTGTTTTGTTTCTCGTTTTTGAATATCGAAATATTCAAAATTTCCAGCACTCCCTGACACACGTTCTTTGGACCATTTGAAAAAAATCTAAAAAAAATAAACATGCACTAACCACTTCTGGCCAACAGATGTCACTCAGCGTAAAGCATTTGTGCTGGTTCCATTAAATCTATACACAGTATGGTGATGTCCAAAACTTTAATAAGGCTATGTAAAACAAAACAAAAAACACAGTCAGTCTCCATTATTCCTGGCCCTGGAGTATCAAGTTCCACACATATGAAATGTTTGGGTTTTCTTTCTTTATCTATTTACTTTTTTAGTTTTGTAGGTTTTAGTTGTGAGATAGAAAAATAGATACTTTATGTATGATGTCATGATAGTGTTGGATTCTTAGGAGTCAGCATGTTAAATAATAATCATATTTTTCTTCAAAGCATATATACTATAACATAATCTCACCCTAATTTTGTTCTGTCGTCATTCAACTAGGCAAAGGACGTTGAAGGACGTGTTTGATGGAGATCTTCTCAAGCAGTGCAAAAAATGCAGAAAACTGGCCTTGTATAACATGCCCAATAATTATGTATATTTACCTGTAAAGCTGTGTAATGCTTATTGTTAAACAGAGAAAACATCCAATTGACCAGAAGGGTTGTAACCACATGAAGGGATACACTCACACACGATTACAGCAAAGCCCTTTGTATGGAATGTGGATTAAACTTCAATGGTTGCATGAAAGATAATGGAAATGTATTTCAAAAGAGGGTGAATATTTCAAGTGAGTGGGGACATTCTTCAAAAAACATGCAGAAAAGCCCATATATTTGCCCCTGCCAGGATATTTGACCACTGCAGGAAGTCTGATTGGTTTGTTCTGTGGAAGCTGAATATCACAGATGATTTTGTTTCATGTGTAGTCTCATATTCTCCAGTGTGATTTTGAGATTTCTTTTTTCCTGACCAGAAAATCCTCCCGTTTCCAGAGTGTCCTGATAAATGTGTGTAATCCTGAAGAGGCTGAATTGATCTGTTAGGTAGCTAACAGATGTACAGCATTAAAAATGAGACTTTCAGTAAGTAGAATATCCACTCATTTATCAAACAGATGCCGCTGTGACTGTGAGTCTCTCTCACAGATCGGGCTCATGCGATGTAGTTTTCTGCTTTCGACATATGGAACACTACTACATATCCAAACATCTTAAAGTCTATGCAGTGTCATATTCGATTCAGGTCAAAGTTTATTTATGAAATGCACAACAACATATCATGCAGCAAATTGCAAACAGCCATCCAATACTGTTATTGATGCACACAAGGGCATAGATTTGGCTTAAAAATTGGTTGGGTTACAGTGTGAACAATGTACATGTTTCCATTGATCATCATATAAATATTGGGAGGGTTTTTACGTGCTTGTTTTTATTATTGGATATGCCCCTTGATGCACATCTGGACTCGTTTGGTTTTCGAGAGAGTTTATTAAAACATTAGCAGCACTGATCTCTGAAGTGAGGTGAGAAATGATGTCATATTATTGGCTGATTGTAGAGTCGTTTTCTATGTTTCATAAAGATCTGGTCATGTGAAAGCAGTACTGCAGTCGCTTCTTTATTTGAGGATTTCCATATCAATAAAGTCAGCAGATGTCACACTAACACAGATCTATCCATTCTGTCTGCTCACTCAGCAAAGCATGGAAAGACTCTGACATACATCGTCTCTCCACATGCACGTGTGTGTGTGTGTGTGTGTATTGTGCATTATAAGATGTTTTGTTCACACCACAAGGTGGATAATTTGTGGGATGTACATGAAATGATTTTCAACCTTTTAAGACATACAGTAAAGTTAAACAAAAATGGCCTATTAATTTACCAATGAATCCTAATTATTCACCTCATACTGAATATTTTTGCAGGGATTTAGAAATCAATACATTTTATATGTTTCACCCAAAACATTTATCATATTGTCATTAACACTCACTCTGATGTCATCCAATGTGTTCACCACACTGGAAAAAAGCTATTTTTAACTACTCAGGGTGTGATCATACATCCAAACCACCATGGGTGATTACACTTGACTAATAATTCCATTTGATTGTGGTTTTTATTTTTCCCTGTGTGTTTTATATTTATGTCAACATAAACTCAACATGACTGATGAAAGCAGTGCTGCACCGAATACCTCTGATATATTTACCTTTATCTTCTATTGTAATAGACAGATGTATAACTCCCTCAAAGTACATCATTATGAAATAAATAAAAAAGATTGGATTGAAAAGATTAAGTTAGTATTCCTGTGTAGAAGTAAAAAGAAACATTAAGATGTGGTTTTCCTTTGCGATTTAATAATTCATATGGTTAATGATAAGCTTTTCGAACTTAGTAGTGCTTAATTTTAAACATTGCGTTTGTTCATTGAGCTTCTAGGTTTAAATAGAATGTGGCCTATGTGTAAACTTTACAAGGTGTATTAAAGACCAGGATGATCTTTTGAGGTTTCTGCCAAACACAAATGCTGCAGACAACAGGGGGCGTGGTTTTACGTGTTTGGTAGGCGGGGATCCCTGAATTGCGCCACTCGGATTGGTGGGGTGACGCTCTCCGCCACGCCTCCTCCTCTCCGCGGGGCGTGAGCCGCGCGCTGATCCCACGTGTGACGATCGCACTCCCGGTTCGGTAATATTCCTTGAGCTGGGGCTGCAGTGCGCGCGCGTGTGTGTGTATGCGTGTGTCCGGAGTTGGTTTGGCTTGGAGCTATGGAAGCGGACGCGAGTCAAGTCACCTCTGGAAGCCCCAATGATTCGCAACACGACCCGGGGTAAGAGAACAGGACGAGTGCGCTCGCGCCCGTGTGTTTGGAGTTTGATTCTGTTTCAGCGCGAGCGAGTGTTCGTTATTGTGCAGATCTGCTGATGTTTGATTGACAGGTCATTCCTAACGGCTCATTTCAGCTCGAGTTGTTCCTAGGTCGTGTTTCTGCATTCACGCGGAAAAATGGCCGTTTTGACATCTGGACTCACTTATACTGTGTTTTTTCCCTACAGTAAAATGTTTATCGGTGGCCTCAGCTGGCAAACCTCACCAGGTAAGGAGAATTTATTACGGTTTTTTGAGTTGTTTGTCTCATTTGTATCCACTGCACGCGAGGGGAGTTGTATGGTGTATCTGTTTGGAAGTGTATGTCACTCTGTGTACAAGGTTATTGTTATTTCCAGGCATCTGACATTGTGCGCGAGCGACGCGTCAAAACTTAAACGCTCTCATAACAATCAACGAAGCTGTTCAAATAGCAGTCGCGCGACCTTCGTTGATTTTAATGACTGCGTTCAAGTTTTTCGCGTCGCTTGCGGATGAGACGCGATGTAACCCCCCTTGTGTCCTTGTGTTTGTGTTCAGACAGCCTTCGAGACTATTTCAGTAAATTCGGGGAGATCAGAGAATGTATGGTGATGCGCGACCCCACCACCAAACGCTCCAGGTAAACACACCTGCTTTACTGCCACTGTGCTCAGCTGTAAATACTCTTATGTCCTTCTGTTGTGTTGAGGGCAGATCAAGAAGAGCAGGATAGAAAGCTGATCCATAATGGAATTTGACATTGAGTTAGGACTGTGTGAGAGAGAGTCTTCTTCAAACATGCAATATAAACTGAACAGATTTGCAAATATATAAGACAATGTAGAGCTGTACAACATGCATACATTGTGGTCTATTATGCACTATACACCAATCAGCCACAACATTAAAACCACCTGCCTAATATTGTGTAGGTCCCCCTCGTGCCGCCAAAACACTGCCAACCAGCATCTTGGAATAGCATTTACAGAAATGTAAAAGTTACAGAAATACTCAAACCAGCCCATCTGGCACCAACAATCTTGCCATGGTCCAAATCACTGAGATGAAAGTTTTTCCCCCAATTCTGATGGTTGATGTGAACATTAACCGAAGCTCCTGACCCATATCTGCATGATTTTATGCACTGCTTCCACACGCTTGGCTGATTAGATAATCACATGGAGGATTGTTGGTGCCAGATGAGATGGTTTGAGTATTTCTGAGACTGCTGATCTCCTGGGATTTTCACACACAATAGTCTGTAGAATTGACTCTAAATGGTGCCAAAAACAAAAACATCCAGTGAGTGGCAGTTCTATGGACGGAAATGCCTTGTTGACTAGAGAGTTCAACAGAGAATGGCCAGACTGGTTCAAACTGACAAAGTCTATGGTAACTCAGAGAACCGCTCTGTACAATTGTGGTGAGAAGAATCGGAGATGCGGGTTGGTGCTGATTTGGTGGCATGAGGGGGACCTACACAATATTTGACAGGCAATTTTAATGTTGTGGCTGATCTGTGTATTTGTGTTCTTTATATGTGTGCCATACCTATCCTGTTAGGAAATTTACAAACTTTATATGCATAAGCCCTATGAGCATTTATGTGTACTTTGTACACACGTTATGTATTTGTACATTATATGTGCACTATTGTGCATTTGATAAGTGCACTATATATAGATAAGATGGGGTTTATTAATCCTTTTTAGGAAATTAAGAAATATAAATTTATACTTTGTGTGTACTTTATGCCAGGGGTGTAGGTATATTTTAAAAAGTGTGTTTCGGGGGAGGGGGTTATGGCTGCCACAATTTCACACGAGTCCTTAAATAGCACTGATTCCACCTCTCAAAAGGTGTGTGGGTCAAATGTTAAGATTTCTAAAAGTAGATATAATGATCTATACGTGCAATATAAATGACTGAGCAGATTTACAAATATGCATAATGTGCTTTGCATAATGCCATTGTTTTTTTGACTCTTTATGGAGTTTTCTCCTGACCTTCAGTGTGTTTTGTGTTTTGTTCCTCAGAGGGTTTGGCTTCATCACGTTTGCAGATGTTTCCAGTGTAGATAAAGTCTTGGCTCAACCACACCACGAATTAGACTCCAAGACGGTATGTGCCACTTTATATCGTAAATATGTATAGTATAACGATAGTTTGATCTGTTCATGTGTCTAAATGTGTAATATTTCATCGTGCTGGAAATCCACAGCTGCTTATGTAGATATAAAATCCAGTTATTGCAGTGAAACAGATGCCATTCAGATGTATTCCTTTCCATTAGGGTTTTTCATTTCCTTTCTCATCTCTGTTTATTTCTGTATTCTTTATTGAAAAGTTAATTTTTTTCATGGATTTGAGTGGACTGTGACTTTTCCTACTTGCACAGGCAGCAAATGAAGTCAGCCGTTAAACTAAACGTTTTGCAGTATGAATTTGGCACCTGTGCAGATGGTGTTTAGACTGACATTCAGTCAAGGACTCTGAGCTGAAATGTGTCCTTTCCTTGATTATCAGAGAAATCACCCAAGAGAACCGCTATTAACCCAGGTGATCTCATTTTGAATGGACATCTCAGGGTTTCTCCTTCTATTTCTTTTCACTGTCACCTAAGACTAACATGGACACACTTTTCCACCCACATGGATTTGGATGTTTTGTTGTGTATGTCTTCATCTAATAAATTTGCACACCTATTGTGCATTTCTTTTTTTGTTCGTCTGTATTTTAACCAGGGTATGAAATTAGCGCCTGCCAAATGCGAGTATCTCATGGGCATTGGCGGGTAATTTTGGTCATCTACCTGCTGCTGTGGCGGGTGACCTATAAGATGTCTTGGAGTGACATATGACAAGAAATGCCATTAGACACAAAGATGTACACTTGAAGAAACACACTTGATGATATTTTGAAGAACAAATGAAAGAAACCCTGTTGATACACAAGTCTAATTTACTGTGTATTCAGAGGGTCGTTGGCGCTTTGGCACTGCAAGCGTGTCTCGCGGAACCTGTGAGTTCTCACTATTTCTTCTCAGTCAGTCATCTCGCAACAGTTAGGAAGAATAGTGTCATCTGTGAGTGCTGTATATAATCTCAGACCATCTCAGGATACCTATGAATATGACATGCAACAATATTGCGACTACAGGTGAATTGACATATGTGATATATCATCATAATTCACAGCCTCAGAAATGGTTTTTGAACAAAATGTTTCTCTTCTGTATTTGTGTAATTTTTATCCTGTATGTGGCAAAATTTCCATTATGATATTAATAGCCTATGGTGTTGAATGTTATATTGTTACGTGTTATGTTTTATATTCTAAAATTACATTAAAATTTCATATATATATTTCATATATAAAAGTGGCTGGTAGGTAAAAAAATAATAATCATTTCATACTCTGATTTTAACAAATTAGCCAGATAAAACTTCTGTCAAACAGTTTGAAATAATATTTTTTTAAAAGCCTGCACATTCTCACTTCAGATGTCAACAGATTAAAAAAAGTATCTACTTAAAAAAATGACCCCCAGAGAGTTGGAAAATGTGAATTTATAATGGAAATGTAGTGTTACATCAGTCAGTTTGCTGGCATTCTAAAAAAAAGACTCTTCTCCGCTGTGCGTTGATTTCTTTAGTTTGTTTACTTTATAGGAAAAAAAAACTTAAATGTCACACAAACTGACACATGAACACCTGGAGTGACTACACCACATGCTGCTTTCACTCTCCATGTCTCCTGTGCCAGAAAAATGCTTGCATATCTTGCGCTGTCTGTAAATCTAACGGTAATGAATAATTATGACTGGCAGTAAGGTTTTAGGGCTGTGTATCACTCGTATTCGGCTGAAATCAGATTTCTTTGAGCTTTTTATCTCGGCAGGGTGTTTTTGTCTTTGCTGAGTTTTGTGCAGTGTAGGGGAACAGTAAACATTTTGAGTGATGTCTTCTTGAAGAGGAAAAAAAATTAATGAATAGTGCAGGACCGATAGAGCAACCCTAATAGCCTGTTCTAAATGAAATTCACCAAAAGTTGCTTAACATATTAAAACAGTCAGGACATTTTTGAAAATAATTAACAAGTCAAATCTATGACAGAAAAAATTGCGCTGAAAAGTCAAGCGTATTTCATGACGTGCATTAGCCTATGGTCTAGTATAGTGTTGTCACAGTACCAAAATTTCAGTAGTCGGTACCATTTTCGGTACCAAAGCAAAACACAAAAACAGGTTACTGAACAACACTCTTTTATTAACAAAGTTAACAAAACATTAGCAGCAGAACTAAGAACAAAAATATGCCACTGAGCAACACTTCAAGTTAAATATCTTATTTTTGAATTATAACAAAACTATAACAATTGCGTTCTAATCTAGCTGCATTAAACGTGTACGCTCAAGCGATGAGCGTCCCAGAGGCAGAGTCTCTCTCAGCCGGGTGCAGTTTCAATCTCCCCCTTAGATCGGACATTCGCGCAACTCATAGAAGAGGCTCCGACCACACAGAGAAATGCCAGTTTCTGAGTTTATAGTTATCACATGAGCTTATTTGAACTTTAAGAAAGCTATAACGCATTAAATATATCTGCATTTAAGATGTAACGCATGTTTCCTTTAAAGAGCTCCGGCTCCGCTATTCCACAACGCGAGTGCTTCTGAATTTGCCTTTTTTTTTTTTTAATAATTCCCTAATACTTTGGGATCTACATAAGATGAAGCTGTGAAAGTTTAGTGTACATCTGAACTGATCTGTGTAATTCTTCCTCTCCTCAGTCAGGCGTGAACTGCAGTGCTGCTCTCCTGCTTCATCGTTACAGTTTAATGTGATTTTATGTTACGTTAAATGAGATCAAACGACTATTCGACAACGAACATTTTTCTCGACAATTTTTTATTTTCGATGTTGTCGATAATGTCTACTAAACGTTTCAGCCCTAATGCAGATGATAATTATGCTTTTAAACTCACCTGCTTTATTTGCTTGAATAAATCCGGGTGTCTGTATTTCAGGTGCTTTATTAAGTTTGATGTGTTTCCTCCTTTCGTCCGAAAATTGTGAAAGCAGCGTTTACAAATAGGTTTTGCTGATCTATGATGTTTCCTTTTTCATTAGCCTCAAATCCCAAAAATTTCCGAACCTGGTTTTTTCCACTTTTATTTTCGACAAGATTAAGTTGAGACTACACAGCAGCTGCTTTGCTTGTCGTCATCTTGTGCTTGTTGTGAGCGTTCGAAAGTTCCCGACTCAGATTGGGAACCGGGTAGACCCGGTACTCGGTACTCTGGTACCTTCAGAAATTCTGGTATCGTAAAAATGTTATTGTTTGAGTACCGACTTGGTACCGGAGTACCTGTATTTTTGAAAACAATAGTCTAGTATGGTTAAGAACATTAACCAATAACAGTTACTCTGCTCAGTTATATCTGCTCCAGATATTATTATTATTATTTTTTAAGTAATTGTATTATTACTAGTATTTAAAATGTAACCTCAACATGACATTAATTTAAGAGCTTTCTTTGTAAAAATATTAAGCCCAACGTAAATGTGTAGAAATGTTGAACAGTTTAATGGAGAAAAATATTAAACGACTAGTAATTCCAGTGTCGATTAGCTGCATCAGAACTGTTTATTCGACTAGTCTTGCACATTTCTACTACCTAGCCAGCATTTTTGCACCTACCATGTGCATTTTTTTCTAGGTAGGCAGCTCACTGCCTTTGACTTTTCCTAAGACAGTTCTAAAAGAGTCCGACTGAAAGCTGGACTGGTCTTTGAATCTTTTCCACCATTGGGCTGAATGGTTCTTGTTGTGAAATTGGAACGGTTAAGGTTTCTTTTTCCACTGTGGTGCTTGAATGTATATAACAAAAATGTCAGATGGCAACGGCCTGAGAGGTACATTGGAGCGAGTGCACTGTGGAGGATGATTTCAGTTTTTAGGACTCCCCTTGCTTTTACTGTGCTAAAGCACAGGAAAGATATGTCCCATGTCGCAAAAAGGAAAGCAAAGAGAGAAAGCCGACAGGTTTATGGTTCCATTATTGGCTGAGTGATTGTGCATGCCACCGGACACTAGTCTGTTAGAAGTTACCAGGCTAGCTAAAATTTTATTGACAAAATATTAAACGAGTAATATAATGAAATATTATATGGTTTTTAATGAGGTAAATCATGATGATACACCAAACATACATATTTTTTTTTATACAAAATGTTTTACTTCACCATAACGACTTTTGCAAGCTACCTAGAAACAAATGAGATACTTTAGTGTTGGCAAATTTACAATTGTGAGTCGCCACGTACTAAAGCCATTCCACCAGCGAGAAATCCTTGCAGAGAACGGTTTGTAATCACGCTGTGCCGAACCGTACTAAACCAGAAATGCTACTGGAACCATTCCTCACCGTGCTAAGAACTATTTGGCCTGATTGTGGAAAAGCGCCTTTTTTATCCTTCTAAGGAATGGATCTCACTATATTCGGAACTCAATAAAAGGCAACTGACACATTAAACTATTAGTGCTGAGCTGGAATAGACTTCTGAAAAAACACACTCAAAAGACTTTATTTACACAACTTGTCTTCTAGTATAAATTCAATGTTGCCCTAATAACAGTTGTCTGAAGTTTGTTTCAGATCGTTATTGCTTGCTGTGTAGATTGTCATTATACTTTTTGAAATGGCTGTAATTAGGTCATCTAACTGAATGGCCTGGACTGAACCATGCTCTTCCTAGTAAAATAGAAGTCTTCTCTTATACAGCACCAGTAGTCCTAGACAAATGTTAATGTTGACAAATGGTAAGACTGTACCAACAGGCGTAATTAGTGATGACCTACAGTATGAGGTCATGACACCATAAATGCTTAATTTATTGAAAATAATCAGAATACTGCAACATTTGCAAACAGATAAATTCTTTGACCGTTGGCAATTAATGTTGATTATTGAGAACTTGAAATAATGTATTTTTAAAACTTTATGTAAAAAAGATTCTTGTAGTGTCTTCACAGGGCCAGGCCAGCATACACAGTGTTGTCAGTTTGTCCGTTCATTCATTGGAACGGGATGCTCGCAGGCTGTATGGAAAAAAAATACTCCTAATTTTTACTGATTGAAATTCAAAGCATAATGTTGTTTCTGCTCACACAGGTTTGTTTCTATGGAGTAATTGAGGTTGAATTGGTTAAGCCTCAGGCTAATTGCTAAAACGAATCGTCACAGAGAGGGTTTCCATACCCAGGTGTTACAAAATCAATCTCTCTAATTGACCTGATTTAGGGAGATAACAATCATGGCCCAGTCAAATGGAATTACAAGGAAAAAGGTTTAGTTCATCAGACAAAAGTGTCATCTCTGTGAATAATCACACTGTACGTTGTCATGTTCACTGATCTTTGAGATCTCCATATGAACATTTACTTTTGCCAACACAGAAAACACAGGAAAATTTACGGGTGTTGATATTTTTTGTGAGCTGATGAGGTTGAAAGGAAAATAGAAGTTGACATAAAAGGCTATAATACAGTATGTCCAGGGTGTTTCCGTGTGTGTGTGTGTGTGTGTGTTTTGTTCAGAAAGGCTCTGGGTCTTTAATGATACACACTTACATACAGCAGAGTCCTCAGGCAAACGTTAAAATCTATGCTGGGAGTTTTGCTACAATCAAAAGACTTTGCCTTGCTGAACATGGACAAGTAATTTCCTGCAAGAGCCCAATTTCGATCTGTTTATGTTTTTCCTCTTGACTACGTCTGCCTGGATGAGATTGTTTGAAACTCCTTTATAAGAGGCTGTATTAAGGCTGAGGCAAGACAGTGTGACATAGAAGCATGAAATAGTTTCTCTAATAATTCATTCTCTGTATACCTCAACACAAGTTCAACAGTAAGATGGAACAAAAACTGAAATTTGCAAAATGACAAGCTAAAGATGGGAACTGTGTGTATCTTATTAACCCCTACAGTTAATATCATTGTTCCAGTATGACCCATCCATGCTCATAATTTTTCATTCTAAAGCTTGATGGTGTTGATGATTTCTTGAAGTATGAAAGAGTGTATTGATTAATGTGCATTAAAGAAATGTTCTGAGTTTGATACAAAATAAGCTCTTGACAGAATTTGTGGCATGGCGTCTACACAGAAATAAGTTTTGACAGTCATAAATCATTTAGTTGGTAATGCCCTTTCTGTGGAAGTCTATGGGGCAAGGAATTGCACTGAAATACATGTTTTTAAAATGTAAAACCTCTTAAACATGACAATACTTAAGCATTTCATTTGTTATCTTAAAGGAATATTCCGGGTTCAATGCAAGTAAAGCTGAATCGATAGCATTTGTTGCATAATATTGATTTCCACAAAAATGTATTTTGACTTGCCTTCCTTTTCTTAAATAAAAAATATGGTTACATATTGAGGCACTTACAATGGGAGTGAATGTGGTCAATTTATAATTCTTAAAATAATCATTATTTCAAAAGTATAGCCACAAGACAAACATTATGCCTGTTAATATGATTTTAGTCTGATGAAAAGTGTAAAGTTATAGCCTTTTTTTGATGTAATGTTAACAAACCTTGAAAAGGCTGCAAAAATGATAATATGAACAACTTTACAGCTCAAATAAACCATGAGTTTTAACAGAAGAATTAATAAAATGCTTTGGCCCTGTTCAATTCCATTGTAAGTGCTTCACCTCGATTTTTGCTTTTTTAAAAGGAGGGACAAGTCTAAATAATTTTAAATTTAAACAACTAGTGATAAAATCTCTTTACATCTAATATTTATATTATATCCAAACACCTATCATGACCACATGACCACTGTACTGTAGCTTTTGTGTGATACAAGCAAGGAAAAAGAGACGTGTTGTAAATATCCATAAAGTACTGTTTACATAGAGACCAATTCACCCACATAATTAACATTGGTAACGCATAATTAAAAGTTTGTCCCATTGCTAAAAGTACAATTTAAACAACTTTAGAGCTGAAATTTCATTTTTGTTTTGTACAAAATAGCATTTTAACAAAAGTACAATTTTCACATATCTGATTTTAAACCCAATGGAATGCATTGGCCTATAGACATCTGTTGTAAGCGTTTGACTATAAATATAAATGTGTAATATAAATGTTTGCTTGTCTTTACAAACTGATGGAAGAATCATTTATTTTCTGGGGTAATCGATAGAATCTGAAGTACAAATTGTATTAAACTTGGAACATTCCTTGAAAATATGACTCTTCCGCTCTTATTATAATCTCTCTTTCTCTCTCTTTTTTTCTGCACAGATTGATCCTAAGGTCGCCTTTCCTCGACGCGCTCAACCTAAGGTCAGTTTTGAGAAAATGTAGCTTGATGCCGTCATCACTGTCTTGTTTGCATTGCATAACAATTTTATTTTAGTACTTGTGGTGCAGACTTGTGCCTTTTAAGGTTTGAACCTGGATAGATATTTTTATTACATAGTGGGATACCTACAGTATTTTGTGTTTGCGGTGTGTGATAACTTTGTCCATCGTAAGTTGTTTGCAAGGATTTGTAGATCTTGTCCCTATCTTCTGTGCTAAGGCAGTTCTTCCTCTTTTATTCTTTAAATTGGTCTAAAGCTCAGAGCATCCGCCCAAGTGCTGTCCACTCTGGCAAGTTCTTCTTTTGGTCCCAAAACAAGCTAAGATTGATAATAGATTTTTCCTGGTTTGATTGACTCGCAGAAGGGTTTTTGTTGTTGTTGAATGGCTCAGGCTTCAGACAGTGGATAAACATATCAGATCCAGGACATGTCTTCAAAGACTATTGGCATACATTTCCCAAATTTCCAGACAGACTTTTTTCTTTATTTGCCAGTTTTGGTCTCTTAACCTTTTCTCTTGGAACTTCAAAAACAGCTCAAACATTTTCCCCACTGCAGGTCCCTAGATTCCTGATGAAACAAAGAAAATACATATTTGCTCTAAGGCAGTGCTGTTATTGTATTTTTTTTCTGTACCTCCTAAAACAATATGACCCCCCCCCCCAGCAGATGACAGGTTATGAGAACTGAATTGTCAATTTCAGGATGACACATACAGGTTTCTCTTTCTTGTACCTTGCCATCATATCTGTTGGTTTCTTTTATACCACATAGATAGAAAAAAAATATTTATACCACTGTTGTTTTGAGTAAATGGTAGGGCTGTGTATTGATGAAGATGTCCTGATTCATGAGCTCTCTATTCAATTTGATTTCGATTCATATGGGTATATTCAGAGACTATTTAGCAGAGACTGGCCACTTCTATTAAAATGAATGGGAGAAATTAGAACACCCAATGATCAACAGATGTGGAAAGGAAGTCCTGCCTTACAGGTAAAAGAGCCAATCACCTTTTAGATACAGATATCGCCTGTGAATCAACACGAGTACGCACATGTGCATTAGCTATGCAAGCCGGGAAAAATTATTTGAGGTAACGAAGCACAATTTATGATTCCAGAGTTGTCATATTTTATTGCTGATTAGAAATATGTTCTTTGATCATAATCTTGACCAACCGTTTTTGAGATTCTGGTGTCTCCCCATTCAAGTATATTGGAGCTGCACTGTCATGAATGGAAATAGTGTTCCAAAGATTTCAGTTATAATGTCCATTTTGCTCAAATATTGAAGAAATTGTCTTTCAGATAATGTTGTTTATTATACAGGGGACCTTTTGTATAGGCTAGGTAGCCTACATGACAAAAATATGAATTTTACAAATTATATTTTACTTGTTTTTCATCGTTTGTCACATTTTTGCTTTTTAAAAATGGAAAAATCCATTTATTCCATCAATTAATATGACATTATATTGCATATATTATATTTTGTTACATATTTATAGTTTATACTATTTGCAAGTATTTACATTGATTTGTAGAACGTGTGTGAAAATTGGTACCGTCTCTTTAAGAAAACCAGGAGTTCTGTAGCGGGCATATGTAAATGAGTGCATATTAATGAGAGAGGACTCAAATGGCTTATTTACCTCATCTGTGCTGTTCACGATTAGAAATAAATGTTTGTTTTGTTGTTTTTGATCAACAATACGGAACGGATATAAAAAGAGATCTCAACTTGCGTGGATCTCAACTTTACATGGAACAAGTTACTCTCAGCACGCAGTGAAAGGAACAACACATTCTCACACCCAACTCGTCACATATTGACGCTTTTGACAGGTCCCCTTGGTGTCACATTTTAACACTCTGGGTATACCTTTGGCGTCATTTTTCGACGCGTTGGGTAGTCCGATAGAGTTCTATAGAGGATTTTAAAAATAAACATATAAAAAACTTTGATTAATTGAACAAAATTATAAAAATAAAAATATAAAAAACTTTGATTTAATTCAACACAATCGTAGCATATTATATATATTTATTAACATCAACAAACCTCTGACAAAAATACGTTATCCAGCATGCTCTAGTTACCAGTACCTAAGAAAACGCTTAAACTGCTTACTTGCACACGCCGTGGAGCGTTGTTAAACTCACCTTGAATGCGGTTTTGGTTAACACTACCCAACGCGTCGAAAAATGACGCCAAAGGTATACACGGGGCGTTAAAATGTGACGCCAAGGGGTCCTGTCAAAAGCGTCAATATGTGACGAGTTGGGTGTGAGAATGTGTTGAAAGGAACTACTTATCCACAATATTACTGAAAACCAGCCAGTGGCTGACATTTTTAGTCACGTAACATGAAATTTGGTCTCGTATGTGACTGATTTACTGATATTGTAGAGAGTTGCGCATATAGTAAATATTGATTTTGGGATATAAGAATCAATATCAAAATTGTTCGAATGAAGATCGAGATGCATCGGAAAATTGATATTTGTACCCAGTCCTAGTAAACGGAAACTGAATCTCATCAGTGCAGAAGGAGCTGTATTTATTTTAGTGGGAAGCAGAGAATGTGGATTTGAAATGATCTTAAGGCAATATGATTAAGGCATATCTATTGGCATTGCACAGGATTTTTTGTGTACATGTAATATTGATTTTAGCCTGTAAGCAGCCAGCTAATCATTTTTGTCACACATCTTGACTACACGCTGACTGAACGGTAGTACTCATGTTTATTTCTCTCTGTGAGGTCTGTAAGAGTGAGATGTTGAGATAAATCTATGTTGTGTTTACATTGAGAGTGAAGAATGGATGTGGTGACTTAACAAGAACTTTGAGCAACTGAATTGGTTCCCTAATGATGTCACCAGTGATGTCATTTACACTACACTAATGTGTTTACCAGCTACTGTGTCTCATCTCCTCTTGGAGAGTCATAGAAATGAGCTTGTCATTGGTGGCCAAAGTGACCATTGCTGCTGACGTCTTCCAAGATGGTTTCCCATCCAATATTGTTGCTGCTGTTGTGTTGTGCTGTGATATCACAACAGATCCTGGCATCTCTCGACATGATTTTAATTGCCACTGGGACTGTAGCCTCTTGTGTCATTAAAAGAGCTTTGAAAGCTTGCTATGGAAATGGAAGCTAGTCACAAGTCTCTTCAGAAGAGGTGACCAGCATGATTAATGTTTTCCTGCTTCATTAGCATATTCTCACTGAGAACGGCCATTCTGTTTTGAGATGTCCCTGACTGCCTGAGCTTATATGAGACAGCCATCCAATTCCGAGCAGATATGTCCCTAACTATGAGAAAAGTTCCTAGCTTTGCCAATGATTTGAGTCCAGTTAATGGTGCAACAATCAGGAAATTTGAGGTCAATATGATCACTGATATTTGAACACCGAGATCGGCCGATACCACTGAGATGTGTATGTGTGTATGTATGTATGTATGAATGATAGATATAATATACACACACCCACACACACACTACTGGTCAGAGGTTTTGAAATACTTGACTGAAATGTTTCTCATGATCTTAAAAATCTTTTGATCTGAAGGCATATCCTTTAAATGTTTGAAATTAGTTTTATAGACAAAATATAATTGTGCCACCATATTAATTTATTTAATTATAAAACTAAAATGTAATAATAAAAAACGTTTTTGAAATTGATGACTTGGACCAAATAATAAAGAAAAGCAGCCAATAAGTGCCCAACATGGATGGGAACTCCTTCAATACTGTTTAAAAAGTATCCCAGGGTGATACCTCAAGAAGCTGGTGGAGAAAATGTCACGAGTACATGTCTGCAAAATCTGTGCAAAGGGTGACAACTTTGAAGACAACTGTTTTGATTTATGTTGGATTTTGTTTAGTCACAACATAATTCCTATAGTTCCATTTATGTTATTCCTTAGTTTTGATGACTTTACTATTATTCTAAAATGTGAAAAATAAATTATAATAAAGAATGAGTAAGTGTTTCAAAACTTTTGACCCGTTGTGTGTGTGTGTGTGTGTGTGTGTGTGTGTGTGTGTGTGTATACATACACTCACCTAAAGGATTATTAGGAACACCTGTTCAATTTCTCATTAATGCAATTATCTAATCAACCAATCACATGGCAGTTGCTTCAATGCATTTAGGGGTGTGGTCCTGGTCAAGACAATCACCTGAACTCCAAACTGAATGTCAGAATGGGAAAGAAAGGTGATTTAAGCAATTTTGAGCATGGCATGGTTGTTGGTGCCAGACGGGCCGGTCTGAGTATTTCACAATCTGCTCAGTTACTGGGATTTTCACGCATAACCATTTCTAGGGTTTACAAAGAATGGTGTGAAAAGGGAAAAACATCCAGTATGCGGCAGTCCTGTGGGCGAAAATGCCTTGTTGATGCTAGAGGTCAGAGGAGAATGGGCCGATTGATTCAAGCTGATAGAAGAGCAACTTTGACTGAAATAACCACTCGTTACAACCGAGGTATGCAGCAAAGCATTTGTGAAGCCACAACACGCACAACCTTGAGGCGGATGGGCTACAACAGCAGAAGACCCCACCGGGTACCACTCATCTCCACTACAAATAGGAAAAAGAGGCTACAATTTGCAAGAGCTCACCAAAATTGGACAGTTGAAGACTGGAAAAATGTTGCCTGGTCTGATGAGTCTCGATTTCTGTTGAGACATTCAGATGGTAGAGTCAGAATTTGGCGTAAACAGAATGAGAACATGGATCCATCATGCCTTGTTACCACTGTGCAGGCTGGTGGTGGTGTAATGGTGTGGGGAATGTTTTCTTGGCACACTTTAGGCCCCTTAGTGCCAATTGGGCATCGTTTAATGCCACGGCCTACCTGAGCATTGTTTCTGACCATGTCCATCCCTTTATGGCCACCATGTACCCATCCTCTGATGGCTACTTCCAGCAGGATAATGCACCATGTCACAAAGCTCGAATCATTTCAAATTGGTTTCTTGAACATGACAATGAGTTCACTGTACTAAAATGGCCCCCACAGTCACCAGATCTCAACCCAATAGAGCATCTTTGGGATGTGGTGGAACGGGAGCTTCGTGCCCTGGATGTGCATCCCACAAATCTCCATCAACTGCAAGATGCTATCCTATCAATATGGGCCAACATTTCTAAAGAATGCTTTCAGCACCTTGTTGAATCAATGCCACGTAGAATTAAGGCAGTTCTGAAGGCGAAAGGGGGTCAAACACAGTATTAGTATGGTGTTCCTAATAATCCTTTAGGTGAGTGTATATGCTGCTCGGAAAAAATAAAAAACCACTGCAAAATTATAAATTCTCTGGATCTATTGGTATGTGTTTGAGTAAAATGAAAATGTTCATTTTATTCTATTAAGTGCTGACAACATTTCTCACAGATTCCAAATAAAAATATTGTTGTTTATTTGCAGAAATTTACAACTGGTCAAAATAACTAAAATGATTCTGTGTTGTCAGACATTGAATAATGCAAAGAAAACAAGTTCATATTCATTATAAACAATACAATACTATTGTTTTAACTTGGGAAGAGTTCAGAAATCAATATTTGGTGGAATAACCCTGATTTTCAATTACAGCTTTCATGTGTCTTGGCAGTCTTTCACGTTGGTGTTGGGTGACTTTATGCCACTCCTGGTGTAAAAATTCAAGCAGCTTTGCTTTGTTTGATGACTTGTGGCCATCCATCTTCCTCTTGATCACATTTCAGAGGTTTTCAATGGGGCTCAAGTTTGGAAATTGGGCTGGCCGTGACAGGGACTTGATCTGGTGCTCCTCCATCCACTCCTTGATTGATCTGGCTGTATAGCATGGAGCATTGTCCAGCTGGAAAAACCAATCCTTAGAGTTGGGGAACATTGCCAGAGGATAAACTTGTACGTGGCTTGATTCATACGTCCTTCACAAAGACGAATCTGCCCGATTCCAGCCTCGCTGAAGCACCAGATCATCACCGATCCTCCACCTGGTCATCTAATGGTTATACAGAGACCTGGAAAGGCCTACATGCCACAGTGTCTCACACCCACTGTGAAATTTGGTGGATGAACTGGGGGTGCTTCAGCAAGGCTGGAATCGGGTTTGATCAAGAGGAAGATGGATGACCACAAGCCATCAAACAAAGCCGAGCTGCTTCAATTTTGTGTCAGGAGTGGCATAATATCACCCAACAGCAATGCAAAAGACTGGTAGAGAACATGCACAAAACACATGAATGCAGTGATTGAAAATCAGGGTTATTCCACCAAATATTGATTTCTGAACATTAGTATTGTGTTGTTTAAAAAAATAATATGAACTTTGCATTATTCAAGGTCTGAAAACACTGCATCTTTTTTTGTTATTTTGATCAGTTGTCATTTTCTGCAAATAAATCAGTGGTATCGGCCGATCACAGTGTTCAAATATTTGTGATAATATTGACCTCAAATATATACATAAATACACTGATCAGCCACAACATTGAAACCACTGACAGGTGATGTGAATGACATTGATTATCTCATTACAGTTGCACCTTACAAGGGGTGGGATATATTAGACAGCAAGTGAATAGTCAGTTCTTGATTTTCATGTGTTGGAAGAAGGAAAGATGGGCAAGCTTAAGGATCTGAGTGACTTTGACAAGGGCCAAATTGTGATGGCTAAATGACTGGGTTAGAGCATTTCCAATACGGAAGGTCTTGTGGGGTATTCCTGGTATTCAGTGATTAGTACCTACCAAAAGTGGTCCAAGGAAGGACAACCAGTGAACCGGCGACCATGTTGTGCATTCTGAGATGCTATTCTACTCACTATAATTGTACAGAGGGGTTATCGGAGTTACTGTAGCCTTTCTGTCAACTCAAACCAATCTGGCCATTCTCTTTTGACTTTGAGAGTCATTTAAAAAACCTTTTTGACAAATTTGTTAAGGAGTGCAGACTCGTAAGAGTTGTCATCCGTTCTATAGTCTGACTACACTGTATGGATGCTATTGTATCATAGAGGACAGTGCAAAATATTGTTGTCTGTTGACTTTTATTTCCCAGTTCCCAATCTTTCTCTCTCATCACGTGCAGTTAGACAGCAACCTCACAACTGTGCTGTGGCACTGTAGGCTTTTTACAGTAATGGCACAGAATCTTTGATCTGCTTCAATTAGTACATTCATGGGCATTTATCAAGCACTTTTATCCAAATTGACTTTTAGTATGCGCATGATGGGGAACGTCCTGCTGGAGTAACTTGAGTGTCTTGGAAACCTGTATGACGTCCTTTCATCTGTGGAACTCATAACGTCACAATTCACTTTTATTGCATCTGTTTTCCATACAATGAAGCTGTC
Source organism: Moxostoma hubbsi (assembly GCA_032164185.1). Taxonomy (NCBI): domain Eukaryota; kingdom Metazoa; phylum Chordata; class Actinopteri; order Cypriniformes; family Catostomidae; genus Moxostoma; species Moxostoma hubbsi. Next base: position 10,007,178 of record JAVLUX010000038.1, on the reverse strand, counting down.
ATTCTGCTTCTCCTTGTTTTTACTTTGATGAAAAAGGTCTTACAGATTTGTAACACCATGAGGGAGAGTAAATGATGATCACATACATTTTTTTAGATGGACAATCTCTTTAAGCATGAATACAACAATGCAAGATTTAACTAAAGAGTAAAGGAATTCCACCACTATGCCTTCAGTCATGACACAGATAGACACGCACTCTGCCAGACAGTGGATGTGCTCACACAGATGTCTTTCCCAAAGTGAATGGACAAAGTTTTTCAGCAACTTTCCTGTTTTTTGATTTTTTCCTCTATAATTCTGCCATCAAAGGCACCAGGAAAGGACTGCTCAGCTCTATTTCTCTCATCAACTCTCTCTTTCTGAGTAATCATGTGGTTAACCCCGTCTCTGAATGGAATGGGACTTCTGGAACTGTAGTTGTACAATTGTGATGTTGCAGTTTCTCAACCCAACTGAAGCTCTCAGTTTTGTTCCCATCTTAAAAGCAGGAAATAACCTAAAGTGTAAAGCAGTGAGTGTCTGCCATGTGTGGGTTTAAGTTAAGAAAAAAAAATGCACTTTTAAAATGGCCCTGCAAAGCAGACAGGACACCCATCGACTTTTCACTGAAAACAAGAAACAATCCAATATCTGTCAGCCAGGATCATTGGGAGGGAAAAGTCAATCAGTCAGCGCTGAGCTGATGAGATCACAGTATCGGCATACCTTACTCTCAATTCATAGTGAAAAAGATTGTAACGGACGCAATCAAGTAGGGCTGGAACAAAAAAAATCTATTCTGTTACAAATCTCGATTCTTGAGCCAAATGGTTTTAAAATCGTCTCCCTGATGAAATTTTTTTAATTTAATAAAATAATTCAATACAGTACATGTTTATCTTAATGCAACAATGATTAATAGATAAATATAGGATGCTAAATTTGTGCAGAGTTCCATGTAACAGGTTTTCTCTCTGAGAAATTTTGTCTCTTTAATTCATTACATTCATTCCTTTAATGCACCGCTGCTACAGCCATCAAAGCGCCGTTTGTGCACTGTCCAATGTGAAAATCCTCTGCTGTGATCAATGTTCCTGTTATTATACATAATCCAAAAGTTTATTTGAGAGGTGTTGTGGAGAATATTTGTCAAAGTTATTCTGCAGATTCTGTCTGTCATTGCTTTAATAAATAGTTTAGCTGTAAAAAGGTATTTACTGCCGTAAAGTACATTTCGCGCCCCTGCAATATTTATAATCTAACAGCTAGAGTATTTGTGCACTTTGGCGGGTGATTTTACACATTTACCCACCACTTTCGACAAGAAATGCCACTAGACACAAAGATACATGTTTGAGTAATCACACCTGATTTTATTTTGAAGAAAAGATTAAATGGATGCCTGTGACGCACGCGCATGTCTGATTTGCTTTTGTGCTCAGAAGTTAATTTGCACTTTGGCGCCAACATGCGCAATGGAATAGTGTTTTGTGGAATATGGGCAAATTGTGAGTTCTCACTTTTTTTCCTCTGTCAGTCATCTGGGAGAAGTTTGTAAGAATAGTCTAATTTATGAGAATGCTGCATAGGATCTCAGACTATCTCAGGATGCATATGCAAATAACATGCACTGACATTGGGACTACAGGTGAATTGTCATGTGTGTCATAATTCAGTAGAGCCCCAGAATTGGTTCTTGAACAAGCTTACTCTTTAGTCTCCTTTTGTATGTTGCAAAATTATCATTATGATAATAGTAATCGCCTATGGAAATACTGTATATGTTATATTCTAAAATATATATATATATATATATATATATATATATATATATATATATATATATATATATATATTTTTTTTTGATAAGTTAAAATGATATATTCTATAGATATATTGTTTATTTTATTTGTTGAATACAAATGGATATAATGCACCCTTATACATTGGTTCCTTGGCACAAACTAGTCACCTAGCTCAGACAATGCACTGACTGGTCGATTGGTATTTTTAAAGGGGTCAAGAAATGCTCTCCCCCCCCAAACCCCTTATCTTCCCTGAGGTCCACTGATAATGTTAATAAATTTTTTATAAAATAAATATATGATAATTTCCCACTCTTTCTCTGACCATCTTTTTGAAGTTTTGCCTCAGCTCCTCCTTTAAACTTCAGTGTAAACGACCTCTGTTATGATTGGCTAAAAGCGTGCAGCCATTTTTGAAAATCAATCGTAATAGAATAAACAGGCACCAAAACACTAGAGGTGTACATTTCACTGTTTACACATAACACGCATCCAAGTATATTACACTATTCATCCCTGGCACAACTGTTAAAACCCTGTCTACACCGGACGCTATAATCACTGATGCTGTCTACCATGCAAGCGTCTGTTGCGGCACATCACTCCAACAGTAAACAAACAGATGTCTCGTTCCATTTTGCGCTGGCGCTACTACTGCCAACAACACAAAGACACGTTTCACAAAGTTTGTGTCAAACGTTGCATCGCGTCAATGGATGCACCCAGTGTGCACAGCGTGCCAACATCATGAACAATCATGATATTTGAAATATTAATGAATGGAACTGTTTACTTGCGTCTTTGAGTCCAATAATGTTTTTAACAGTCCCATATCCTTCAGTGACAATTCCTTGGCAAAGACTAATTTTATGACTGCCAGATTATCATTCTGCACTGAGGTGCACATCGCTGGAAACAAATCAAAACTGACAAAGATGTCCATCTAGTGCGTGTTTACATAAACCAACAATTAAAAATAGCGCTTATAGGCAAAAGAACGTTTTTTTCTAAAACAAGCAATAAAACAACAGCAGCCACAACAGCTGATGAAACGCATCTTCTCTTCAGAGTTGAAACTTAACACTGCATCTTTTAAAAGCGTGTTGGAGAGATCACAACAAAAATAATAAAAAACAGTCCAGATGAGCCCCCTTTCGTGTTCAGGAGTAGTGAGTTTGTCTTTCTCTCTGTCTGTTTTCGAGCCAAATGAGCACCAGTGGGCGGGGACATGGGTGCAATGATTTTAAAATAGATGGTGATGTTGTTGCTGTATCTGTGTTGAATTAATGAGTATCCTAAGTGACGTAGACTTGTCATGGAAGTAGTGAACGGGGTGTGTTTGCTGCTTGCTTTCAATAAATGCTTTTATTGCACTGGGGATTAAGTTTTGAGTTTTGGAATTTGAAGTATTTTTTATAGTAGAATTACCTCTTATGTCAAAATATCATAATCCTCATTATATGATTTAAAAATATGAAAATATGATTCCTCATTACATGCCCCTTTACATTGGTAGTTTTGCACATCCTACATTTGGCCACATCCCTACCTTTTACCTGCAAGTTATAGCCTATATAAAAGCGTGAAAACAAATGCAATTTCAGACACAGCTGTTCTTCATTTCTTTCTAAGAAAAGAAATGAACAACTTCTAAAAACGTTATTAAAACATCAAATTGCAATATCAAAATACATATCGCATTGGCTAGGAAATATCGTTGTAATATCAAATTGGCAGGTATTTGGTAATTCCCAGCCATACATTCGAGTGATGGGGGTCAGGGTGAAGTGTGTGGTAGTTTCCGATGTAAAATGAGGAGTATGGAAGAGTGACTAGTGCTATGAGACACAATTTATTTTTTATTTTTTTCAGTTTTATGTCATAGCCCTACAGTCACTCACTTTTCAACAGTAATATGTGTCCTGTGGAGGCGCAGATTTAAGATTTAAGTTAGACTGTATTTCTAAGTTTAGCAGAATGACCAGTGTTGAATTATTTAGCAAACTCTCTTGGGTTACTTCCTGAGAGTCCGCAGTGATTCTCACAGCTGTGCTTTTGTGAACTTTAAATGTGTGCTGTTATTTTTCTTTCACCTGATTTTCACTTAGGTAGGAAAATCCTGCCTGCAAGCACTCGAAGCTCTGAAAACAGAACACCCTGCAATTATTAGCATAATAGGAAAAGTGGACTCTTTAAAAAAAAAAACAATAAAAAAACAAGATTTCTATATTGTCTTTTGTTGGATACCATGCCATATGGGATTGGCTGGCAACGAACAAGCAGATAAAGCGGTTAAGGGAGCACTTCAGTTGGACATGACAGTAGGGCTGGGCGATATGGCAAAAAAATATTATCACAATATTCTTTTTCATATCATTCGATATCGATATTTATCACGATATTCAATCACATTTGCAAATTGCGCATTTTTTTTAAAAATTTCCAATAAAAGAAGAGAAAACAAATTGTTTTAGTTTTTTTTATTTTTTTTTTACATAAATTATTTTCATATTTCTTTACATACAGGTATCCAAGTATGGGGTTATAGAAGCCCTTGTGACTGAGGAATGATTCTGTATGGGGGTTCAGGGGTATCTCCAGAGAGAAACTTTTGAAAATGTAAAAGTCTGAATGGATGAATTTGTTATATTTTTATTAAAGTGAGAAAGACTAGGCTACAAACTAGTAATTGTTTTGTCTTTCATCCTTGTCAGAGATGATGAAATCTGAATAATTTCACAAAATTAGAACAGAAATCTGTTTGTTTATTATTAAAGGCTTGGAACATGCTGATTAATAAAACTAAATCTTTTTAGAAAGAAAAAAATGTTATGGTCTAAAGGCACTCTTGAAACACGCACCTCATGCTTACTCACATGTGGGGAAAAGAGGAAGCGTTGCGGACCGGGACAGGGTATCAGTGAAGCGTGTTTCAATGCTAGAGAAAATTATTCAAGAATACAGCGCAGAAAGATCAGAGATGATGTAACTGGCACTGTTGTTTTGTCGCGCTGCTCACTAGAGACGATGAGAGGGCGTAACCATCGTTATGATATCTTGCAGTCAAAATGGAATCAATCTGGGGTCCGGAATACGGTGAACTGCGTAGCGGGGGCTATAGCAACTTCATACAGTCTGAGGCTGCGTTTCCACTGATGCGGTAGTTATCCGCACAAAGACACTCCCAACGCTAGGGAACCGCTTGCCCTGCGCTTGTCGCTCAGCTTCCATAGGAAGGAATTGAAAGAAATCACTCACTACATGCCAGTGGAAACATACGATAAGAAAGCCAAACTGCTAGCTTTTTTAGCAACTCGCATGTCTAGATGTAGAACACAGGCTAAATATCAAAAATTACTTATTGTCGTTATCTTAGAGTTTTTAATCGCAATATATATTGATATCGTTTTATCGCTCAGCCCTACATGACAGAATGTAATAATAGCATCTGATTTTAAAACCATATTGAATCTGTACATCCAAAACGAATGGAATGGATGCATTTATAACAAACTACATGAAGTGAACATGAAAATACATCTTTGTATTTTCATGACATCTTTGAAAATAGATAACCAAGTTGTATATACAAGATGTCCTATTGGTCACTCAAGACTCACTCATTCACTCATTCATACTTATTGAAAGGGGAAGAGAAACTGGATTGTGATCTATGTAAGAATTTCTGGAGTGTAAAACTTATTTTGATTGAATGTCGAAATCTATATGATATTAGACAATGCTTTTATTCAGAATATATATTGATGGATATTTTCAAAAAGGTCTCTGGGAAAATTTTTAAAAGTCCTATCACATTCTAAACTATAGAAAATAAAATTCTATATAATTTGTAGTACTACTACTACTGTTATTATAGTTACATATGTGGATTTTTGTATCTGTCAAACTATTGGAAACTATTATATTGTATTTGAACACTGTCGTCTTTGTCATGAATATAGCCATTGCTGCTGATATTGCATCAAAATGTAAATAAACAATAAAACAGGATAAGACTTAGACTAAATGGAAGGAGGGACCCGAGCCCTATCTAGGAACCAGAATATCATAGAGATTGGTGGTTTACTTTTTTGGCTTAGGCTAGTAAGCAACCACCTATAACATCTACATAGTAACACACATGCCTTGCATCAGCGTTGCCCATTACATTGAACTGTATGGAGTGAAACATCAGTATCAGCTTTACCCCTGGTTAAAATATCAACATTGACCCCATTGCCTATATCTTTTTAACCGTCAGCCAGTGATTACCCGGCAATTTGCATTAATGCTAAACCTATCTTTGCAATCAAAGTTCCAACATTACACCAATGTGATTTTACACACGTTATTGCCACAGTAATGCTGTTTTTTTTTAGATCAAAAGCAACAAGAAATAATTAAAAACTTTAATTTTGTATTTATTAAAAATGTTAATTTTATTCATAAATATTTACTTTATTGTTTCCTATCATCTAGAGACCTCAGTTCTTGAACTAATTTAAATACACCAAAAACATCTGAAGACCAGCATAAGCAAGTCCTCTCTTACTTTCTGGAATGAGTGTATCAAAGCAACTGACAGGACTGACAGGACGCCAATCATGTGAAAGCAAATACAAATGCTCAATTAACAAATACTCTGAACTCCTTAGCCACTGCATAGCAATGTGATTAGTAATTGATTAGTAATGATAACCTATAAACTTTTAAAGACAGACTTACTGTGAGCTCTGAGGTTGTTAATGGATGGTTTATGAATCTGTTGAAGCAATCAATCTGCATTATTTCAACTTAATAAAAAACAAATTGTGTTTAAAATTGGAATTCCTGATAAGGAACTACACTACACGATCCTGAGGGGAAAAATCCACCAATCAGAGAATCGCTGCAAACAAACTGAGACAAAAGATCACAGCAGCAACCGCCCATTTCTGTGATGTCCTGCGAATGATTTTTCTACACATTTTCCTACACTTTCATACTACATATATATATATATATATATATATATTGCACTCTATAAGTGCAGAAAATGTGAGATTCCATCTGGGCCTTGTCATGCATTTTAATCAACTAACATCAACTTGTTTTGAAAGTTTGTCATCCTATATTAGCAATATCACAAGAGGCCTTTTTGAATGGTTTAAATGTACATGCTGCTCTAATAAGACGCCACCGCTCAGTCCTGGCTGTATTTGAAAGATAAAGGCCTGTCCTCTGACGCCGAGTGTGATACAGGTGTGTACTGAATCTAGAGGAGATAAACATGAAGGACAGTAATGACTTTTCACTCTCATTCAGGCATGTAATACTACTGCAGTAATAGAGAGGGAGAGAGATATATATTTGCCTGTATGGTTACAGAGCATCCCTCTCCCGTCTCTCTCT
>JAVLUX010000038.1:6652500-6910000 GCA_032164185.1 Moxostoma hubbsi | reverse complement strand
GGCACCATTATTGTTATATAGATGCAAGGGACAGCTGTTGAAATAATCAAAAATATATTATTTTATTTTATTTTATTTTGGCACCATGATTGCTATATACTCTAGATGCAAGTGACTGCTGTTAAAATAATAAAAACAATATATAATATATATATATACATATATATATATATACATATACATATATATATATTTTAGCACCATGATTTCTCTATTGATTCAAGTGACTGCTGTTAAAATAATTTTAAAAAAAATTATAATAATATTTTAGCACCATGATTGCTCTATTGATTCAAGTGACTGCTGTTAGCCAAAATATGTTTTGTCTTTTCACACTAGGTGGCAGCCACTTCTATTTTCTGGGCATACATGACAATCAGACTCTATTCAGACAAAAGATTACAGTACGCAGCATATTTTACCAATTTAGTGGCAAATATTATTACAAATAATCTACATTAATAATTAAAACAGTTGATATAATGCATAATGACTTCAACTGATAATAGTAGCCAACAGATACAAAAACATAATCTACCTTTAAATGTGCATGACTGCTCTTCTTCATAATAAGTCTTCTTATCCAATGCGAAAATAAAATCAAATGAATGAAAGTGTCTGCAAAAAGTGACTTTGGTCATAAGCGCACGATTGCATCCGCATCCACCCGTCTTTTGAAGGATGTGAGCTAAATGACCAATCAAACCAAGCTTTCAAGCTTAAAGGAGCCTCCCCCTTCTGTGCTTTAATACCTGATGGAGTCCATATACAGACCATTCAATAGACCACCACTGGCGCGCTTGTGACCAGAGACTGAAGGTGTGTTGATTGCCATTCAAACATCCCACTTTGGAACATATTCATGCCAATGTTAAGTCCGTTCAGCTGTCTCCTGAGGATACACGCGTAGCTTCAAATCAAAGCAGTTTTTATTTTTTAATTCCCACGTTAATTACGCCAACAGAAGGCAGCGCCACGCTGCGTCTTTGCTCTCTTTGGATCTAATTTATTTGGTGTTTCCAATTGTCCCTTTACGCACGAAAACATCGCCAACACGGAGGTTCTTTAGGTCGGCGTGATTATTCATATCCAATCTGCTCATATTCAATCTGTTTCCGATGCGCATTTCCCATCATTTGTTTCGTCTGCATGGATGAGACACGACTGGCGTTCTTCCTTTTGAATAATTCTGGAGAAAACGCGTAAAAGGTTCGCGACACTCACAACCGCAGTCCAGTCATGGCCATGGTGGTGAGTGTGTGGAGAGACCCGCAGGAAGAACTGGCACCAGGGGGATCCCAGGATGATCACACCGGATCGGGGAGAGACCACCACCATCACCAGCAGCGCCAGGGCGAAGCCTCGCATTCTCCCAACACTGGACTCTCCTCGGCGGAGGATAAAGGACAGAACTCGGCGCAGAACCAGCAGCACATTGAGTGTGTGGTTTGCGGGGATAAATCCAGCGGGAAGCACTACGGACAGTTCAGCTGTGAAGGATGCAAAAGTTTCTTCAAGCGCAGTGTCAGGAGGAATTTAACGTACACGTGCCGTGCCAACCGAAGCTGCCCGGTGGACCAGCATCACAGAAACCAGTGCCAGTACTGCCGGCTGAAAAAATGCCTGAAAGTGGGCATGAGACGTGAAGGTGAGTTTTCAGTTGATGTATATATAATCTAATGTGGTTTTTGTACATAAACGTGTCTTATACACTGTAAAAAAGTGCAACTGACACCCACAATAATATTCTGGTAATATTCAACACAAGTCAATCTCAATCGACAGTATTTATGGTATAATGTTGATTACCATTCAATTAATTTCAAATAGTCTCTCCTTTTCTTTAAAAAAGAGCAAAAATCGAGGTTACTGTGGGGCACTATATAGAAGTGAATGGGCCAATTTTTTGAGGGTTTACATGCAGAAATATGAAACTTGTAATTTTCCAAAAGCACTTACAATAATAATGTGTATGTATAATAATTTGTACTGTAATTTTGGTTTGTAATCAACATTATGCCACAAATACTGTCGACTGAGCTTAACTTGTATTGAACCCAGAATATTCCTTTAAGGAGCTATTTACCTGAACTAACCCTTACACTTAGTTTTGTTGGTGTAAACTAAAAAACAACAACAATTAATTGAGATTTAAGCACATAAAGCACATTTTTAGGTTAATATTTTTTGTTAAAAACAATGACTGGAAATAACGGAGATGCTTAAAATCTTCTATGATATTATAATAGGCCTATAGGCTTAATCATAACTTAATTTAGACAGGCAGATAGATAGATAGATAGATAGATAGATAGATAGATAGATAGATAGATAGATAGATAGATAGATAGATAGATAGATAGATAGATAGATAGATAGATAGATAGATAGATAGATAGATAGATAGACTGCACAGAGGCAAGTTTATGCAAGTTTCCATTATTTGCACGTTTCTTCTCCATCTCTCTCTGTTTTGATAGCGGTTCAGCGAGGAAGAATGCCCTCGAATCTGCCGACCCCGGGCCATTACGCGCTGACCAATGGAGACCCCCTAAATGGCCAATATTATCTATCCGGATACATCTCTCTCCTGCTTCGGGCTGAGCCATATCCAACATCCAGATATGGAAACCAGTGCATGCAATCCGGTAACATCATCGGCATAGAGAACATCTGCGAGCTGGCGGCCCGTTTGCTCTTCAGTGCGGTGGAATGGGCCAGGAACATCCCTTTCTTTCCTGATCTCCAAATCACAGATCAGGTGTCTCTGCTTAGACTCACCTGGAGCGAACTTTTCGTTTTAAACGCTGCGCAATGCTCCATGCCTCTCCACGTGGCTCCACTCCTCGCCGCCGCCGGTCTTCACGCGTCCCCGATGTCCGCGGACCGAGTCGTGGCCTTCATGGATCACATCCGATTCTTCCAGGAGCAGGTGGAGAAGCTGAAGGCCCTGCAGGTGGACTCGGCCGAATACAGCTGTGCCAAAGCTATAGTGCTCTTCACATCAGGTATAGCCTAGGCCTGAATCATTCACAATAATCTAATGGATTACACTTGCTTCAGTAAATATAAACTGAATTTATTGGACAGATTAATGAGTTTGGCTATAGGCTAATCCTATTTGTTCCGCAAAGTTTGTTTCAAATAATGGACGTAATGGGCCATTAATCTGTCAAAAGTGCCATCTGTGCACAATCGGATTAAAGACATTTAAAAATGTTGGTAGCGTCATGATATTATTTTTTTTCGAATCAGAACACGAAATCAGTTTTTTTTATGTCAAATATGTTTTTCAGTGGGTGTGTTATTGATTCATAAAAAAATAATTGGTAAATTGCAGCTATAGATAAGCTTATAAATGTAAAATGTGTTGAAATGTGTTTTCGGTTTTTAATCTAAAGAAGGAAAGGGAACTGCTAATGCTCCAGATATTTAAGAACAATAGGTTAACTATAGCCTCGACAAATACATAGTCTCCTATAGGATTGGAGAGGAGCTATAGGGGTGTATAAATACAATAGCCCAAGCGTCAAAAATTTTATCATCAAAAAATTGCGTTATTTCGAGAGATTTTGGTTCCTTATTAAATAAATATTTTCTTTAAAAAAAAAAAACGTATATATATATATATATATATATATATATACAATTGATAGTTTTCTTAGATATGCCTTTAATTTTTTTTTAAAAAAGCCTATAGGCTATTTAATATTTGAACATATAGCCTATTGTGAAATATATCCTATATAATGTTTAATGTAGAGTTTTATTAGGTTTTTAGGCTACTAATCGTATTTTTGAAGTACCTTTTTCATTAATTTCACTCAAGATGTTGAAATGTGTTCATTCAACAAGGTTAATGTTATTTGTCTGTTATTTGGCTTTGTTTCTTCTAGCCGCATCCCCTTAATCAGCATTTACATTGGAAACTATATTGAATGATATATTATTTAGAAATGTTATATTTCTGAAGTTAAGAAAACAAATTAATTTGCCTTAACTTGAAAGTTTTATTTAAACTAGGCCTATGTTGCTGTTAGTTTTAAGTCATTTGTGTTATTGTTATAGGCCTAAAAATGAATGTAAGTCTATGTATTAACCCTGCATGATTGCTATTATTAGAAAACTTTTAAAAAACTGGGAAATAATTACTTAGATAACATACAACTGTAAAGTTAATGTATTTAGAGTCATAATTAGCCAACTCGATTGATATAAATGTGTAAAGGTTGTGCTCTTTTGTAATTAAATGTGTTTAATGACTATATATGATATCACAAAAAGCATCTATATTTTTGTGCAGATGCCTGCGGCCTTTCGGACGTCCCGCACATTGAAGGCCTTCAGGAGAAATCTCAGTGCGCGTTAGAGGAGTATGTGAGGGGTCAGTACCCGAACCAACCCACTCGCTTCGGCAAGCTGCTGCTGAGACTCCCGGCGCTCCGTATGGTCTCCTCCTCCATCATAGAGCAGCTTTTCTTCATTCGACTGGTGGGTAAAACGCCCATTGAAACGCTCATCAGGGACATGCTGCTATCTGGGAGTAGTTTTAACTGGCCCTATATGTCCATTCAATGAGTCAGGAAGACGAGGATGAGAATGGAGGCATTTGGTGAGCATTTATAGCCCATAAAAACGGGACAATGCACTCGACTGAAATCTCTTTCAATGTCAGTTTGTATAAACAAGTGAAAATGTGAAGCTTCCTTTATTCTCTCTTGAATTCTTTCACTAAAAAAAAAAACGTTTCTTGCATTTCTTCAGCAATGTAATGGTCCCTTTACTAATATTTCAAAATGTCTTAATTTTTGTTATTTGAATGGGGGTTTATTTGAACCCAAATGACAGTGAAACAAAATCGCTTTTGATGTTGCACTCGTTTAAAAACGAAATTACAAAGTTTATTTGAACTGAGAAGCGCAGAAAATGTATTTACCAATCATTTATTTGATCATATTTATTTTCCTGCCCATAAACTTACACTAAATGAGCTGAACAATCAACCACAGCACTTACAGTTATGCATTTCTGAGGGTCGAAAAATACATGTTTTTGCTGTATTTTCCAGCCTTTTCTCAGTAGAAAATGCGACACGCCGAACATCAAAGTCTTCTAACTTGCCGGTGATTATTTGAGTTGTTTGGGAGGTCAATGAGGGGTCTGTTGGATTTGATGTACGGTGCAACTTTCCATTAATCATGTCATGCGTGAATGTACTTTATTCTACCTTCTCTAATAAAGATAGACTTATGCGAGACCAATAATGGGGTTTCAATGTCTGAAGTGTTTGAACGTTTTGTTGTAAACTGTTTTTGTATGAATTATGCATATTTCATGCTAAATGACTAACATTATTGGCATTCCTACAGTCTTCTCCGGTTGAGATGCTAAAGAAGACAATTGTACAAAACTTAAAATAATTACATTTCAAAATCATCGTCAAAACTACAGTATTAGCACACTTTTAGCTTTAAAATATTTACAAAACTGCATTACTATAATTCTACTTGGCTTCCGTATTCAACTGTGATATCATTTAGCATATTTGTTTTATATGCAAACATTTAATTCACAGAGACACGTTAATACACGCAATTACTAGCAATGTGACGCCATAATAGACTAAACACATCATGTCGGGTAGCTATTATTATTACCCGTTTAAGGTTCATTCTCGTGCATTAAAACTTTGTAGGGAACTTTTTTTTTCTCTAAATGTTCATCATATGTAGCAGGGACATATTTAGAAAAGTGATGCTTGTGCTCTTGGGGTTACATGCGATCCAAATTAAATATAAAGTCGAGATGACATCAACAGAATGATCTGGGACAGCCCTATAATTAAATAAAATGCTCTTGTAAAATCGTTAACTCGTATATCTGGATATTGTTGATCTAGTTTTGGCTGTGGTGGTCCAGTAACATTTGGGACTGAACCAACATTTTCTTTGCTTAAAAAAAGGATAGACCGCTTAATTGGACTGAAATGGCTTAAGGTACACTACATATTTGAAATAAATATTTTGGATTTTATTTGAGCTGAGAATTATGTTGAAGTTCTTAATGCACAGACTCAGTGTTCTATTTCTAGTAGAGGTGACAGGAAGTCGCTTTCCATGGTGCTGTGATCTTATTACCTCAATCAGAGCAGGTTGCAAATAAAGGAGTTATGAAGTATTGGGGCTTTTCCAATTTGCTGGATTTCTGTCTTTGGTCATATGTGCCATATATTCATTTGTTTGTTCATAATTAATTTTCCAAGTTTTTCCAAGCGCAAATACATTCTTTTATTTATTTATGATATTACATGAATGAATGATTATATTTGATAATTCACTTGTGGTTGGATGTCTTTGTAATATATAGGCTACAGTTAGTTAAATGAAGGCTGCAGTGAGTGTTTTTAAATGGGCTGTGTAAGTCAAAACAAACCATTTCTGATCATAAAAGATCAGTCATAATGCTAAAAACCTATTCAAAATCAATTTAGATAAAAGTGGAAGCAAATGCCTACATTACTATATAAATCACTTGATTATTTCAGTACCATAAATGGTATAAAAAATACAAATTTATACATGTAGGCTTTTGTATTTTCGTTTTAGAAATGTAGATTTATAATCACATTCTTTTCCAAAACAAAAAGGCTTTGAATAGTTTGAAATAAAGTTTTGCCATGTATTTCACCAATTTTTTATTTAGGATTTAAAAAATAAGGTGGTATTAATTTGTGATTTATCGATTACATTTAAACTAATACTTGTTTTTGTTTTTTACCCTGATGACAGACATATTTAGCGTTCTAACTATTAGCCCTATTTTATACATTCAATGAGCACTTTATTAGGAACACCTGTTCGGCAACTTATTCATGCAGTTATCTAATCATCAGTGCAATGCATAAAATCATGCAGATACGGGTCAGGAGCTTAATGTTCACATCAACCATCAGCATGGGGAAAAATGTGATCTCAGTGATTTCAACCAGGCATGACTGTTTGTGCCAGACATGCTGGTTTGGCTATTTTAACGGGATTTTCACGCACAACAGAATTGACTCAGAACGGTGCCAAAAACAAAGAGCATCCAGTAAGTGGCAGTTCTGGAGAAGCAAACGCCATGTTTATGAGAAAGGTCATCAGAGAATGGCCAGACTGGTTCGAGCTGACAGAATGGCTATGGTATCTCAGATAACCACAATTGTAGTGAGCGGAATAGCATCTCAGAATACACAACATGTCGAACCTCGAGGAGGATGGGCAACAGTACAAGACCACATTGGGCACTTTTTAAGACCATAGTGTTCCTAATCAAGTGCTCAGTGATTGTATTTACATAACCTTGTGCAAAACAAAACTATTAGGGAAAAACATGCTAATGTTTTATTAGATTAAATTAGAAACTTTATTTTACGTTAAATAATCTGGAAATGTCAAATCATATATTTTACAACTGTCATCAGAAGACATCCATGTTAAAATAATTATAATGGTGCAACAGATTTACAGGATTATTATAATCATAGACTAACATACATCTGTTTCCTTTTTGTCCTGAAAACTATTTGCAAGCTTTATCTTCTGTATCTATCTATATGTGTGTAGGGGTAGATTATAGGAGTCATTAGTATTTAGGATTAGATTTATATAAAAACAACAGAAGTCTGTGGTATGTCCCCCCAGTGTGTTTGTGTGTGTGTGTATTCCTCCATGTTCAGTATGTTGAGTCTGACAGCTTGAGTGTCTATGAAGACCCTCAGTGTGAACTCCATGACCCCACACCTCTCTCATCATGTGTGGATCTTCTGCTGAGCTGCTCACATCTCATAGGTGGATCATGAACTCTTGGCATCTCGAGTGAATTGCTGACACAGTGCTTGGGTTAGCTGTGACCCCAGCAGTGCCTGGGGACCTGTGAGGAGAACTGCAGCTCAGAATAAAGCCAGGCTCCCCCACATGGGATTCCTGATGGCCTAGAGGAGTGTCTCTGTTGGCAGTATTCATCATATAATATGTGCCTGGATCAAGGCTACAGCTGTTAGAAAGAAACTCTGTCCAAATAGCTAATGTAGGAATGCAGAAATGGACACTTCTGAGCAAATTGGAGAGACCAGGTCTAGTTGTCACACTTATATTGTAAAAAGACAGAATGCACTGTAAGACAGAATATTTCTCAAGGTAGGTTTTTTATTTTTTAAAGACAATTTTTGTATTGGGACATTCTGTATCTTAAAGTCTTGACTATAAAAAGCTGTTGAACTTTTCCACTATTATTGTCCAGGGGAAAATATATAGTTCATTGAACACATGTTGATATTTTGCGGCAACATGCTCCAGTAACAAGGCGTGTTGTCACAGAATATGGGGCAAGTTGACAGAATAGAAACCAATCTGTTATTAAATAGCCAATAATGGCAAATTTAAGCAATTAAAGGGGTCATGACATGAAAAATCAATTTGTTTTTTGACATATAAGAGATAATTTCATACTGTCATAAACATACTAGAAGTTTCACAGGGCTCGACATTAAGCATTGGCATGTGCTTGCCCTCCGGACAAGTAAATCGGTCATTGGTCAGAGTAAAAAAGTTACTTGTCCGGAGAGAAAAACGGACATTTAAGATACATGCTCAAATAACATGTCAAAGCTTATGTTGTATATTTTTCTAAAATTATGACCGATGCCCAACCTAATAGTCTAATCAACTAAATTCTCTGCGACAGAAATGTAAACTGCACTGGTAGGGGAGGAGGCTATTGTCATATGGTAATTCATTACTTTATGTAACATATGGTAGTCAAATAAAGAAAAGCCTCCATCGCCACCATTAACAGCATGGGTGCTCAAACTTCTATGGAATGAGACCTACTTTTTCATCATGTTATTTCTGCAAGATCTACCATGTACAATATAGGCTATACATTACCACAATACCAAAATTTCAGTAGTCGGTAGTGAAATTTGACAATTCTCAATACCAGCTTCAATACCACAACAAATAATAACACTAACTAATATGTTAATTATGGAAGAATGGTTTTAAATTCTTAAGTAATTATTCAAGACAAGTAAACAGTCAGTAATAAAATCAAATGAATTTTGACATTTATTTGTCCTTTCAGGTGCACGTTAGCGTGAGCATTTTCGGAACACACCCGAATGTTCAGCACACACACACATACGCCACCTGCCAATCAAACAGGGCGGAGTTGTTACTAGATTGCTAGCGAATTATAAAATTACTTTCAACAGCAGAATAAGAATATTACATTTCTAATAAGTGACACAGGCCTATAGGCTATCACAAATATAGCCGGTTATTTTTTCATTGTTTTAATCAGTCTGCTTGTCCGGTCAGGCAAGTAAAATTCTCTTTCACTTGCCCCTTCAAAAAACCACTTGTCTCAGACAAGCGTTAATGTAGACAAGAGCATTTGTTGAAACCAAGCTACCAAAACGGCTTGTTCTTTACTTCCTCCTCATTGTGATGTCACACTGTTGTAGACTTTCATCTGACCACATCCACAACAACACATTACTGTCTACTTTACCTTTTATCACTTCCGTAGCACGCCCAGTAGTGTTGAGCAGTGAGATGGTAAGTAGAGAGAGCAGGTCAATCAAGAGCAGACAGCCAATCAGAACAGAAGGTGTGTACTGTCAAGTCTTAAAGGAGAAGCAGCAACAAAACAGTGTTTCTGACAGAGGCTCTGAATGATAGTGGAAAATTATGTTGTTTTACAAATATATGACTATATTATACAATATAATAATATTATACAAGTTAACCTTAAGGAACATATTAAAATAAAAAGGCATGTTATGGCCCCTTCAAACCTTTATGAAGCATACAATTATTAATGAAAAAGCAAAAATGTGAAAAGTAACCGACAAATATATCAAACTATTGTTTTGGGCAACAAATTTAGAAAATAGCCCTTTTCACAACTAGACCCAGTTTCTCTTACATGTTTTCAACAGTTCTAGATATTTAATTTTTTTTACCTGAAATGTATTTGCTTATAAAAGCTAGCGTATTTTATTAAAAATATGCAAAATTCTGCAAATATAAAAAATATGAATTGAAAGCAAGTTTTTGTCAATTATTTCAAAAACCAGAGCAATCACTGTTCACTTCAAACTTCAGATCGCCGGTCATGTTGGCCCCAATGCAGACTTTACTGTCATGGACAGCATTAAAGTCTTACTGGACTTAGTTGGATTAGCATCCTGTAAAGATACAGAGCAGGAATACCAAGAAAGGGGCTTACGAAGCAATCTGGAGACGGACTTCTGTCTAACTGAATCAAGTTAACAGGACGTGTCATCTATAGAATTCTGGATCCAGGATAAGAGACTATATGCTTTCCAGGAAAATTGAAGGGAGCCCTAAATCCTTGTTTAAGGCGTTGCAGTAGCCTCTATTGCATTCTTTTGCCCGGCTTAATTAGCTCACTTGCTGAATCAGAGTGCTATATTTTAAGTTGATATGAGGCATCCACCCAGGAAGACTCAGGAACATCCATTCCATCACATAGAGATTTAGAAACCTTGTCCAGTCAAATGCTTTCTAGAACTAAATGCACCATCCCGCTACAAATGTTCAGTGCGCCTGGCTGTGTTGTAACTGCTATTGATCATGCCTTCACAGGCAACTTTGAAGGGAGCACAATCCATGCTGTAGGGTCATTCGAAACAAATTGTCCAATAAGAATCACTTAAAAAGTGAGTTTTGACTGACCGTAATCATCTTTCAGCCACCTGAAGCTATCCCAGTGGAGGGTAATTGTCTTTTAAGGGAATAGGGCAAAGGGAAGATCACTTCTGAATGGTACACGCCAACACGGGAGAATGGGTCGAGTCAGTTGATATGCATCACCCCCACTTCCTGTTTCAGAAGGACATACGTCAAAACACCAAATTGCTAGATAATGGTGCTATGATATACAGCTTCTAGTCTTCTTGCTAGAACTACTCTGCGCTTACATTTCACAGGGACTTTAATGTGTTACTGTGGCGGGAATAATTTAATTTAATTTAATTGCCCAATTGTCACACATTATACATACATTTCTGCATATATACAGTGAAATTATTTATTTTTCACATATCCCAGCTATGCTGGGGTCAGAGTGCAGGGTCAGCCATGATTCGGCACCCCTGGAGCAGATAGGATCAAGGGCCTTGCTCAAGGGCCACACAGTGGTGTCTTGGCAGTGCTGGGGCTTGAACCCCCAAACTTCTGGTAAGGTAATCCAGAGCCTTAACCGCTGAGCCACCACTGCCCCAGAATACATCTCAGCACTGAAGGGGGCAATAGAGTTACCTTCGAAAGTCTTTGCCATTAAACTGGATGTGTTATTATTCAGGTAGGTTACTATAAATATATTGACTTTAACTTGCTTGCTCGGCAGTATTCTGTTGCTCCGCCATAACCGTAGTTGTCTTGAAAGAGAAAAATCACAGCAGAAGCGGACTGTTCACACTAATGTATGCTATAGCTGCCCTTGTCGCAACGATAAGAATGCAATGCATACTTGCTTTGTGTTATGAATTGCGGACTGACACATGTGGTCTGCCACAAAGGTACAGATAAATTCATTTGTTGACGGTTCACCTTAAAGTAATATACATAACATAAATGCACAGCATTTACACTGAGCTCATCCCTACATCCATTAACTCAATTACATGTTAAAGCAGTGTTGTGTAATGTTGACATACTAATAGGTGTTGATGGAGTGCCCTCCCCACAGATCCGCCCAGCACAGTAATCCTGCTGATGAAGTAAACATGGATTTCATCATAATGGACTCCGTCTTGCACAGAACATTGACCCTAATCCGCTCCAGACGGCCCAGGGGCGACATGTGTTCTTATGTACCAAATGTCCTATGATACAGCATGTACAACAACATAGAAAATTAGCCTCTTATTAGGGTCTCTATTTCCAATTGTGCTACATATAGTGTTTTTGCTACTCTAGATACAGTACATGTGAGTGAATTTCACATACATTTTGCATGCTGACCTTCTCTGCTCAACATGGAACATCGAAGTGCTTACACTCTTTTTAACTACATTGATTTTTAAAAACTTATTCAAAGAAGTGTATATATAATATCTAATAATATATAATCTGGGGAGGGAGGAGAATTTATACTAAAAAGTACATAAATATTGATCTAGACCTATCATATTGCTTCTGAAGATATGGATTAAACCACTGGAGTCTCATGGATTACTTTTAAGATGCCTTTATGTGCTTTTTGGAGCTTCAAATTTCTGGCCACCATTGACTTGCACTGTATGGACCTACATAGCTGAGACATTCTTCTATAAATCTTGTTTGTGTTCTGCAGATGAAAGAAAGTCATACACATCTGGAATAGCATGAGAGTGAGCAAACGATGAGAGAGATTTTTAATTTGTGGCTGAACTATCTCTTTAAGGCAACAACTCCACATATTAAATGTGTGTTAACATCTGTATATTGCAGAACACTTATGATTCTTTTCACATATAGGGCTTCCTGTTCTCTCCTAAAGTTTCTCAAATGCAACTGTTTGGAAGTTAAGAAGTTAATTCTTCTACGGTGTGAACATTATAAAGTCTGCTCTCTGAATGAACCCGTGCCGTCTGTTCCCCCTCCAGGCCTTCTGAAATGGATTCTGTATGTCTGAAGCAGCCATGCCACACATTTTGTGCCTCCATCATAGAAAGGTTATTATGAGAGCTTGAGCAGTTAATAGATCTGTCCAGACCTATAAACCTACACACTGATCATCCTTCTTACCTGTTTACATTTTTGAAGAATCAGAAAATATATCTAATGCATTATGATATTGCATATGCATTCTGGTATGTTGCTCGTGCAAGTATATAGCAAGACATGCCTATTGTTATAGCTCTGCAGAGCATTTTATTGCTAAGAGGAAGTTATGTTTCAAATATCTAAGTAAATTTTTCTCAGATGTGTGTCCTAAAAAATGATATGGATTGTGCCATTTGTTGAGCCAGTGTTGCCATGTTGGGCTGGAATTGCTTGCTCCGCCATGACCGTAGCTGTCCTGAAAGAGAAAACTTATCACAGAAGCAGACAGTTCACACTAATGCATGCTATACTGGCACTTGTTGCAACGTTAAGAATGCAACGCATACTTGTGTTGTGTTATGAATTGCGGACTGACACATGTGGTCTGCCACAAAGGTACAGATAGTGTTGCCATGTTGGGCTGGAATTGCTCCAAGTCGCAATTCACATATGGCCTCCGTATGCACAGAAATGGTGCTGGGTGTCATGCTAAGACTCTGCATGTTAAAGTAATTGTTCATTAAAAAAAAATGACACAATATATAAATTAGAAGGGCAACAGATTATGTCCAGCCATTCCAAATTTGTTTTGAAGTTATTTTCAAGCCCCTTCCCTGACATTAATTATTCTTGATAATTCTTATTTTTCCCAATAATTCATATGTCTGTAATTTTCTCACCCTTATGCCGTCTAAAACTCGTATGACTTTTTCTGCGAAACACAAATGAAGATATTTTGAAGAATGTATTTTGTACAATTGTGTCAAACAACTCGAGTGATTTAAACCATGTCTTCTGAAGCGGCACGATCGGTTTTGGGTGAGAAAAAGACGAAACTGAAACTCCCTTTTCACTTTAAATCTTGACACCAGCAGTTAGATGCAATCATGATTTAAAGCTCGTTTGCACTGCCTCATGCTTGTCGCAGAGCACGATTACAGCACGTGTACATAGGCAGAGCGTTTGTACAGCATTTGAGAATGGCATAAGGGTGAGTAAATGAAGAGAGCTGGGATCCAAGAAATTACACACATCAGATTTAGCACTGAGAGAATTACACAATAAAATATAAAGAGTTCTAATTTTGATTTATTTTTCATTTGACTGTGAATTTGTACATTCTCTCTCTCTCTCTCTCTCTCTGTTGTATATAAGCTGTCAGAGTTGAACTCACTGTGACGGTGTCTATGGGAGAAGTAGCAGTATTCATCATCAGAGATAGGGGAACAGTCCAGCTGGACGGCCGGTTCACTGCCAGAGGAAACTCTGCCCAGGGCGATGCAAATGATCAGCCCTACACACAGATCACATATGAAGGAGATGATAAAGTCGGTGTGACTGTGTGTGTGTGTGTGTGTGTGTGTATAGTTGTATGTCAGTCTCTGCAACACATGAAATGTGTGTTTTTATATTTAACAGCAATAACAATTCCAATCGAAATTACAACTGGATCAGGCATGCTTTTGCTTGTTGTGATCAGATGCTTTTGCCTGGGAGAGAAAACAAATAGGTGAAAAAATCCAAAAGACTTACATTAGACGAGGGAGGGGGGCCCATCCAAATCTAGGGTTCAGAACATTATAGAGACTTGTGGGTGGGCTATTTTGACTTGGGCTAGTAAGAACCTAGCATCCTGTGAAAACCCCAGCAACCAACCAGTACAATTTCATCATCATGTTCAGCTAGTGCACATGCAAGCACCATTTATGTTTTCTTCATTCATATTAACTAGATACAAATCTAGTTCTTAATTATTCGGTCTTAATATTAAACAATATACACTTTTATTGAAAAGAGAGAACATTTCTGTATCAGTCTTTGTAAAGGAAACTTATGCAAGTTGGTGAAATATAAAAAAAGAACTGACCAAATTCTATTGATAACAAGTGCTTATTTATCCTGCCATCCAATAATACAAAATATATTAAAACTATTTTTAAATACATTCATTTTAATACCTGGTATCTAGACTAAAAACTTTATAATAAATCATCTTATATTTCAGAATTCATGCACACATTCCATCATCTTCCAAATACATATTCTGACATGTTCAAGCACACATGCCCGATTAAAATAATGTGGTGAAGGACCACCTGTTGTCCATTATTGTGAAATTTTTCTATGGCATAAATCAAAAGGGTGAGTAATTAATCACGGGCTGTCAGAGCAAAACGCAGAGGTCGTGTGGGTGGGTGAAGAGTCACATATGGGCAGATGGAGGTCAGATTCACACCGCACATGCCATCGACAGGTTACCATAAGGGAGAGACAGAGAGCAAGTGTGAACACAAAACTAAAAACAGATGGGGAGGGGAGGTGATAAATGTAGGAAATAACATCGGATATTATTTTTCCTATAGCATGCTGTGTATCAAAATAATGGAAAAAAATTTAATAAAGGAACAAACAAAATTGTATTTATTATTATTATTATTTTTTTGTACTGTTCCAAACCCAGTATCTAATACCAACAGATTAGCTGAATTACACATCTCAACCTTTTTTTACTAATTAAAGTCATCAGAGAGCCAGAAGCTGGCGGTATGATCCCTCACTTCTCTGTAAACTCGTGCACTGCCACCCTCTGGCTCTCTCCGCTCAAACACTATCATCTCTCAGTCAGAGATAATTACCAGAGGCTGTAGGCTATAACATGTCCCATTTTGATCTGCAGTACAAAAGATCTGAAGCCCATGTTATGTGTTTCTCTTCTTCAAACCAGTCTTGCTTTGTAATTTTAAGTGTGTTTACAGGTGCCTGAAGCATGCTTATTCTCAGTCACTCGCCCCTTTCATTCTCTCACTGGCCAGAATGGAAGAAAGTCCATCATTTCAATATTACACTATTGAGATAATAGCAACAGTTAAAATAATTATATAAAACGGTGTCAAATCTGATGCAGTGTTGGTCTGATATAGTCATAATGAATTCCATACCATAAAATGTACATGAAGTAATGATTTTCCCCAGTGTGCGACAGTATTTATTATGCTAAACCTCTTAATGACCCACTTAAAATGGCACTGATGCCATTTATACTTTCTCAGGTCATGGCACCTTAGGATATTCAAAACACTGACAGACAGAGAAAGAAAGAGAGAAATCTTTGGTGTCTCTCAGGAATGCCCTCTATATTAAATCTATAATAGAGTTGACTGTTGTGCCACTGGCTATATCTAAAACATGCTCATTTTCCTGTGAACCTCAATATCCATGGAAAAAAACAATTTCTCCCAATAGACAAATCCTTAAGAGTCTTAAGAGGAAAAAGTTTTAATTTAAATCTGTTTTCATTTTAGCTTGGATTTTTTTTATAATTGATTTGATTTAACCACAAAAAGTTAGCATGCCCATACATGTGGGTGAATCTAAAAAAATAATGTATTTATTTATTTTGCTTAAGGAAAATAAAGACTATTTTTTAGGACCATTATAAAATATATATTTTTTTTGCATTATGACATTATTATGATGTCCTTATGTCTCATTAGCATTTCTTAATCTTTAAGGTTTTTTGTAAACCCATTATTCTCAATAGTTACTCTCATTTTATCTCTCTTTGCTCTAATGCCGTATTTTTTAGCTTGCAAACTGGTCTTAAAAATGTGTTGTTAGATGTGAAATCTCAACAACTACTGTCAAAGCTGGAAAAATGTTTAAAACCTTCATGAAGAGGAATCGAAAACTCTAAATAATGATACAAAATAAGGTATAATCAGATATGAAGGCACAACAAATAAGTCATGCATTTGGGTTTCTGATTTTTCATTGGTCAGAGGATCCACCAATGAAATGAAAAAGAAGCTTGGTGCTCCTGCTCTGCCTTTCCAGTCACGTCCAGTGTTGTGGCAGGGTCAATGTCAACGAAACGGCACGAAACTCAACACAAGCAATCAGTTTACCAGAAAGAGGCTAACTCAGCATTGAGGGGGTGGAGCACATCAAACTATGCCTAATTAGCCACTAGCATGTTCTCTTTAATAATGCAGCATTAAAAATCCAGGAGGACCACACACACATTCACACTACAGTGGGGTTCACTGTCATTCAAATCAAAGTGGACCCCGAAACTCCACGTGGCATGTGCAGAAGCAGTCCCAGCAATTTACAGAACAAAAGCAATGAAAATAGAATTTTTGTTTGTGCTCATAATCTGAATAGACCCTCCACTTTTGTGATGAGGCTGTTGTCAAATGCTTGTGGCTGTATGTAAGGCGCAGTACTCACTCAGGGATGGACTGTTGAGGGAAAGGCCACGACTCCTTACACAGAAGCTCTTGTTGGCTCCTTGCATCCAGCACTGGGGCCAATGTGGATTCCTAAGGGGCCGATATCTGTGTGCTGACAGCTGGCCCCGGGCTCCAGGGAGCTTGAGACGGTGAGAACACACTCACTACTGTACAGTGGCATATGCAGACAATATCCAGACTTCCTCTGAGCTGTAAGCAAGCAATGGCATTATTGAGACTTTAACATTAACTGATAAACTCTATATTCTTTATTTTGTTATAAGCAATTTTTTTATTTGATTTATTTTGGTAGCTTATAATAGTTATCTATGGCTTTTTAATGAACAAAAGTTTATTTCAGAACTAAAATGTAAATTAAACTTAAAATATTAAGTTGTTTTTATAACTTTTTAATAAATAATAATAATTATAAAAAAAAATCCGTAGCTCATTTAATTTTCCGTAACTCATTTAATTTTAATAATAATTTTGATAATTCGTGTGACAGATTTTGATGTAAACAGGTGGTTTTGAAACTGTGGTGCAACTAAATATTTGCGATCGTTACCAGCATATAGATGTTATAAATGCAGTGTTGGGTGTAATGCACTACTAAGTAATTAATTACTGTTATTAAATTATGTTTTAATTGAAAAAGTATATTAAGGGATTACTCTTAATTTCAGTAATTTAATTACAGTTACAGCTTATGTAATTGTGTTAAATACTTTTTAGACAATAGAACAATTCAATCTAAAATAATAGTGAATTTAAAATGTTCTAATTTAATGCAGTCCCCTTAAATTCTTTGGCCAATTCATAAATAATTACATTTTTATATGAAATAATTAAAAGAACATTTTCATGTCTATCCTTGTATTTTTCATCTGGTCGAGGTTGATAAGGGTTTTAGAAAGTAATTAGTAATAAGTAATGCAATTACTTTTCAGACAGAGTAATTAGTACAGTAATCTTATTACATTGTAGAAGATGTAATTAGTAGTTAGTAATTAATTACTTTTTTTAGAGTAACTTACCCAACACTGTATACCTGTTTGACACAGGCGGAATGATGTCACACATGTCAATGTCTCACAAATACAATTTCGCTTGACAAACAGGTAAAAAAAACAGTTGTTCAAGCAGTCTTTTTTAAAAACAGAGGCTATTACTGTTCCTTTAAATTTGCGATAAACACCGGTGTCGTCGTCAGTCGCGCGGCAAACCTCGCGCCTATTTGTATTGGCGCGAATTTGAGTTTTGTGAGAATTTCTCGACTCAGCCAATACAAAAGATTTCAGTCTCGCGAGCACTGATAAACTTTACAACAACCTGGTAAATGCGAGGTGAACTTACATACACTGACATAATTGAAAACCAAAAATGCACAGAACGAAACTGTGCTCCATCGCCCCGAGTTCTGATGAACTTTTTCAAATGCAGCCCGTCCATCTCACAAGAGGAGGTAAGAGCTGAGCAACAAAAATCAAGGGCTTTGTTTCAAACGGAATATTAGACTACTGCAAATTACATCCAATGTTTACTGCCTTTTTTTAGATAGCATGCATTCATTGTATTATATAAAGCGTATGTAGATATTGTGGAAAGTGCTACACAAATTATATGTAAAAAAAACTAAATTTTTGAAATTAATTTTAAATGGTAGTATGCTACGTGGCAGAAATAGTAGGCTATGTAATATGGTAGCATGCCATTGTGAACACAGCCACTGCTTTGACGTAAATGGCACATTTTGGCATATCTGGGTAAATTGCACACTGTTTTATGCACAGTTATATGATATCATATTGTATGCTGAAGAAATAGAATGAGTAGTATGGTAGTATGCTTTTCTGAATAAAAGCTTTCTCATTTACAATTTCAGTGTGTCACAAAGTGAACATTATACAACAAAGAACAAATTGCATGTGATTAATACAGTTAAATGTGACTGGCTATTACCATATTTTGGTAATATAGGCTGATGGTTTTTGACAGCTGACAAATTTTAGAAATGTTTGCACGGTACAAGGTTTGGAAACCTCTAACATAAACCATGAATTTAATTGAAGCTACCTTGGTACTTTTTCCTTGCTTTCTCCATAATTCATTTAATGGGATATTAAATGATTGTACAATAATTTATTAATGAAAGTAAATAATTATGATACAATTCATATTATACATTTTGTGGTTCAAGCCAAATCCCACAGGTTATATTATTGCATTGCTTCACATGGCTAGTCCATGGTACAATTCTCAGTACCCTACAGTATTATTTTGTAAAACCACCATGTAATAACCCAGGTTCTTGAAAATGCTAGGAATGTAATAGGTCCATCAGAAGTTCATCAACTTCATTAACATAGCAGAAAGTTGCTCTGAAGAGCCAACTGCCCTCACCATGATTCGCACCTAGTGCTAGCTTCAACCTATATAGAGACATTCTTCCTTTCACCCCTTTTTTATACGCCCACGGTTTTCATTTTGCATTCATTTCATAGCCTAGGATCATGAAATTTTAATCACTGGTTTTATGATGAATTAAAGATAAAAAGAGAAAGGACATGGAGAGCTGGAGGAACTATGTGTTTTGTAACTTTATGAGTCCACTATATGCTGTGATAAATATCTATCACCACACCATATTGTTCTCTAGAGTGATAAAGTACATCTCAGAATGTCCTCTTCTATGTTTCTGAAAGTAGAAACACGACTGATTGCACCATAATTGACTAATGGGAAGTTGCAGATAAAATTTGTTTAAGAGGGAAGTGACAGCGTTGATTGGTAGATTCGTTTTAACAGACAGAGTGGCAAAATATTTGATGAATCAAAACATTTATGCAGTATTACAATTGAACGTGGTTTCATGAGATGGGAATGAATATTCCTTCTGACAGACGATCTTAGACCAGAATTAATTTCCATGCTGGTCCAAGCAAGTTTGGTGCTGGTGTTGCTAGTGGCCCAACATAGCCATGTTATTCGCCTTCAAAAAATGCTAGTTAATAAGCCTGGTAGGGACACCAGCATACCTGCACCCAAAACACTGCATTTGCTGGTGACAGTATTGCTGGTCTTTTCAGTGCTGGTCTACTTGCACATGTAAGTAAAGCAGGGTTCACACTTATTTTGGGCATGATTTTGCCATCTAAGACAAATTTAGGAGATTGTAAAAGATTTCTCTTGTTGTAGGGCAAAATCGACCATTTTTGATCGCTTAGTGTGACATGTTAATTGATGACAGATTCATTGCCTTTGCAATTAATTTTAGCCTTTGAAGAAGTTCTGGCAGTGTCAGAAGTCTTGCAGTGTGACTGCTCTTACGACGGCCAGATGAGATAAAAGGCCCAGTGAGCACTGTCAATCAGGATGATTGTGAACGAAGTCTTGGCTACAATGTTTTTTGCACAGTCTGACATAATGTTGGACAGTGTACCATGGGTTTTACCCAAGATTTTACTGGGATCATAAAGTCTGACAAGCAACAATCATTGCTTGAAATTATTTTTTTTGAATGAAAGATCAAAAGGATAAACAATGCAGATTTTTTTCACAGCCTTCTTTGCTCATATTTACCAAGGGTGCCAATGTTTTTGGCCACAACTGTATCTGAACAGAAACTAATCATTTTGTACCAGTTTATTGTTCACTGGAGTAGTTTGTGAACATCCAGAAATTGTAGATATACGAAATGTACCAATAGAACACATGTATTGTGATGGTGACGGACACAGTGGAAATGATTATGGAGGAGGTGATTATGTATAAGATTTGGGAAATGCTGCTGTTTATGTGGGCATTTTATAGTCCAGGTTCACCATGGGATTCCCCCTTTTGGATTCTGGAAGGTCGCACAGGACCTCGGTTGCTAGACGAGGAAGGACCATGTCACTTTTCTCTAACCACAGTATAAAGTCCAGAAGGTCACATGTGCAATGAATAGGGTTCTATCCAGTTACAATATGCACAAGTAGTGATCACTCCCTGATTGGAAGGATGAATCGATGACATGCTTCAAATGGTTGAACGCAAGATTCAGGGTCAACAAGCTTTTGTCATCTTTGAGAAAGTTTCATTTCAAGATTATGGCTCAAGTCTAAAACCCTCAATGAACTTGTAATCTCTGACAGATTTTTAGCTACATAAATCAGTCTGATCTTGCTTAGATCCAGAGTCTCCAATTGCAGAAAATGTTTTAATTGTTCCCAGTCAAAAAAGGAGTTCTTGCTTATACTTAGATATTTCTGGGTCATGAAAATAACTGAATATATCTGCAGGAATTTGGTAAAGCTTGTTATACAATATATTAGGGTGTGTCAGTTTCAAGACAAATGTAAAAAGACTTTTAAAGCCATGGTCCTTTTTCCACATATCCAGTCAATTGCCTTGGAACTGTAGCAACAGCGAGTATTAGTAGTACTTATTAGTTAGCGTATTTATCTAGTTCCAACTGAGATTGAATACCTTGAGAAACTTTAGGTTTTTAAGGAATATTAGACTGTGCTAACTCCCGCCACCTCAAAGTAATGTTTGTTGCGACTTAAATACAAAAATTTGAATTCTTTCATTTCATTAAAGGCTAAATCTGAAAGCATGTAGATCTTGTTATAAGACAAGTCAAGGTACTTTAAATTGGGAAATTGAGTGAATTCGGTTCCATTGAAAAATAAAGTAATAGTAATAAAGTAAAATAAAGATGAAGTAATACTGTCCCTGTTCCAGACACATGGCTTTGATAATTCAGGGGTAACAGCGGAACTGTTGATCTGTGTGAATGTGAAAAACCCCCTCCACCTGAGGTAAGGCACTGAAGAATTATCCACTTTCAAACTCACTTACCAAAGAGGAAAAAGGAAGGATACAAGTACTTTAACATAGTGTGATGAGGAGGAGGGCATGGCCGGGCTGTGATGATGCCGATGATGCCGATGAGTGAGAAAAAGTGGAGCTGAAGGAACCAGTTCGGGAGAGAAAGATGCACGCTGCCGTGCTGCATGTGTGTCTTTGTTTGTTTATGATTGTTTTATGTTGTGTTTCTTTTTAAATTGTGTGTTTACTGTTCAGCCGGTTCCCACCACCTCCTTGCCTGTCCTTTAACTGTTACACATTGTAAGGTTCTTAAACCAGCAGGGGTTGATTATTTGTAAAGAATTTCTAGCCAGTCGAATGTCTTGCTATTGGGATAGTCCACTGAAAGCTTCTGAGCCAATCATGATCCTTTTTTTCGACAGAGGGTGCATGGGAAAGGAGCATTGAAACAAAAAGAGCAGTTTCCAGATAAATCAAGAACTCTCAGGTTTGTTAGGTTATTTAGATCAAAGGCATCAATGTGCACAATCACATTTAGGAGAAGTGAGAGATCTCAGACTGATCAGGATAAAACAGAAGGCAGATTTGTAGCCTTTTTTGACAATTCAAGCACAGTCGGGTACAGATGTTGAAATGCTTCATTGTGAATGATCAATTCTTGACTGATATTATGATAGCAGTTCTTATTTAATGTCAAAATTTTGATTTTCTTTATTCCTACTAAGTGTAGTGGTTCAACGGTCTTAATGTGGTTGGAATTATGACTCAGCTTTTGCAGTCCAGAAGAAAATTCTGAGATATTATTGTCAATTGTAACATTGGTTAGATTCCAGAACACATCCTTTGTGAATTGTTTTATTTCATTACCAGTAATGTTTAGTTCTCACATTCAAGATCAAGCTTTTCTGACTTATTTTCAAGGATCTTCCAGAGCAATCCAAGACGACAGAGCTGCTGGACCTAGTTTCCATCCACTTTTCGCACTGTTTTTATCGACAAAGTGAAAATACGTTAAAAAACGTTTTTTTTTTAGGGAGCATAAAGATTGGACTGGAAAAAGGTCATGTGGTCTGTTGAGTCCAGATTTATCCTATTCTAAAGGAATGGGTGTGTCAGGGTAAGAAGGGAAGCGCATGAAGTGATGCACCCGTCGTGCATAGTGCTCACTCTACAAGCCTCTGGAGGCAGTGTTATGATCTGGGGTTGCTTCGATTAGTCAGGTCTAGTCTCAGCAACATTATGTAGCAATAAAATGAAGTCAGGTGACTACATGAATGTACTGAATGACCAGGCTATCCCATCAATGGATTTTTTTCTTCCCTGATGGCATGGACATATTCAAGGATGACAATGCCAAGATTTATTGGGCTCAAATTGTGAAAGAGTGTTTCAGGGATCATGAAGAATCATTTTCACACATGAATTGGCCGCCACAGACTCCTGACCTTAACCCGTTGAAAGTCTTTGGGATGTGCTGGAGAAGACTTTACGGAGTGGTTGGACCCTTCCATCATCAATACAAGATGTTGTCAAAACATGAATGCACCTGTGGATGGAAATAAATTGTTATAAGTTAAATATAAGTTATAAATTGTTATAAGTTTTTACGTTGCATAAGGTTTTCGAAACAATGCCATTATGAATACGCACCGTAATAAAAGTTAAAGGCTGGTCAATTAAATATTAGAGTATGCAACTCTTTTTTTTACCAGGCAGTATATTTAAGTCCTGTGCCATTGAGTGATTTATAAACCAGTAATAGTACTTTAAAATCAATTCTAAATGTAACTGGAAGCCAGTGTAAAGACATGAGGACTGGAGTAATATGCTCAGATTTTTTGGTTCTGACGAGAATCCTGGCAGCAGCATTCTGAATGAGCTGCAGTTGTCTAATGGTCTTTTTGGGAAGGGCAGTGAGAATCCATTTCAGTAGTCCACCCTATTGGGGATGAATGAATGAATGAAGTTTCTCTTATATTTTCTATTTACATTTTTGCCAAACTATTTGACTAAATGTCAGCGATACATTTAAAATAAGAAAATTCCATATTTGCATAACGTAGTCCTGAAAAAAAAGTTCTGGTAATATAATTAATTATTTTTATTTCTTTAGTTCTAATTAAATTCTTTTTGTTTAACCAAAGTAGTGTTATGCATTACATTTAAATGCATAATCTTGTAATCAGATTACAGTCGCTTACTTAAATTAGAGTAAATGTAGTTACACATATTTCTAAAATTAGTTATGTGGAAAACAATTAAAACATGATTTATGTAACTTCATACGCCTGTTTGTTTTTCTGCAATGCTCTCTTAAACACATGCACATAAACAGACACGTGTATGTTGAGTAACTTAGCCAACACTGTGCATGATATCAGCACATTCAATATTCAGGATGATCAGCAAGAATTCAACTTCAAAAGTCCAATAAAAAAAAATAAAAAAAGCTGCAATGACACATCAGAGTTGTGCATCTCAGAAAAATTGAAATTACTTGTGTTAATAAACAAACATCAGACATTAGGACAATCTAAAGCTAAGCATGTGACACAGAGGAGCTCTTTAAAAAGATCATAATGAAGTCCATTTAGAGTCCAGTTCCTCTTCCAATCTTCCTATCTCTTTTTGGGGGTTACCTCTGCAGCCTTCTTATCCTTCTAATCCCTTATTGGCCCAATTCATAATCACATCACCATTCACACATCACCATTGCCAGCAGATCGAAACAATGCCCAGATCTGTTTGCACAGCACTCTAGTGATTCTTAAATCCCCCCCCACCAGGAGTACGTGAGGCTAGACTGGCACTCATCACATGCAGTGTAGCTCATGCATTAGTATTCAGCAGAGAAACGCTGTGATTGTGAGTGGACACTCCAGCAATTAGATGCATAGCACTCTGAGTGAACCCACAGAGGTTCCAGTGCTCATATTCCTCTCGGCACCTGGGGGCATCTTTCCAACCGATGTGACGTGTTCCACATACCGATTGGACCATTATTAATTTTAAATGTGTTGTATCCATGCCACACTCTTTGGTTTTCCGATCAGTAGGAATAAGGTACGGAGATGAACAATTGATGGTTCGTTATTTAGGTGTGCCTGTGGTGACAGCAAATGTATATTAGTTAGATTAAAATGTTAAGACAGTACTGACTTTGTTTCCTGGAAACTCTAATTTACTGTCTGTGGGGTCCATATGTCTGAGACCACTTTGAAAAACTGATATTCAACAGCTAAATTAAACCTAGAAATAAACATAGTGGGGATTGTAAAAATATAAAAAATAAACAAATAATATAAAATACATTATTATGTAAAATTAATACAAAAATAGTTCAGATTATGCACTCTTTTTAGGCCATTAATCAAATTTAATCATAGTTGTGACACTGACCATGTACAGATGGTCAGATTTCATTGCTTCCTTTGAAGCAAACAAGATACTCTTTGGAACATTCTCAAATTGTGCTGGATGTCATGGATCATCAGGTTTTGTTAATCCCAGTTTGAGTGCATGCTGGCATTAAAAAAATAGAGGAACATACCAAATATCAAGAATTTCTGAAATTCATATTAATTTTTCCTTTCACCTTGGCACTCAAATTGTTATGCTGAAAATTTGTAATGAGAAAAGTTTAATTCAATTAGAAAACTTCAAAATAGAAGCATTTTCACTATTGGTCTTTTTTATCCAATTGTCAGTGTTTTTTTTTTTTTTTTTTTTTTTTTAAAGTAACGAGTTGAATCAAAATAACAGTATTGAAAATGATTTCCAGATTGCATCCTGCACTTTTGACCCCTTCACAGCCATCATGATCCAATAGGGTATTTGAGTCTGAGGGGGTGCAGAATTCTGCCCCAGGCATTCTGTTTGAGCTTATGGCAGAACTTCGAGCTCATGAGGAATAATGAACTAGAAGCAATTCAACAGTATTGACAGTGTGCACAAGAAAAGAGCAGAGCGTTGTTTTTGTATTGTGTGCGATTGTGTTTTCAGATACTAAATATACTGTACGTTGAATCAACATTGAAAATTGATGGAAAAATGGAACTGAATATTACATCTGCTATCTGGGTTTTGTTTTCTCTTGTTTTTAAAATGTATT
Organism: Moxostoma hubbsi; assembly: GCA_032164185.1. NCBI lineage: Eukaryota > Metazoa > Chordata > Actinopteri > Cypriniformes > Catostomidae > Moxostoma > Moxostoma hubbsi. Next base: position 6,884,027 of record JAVLUX010000038.1, on the reverse strand, counting down.
TTAATACAGGCTTTCAATACGGTGTGGGATGAATCTCGCAAAACCTCTCAAGAACAGGTCATATTGCACCCCAAAACAATAAAAATGTGTATACATGGCGATCAGCCACAACGTTAAAAACACCTGTCTAATATTGTGTAGGGCTCCCTCGTGCCACCAAAACAGTGCCAACCCACATATCATTATAGCATTCTGAGATGCTATTCTTCTCACCACAATTGTACAGAGTGGTTATCTGAGTTACCGTAGACTTTGTCAGTTCGAACCAGTCTGGCCATTCTCTGTTGACCTCTCTCATCAGCAAGGCATTTCTGTCCACATAACTGCCCCTCGCTGGATGTTTTTTGTTTTTTGGCACCAATCGGAGTAAATTCTAGAGACTGTTGTGTGTAAAAATCCCAGGAGATCAGCAGTTATAAAATACTCAAACCAGCCCATCTGGCACAAACAATCATCCATGCGATTGTCTAATCAGCGAATCATGTAGCAGCAGTGCATAAAATCATGCAGCTACTGGTCAGGAACTTCAGTTAATGTTCACATCAACCATCAGAATGGGGAAAAATGTGATTTTAATTATTTGGACTGTGGCATGATTGTTGGTGCCAGATGGGCTGTAACTGCTGATCTCCAATGAGACCCAATGTGTTAATGACCTGGGGAAAATGCACTGAAAATTTGTGCGTATTTCACGACATGCAGTCGTGCATTAGTCATTGATCAAATGTGACCGATGTTCAGTAAATTATGTTAACCAATAACAGTTACGATGTAAAAAAAAAAAAAAAAGTAGCCATAGGTTAGAAAAAATAGGCCTGTGATGTAGCTACAATAAACCTAATGTATTCTAAACATGACGTGGTCACAGAATAAAATATAGTTTACCCTTTAAGTAGTCAGCACCTCATTGAAAATAAAGTCATTTTCTAGGCTACTTAATCAAAAGCATACATTTTTGATGAGCAAAATTAACACGTCGACATGGTCCGGTGAAAGACGGGACTTGACTCACCTGAGGCTGCTATCCTGCTCTTGAAACAGCCTGCACAGCATATGTGAAAAAATCCATAGGGACTTTCAAAGGTTTGGAAATCCGATTCCTGCACCACCACCGAAGAGATTTCATAGCTACTTTGCTGAGTTTGCTTGTCTAGTGAGAGGACATTTTCCTGCGTGAGTGAGAGAGGGAAGAAGCACGTGCAGCCTGAGGTGAAATTAAACTTTGTATATGCTCCAGATATCCTCTTTTTAAAAATAATATTTGTATTAGAAGAAGAAGAATCAGAATTTATTAAGTAGTTTTACACATGCAAGGAATTTGTCTTGATGACAGAAGCTTCCAGTGCACAAAGAATACAGCAACAAGACAGATATAATAATAAAAAAATTTAATAAAAATAAAAAGTGAATAGAACTCCGAGCTCTGTAGCGCCTGCCAGATGCCAACAGTTAAAAATGGTAGTGGGCTGAGTGAGTGGGGTCCAGAGGGATTTTTCCAGCCTTTTTCCTCACTCTGGAAGTGTACAGTACTTGAAGGGAGGGCAGGGCACAACAATAATCCTTTCAGCAGTCCGAACTGTCCTTTGAAGTCTTCTGATATCTGATTTCATAGCTGCACCAAACCAGACAGTTACTGAAGTGCAGAGTGGCCTCTGCTGGGCCTTTTTCACAGTGGAGTCAATGTGTGTCTCCCACTTTAGGTCCTGTGAGATGGTAGTGCCAGGAACCTGAATGACACCACTGCTGCCACAGTGCTGTTTAAAATGGTGATGAGGTCAATGTCGGGGTGTTCCTTCTAAAGTCCACAATCATCTCCACTGTTTTTAGTGTGTTCAGCTCCAGGTTGTTTTGACTACACCAGTGAGCCAGCCATTCAACCTCCCTTCTGTATACAGACTCATCGTCATCTTGAATGAGGCCAGTGGCGGTAGTCTGCCGTCTTCTGCTGCCGTCTTCTGCTGCTGTCGTCTGCAAACTTAAGGAGCTTGACATTGCATGGTCATTGGAGGTGCAGTCATTTGTATACAGGGAGAAAAGTAGTGGGGAGCGAACACTTCCCTGGGGGGCACCAGTGCTGATTGTACATGTGCTGGAAGTGAATTTCCCCTGTCTCACTAGCTGCTGCCTGTCCATCAGAAAGCTGGTGATCCACTGACAGATAGATGTGGGAACAGAGAGCTGGGTTAATTTAATCCATAGGAGAGCTGGGATGATGGTGTTGAAAACTAAACTGAAGTCCACAACAAAGATCCTTGCATATGTCCCTTGTCTTTCCAGATGTTGCAGGATATGATGCATTTCTATGTTGGCTGCATCATCCACAGACCTGCTCAATAAACAAATTGAAGGAGATCTAGAAAGGGTCCAGTGATGTCCTCCAGGTGGGCTAACACAAGTGTCTCAAATGAATTTATAACCACAGAAGTCAGAGCGAAAGGTCTGTAGTAATTAAGTTATGTGATTTTTGGTTTCTTTGAGACCGGAATGATGATTGAGCATTTGAAGCAGCATTGGACTTCACACTGCTCCAGTGATCTATTGAAGATCAGTGTGAATATGGGGGCCAGCTGGTTAGTACAGGATTTTAGACAAGTTGGTGAAACACCATCTGGGCCCTGTGCTTTCCTTGTCTTTTGTTTACGGAAGACACGGCACACCTCTTCTTCACAGATCTTAAGTGCAGGTTGAGTAGCAGGAGTGGGGAGGAGGGGCCTTTCAAATCTACAGTAGAACACATTCAGGTCATCAGCCAGTTCTTGGTCCACTACAGTTTCGGGAGTATGATTCCTGTTGTTAGTAAATTATTTCAGGCCACTCTACACTGATGCAGGGTAATTATCTGAAAACTTGTTTTTTTGTGCTTATCAGGATAGCTTCTTTAATCTGCTCTGATTTCCTTATTCAGTGTGTTCCTGGCCTGATTGTACAAGACTTTATCCCTACCTCTGTAAGCATCCTATTTTGGCTGACGAAGCTGCCTGTGTTCTGCTGTAAACCACGGTTTGTCATTGTAGTATGTTAAATAGGTCCTAGTAGGAATGCACATATCCTCACAGAAACTGATATATGATGTCACAGTATCTCCAAAACACTCCAGTCAGTGCAGTCAAAGCAGACTTGTACTTCCAGCTCTGCTTCATTGGTCTCTTCTTTACAGTCCTTACTACAGGTTTAACTGATTTTAGTTTCTGCCTGTAGGTTGGAAGAAGTTGAACCAGACAGTGATCAGAGGGTCCCAAAGCTGTATGCATCCTTTATTGTTGTGTTGCAATGATCCAGTATATTTCTGTCTCTGGTTGGGCATGTAATGTTTTGTTTGTATTTGGGCAGTTCACGTGTGAGGTTTGCTTTGTTAAAATCATATATATTTTCAATAATAATAGCTGAGTCCGGTTATTGTTGTTCCGTGTCTGTGAATTCATCAGCCAGCTGTTGCAGCGCTGCATTCACGCACGCATGTGGCGGGATATAAACACTCAACAGAAAAAACTAGGAAAACTTCTGCAGTGAGTAAAAAGGCTTACAGTTAGTAAAGAGCACTTCCAAATTAGGACAGCACATCTTCTTTAATGTTGTTACATCTGTACACCAACTTTCATTGATGTAAAAGCATGTTCCACCGACTCTTGTTTTCCCCGTTAACTCAGCGATGTGATCTGCTCTGAACAGCTGAAAGCCCAGCAGATGTAATGCGCTGTCCAGAATGGCTTCACTCAGCCAGGTTTCTGTGAAGCACAAGGCAGCAGAGGTTGAAAAGTCCTAGTTTGTATGGATGAGGAGATGTAGTGTGTCCGTTTTGTTAGGAAGAGTGCAGAGATTTACTAGATGAACTAGCCCCATTCACGTCTTCCAATGTAAGTGCCTCACAGTAAATTTTTGTTTTATTGAGGGATGATAAATAAATAAAATATTTTTTGTGGAAATCAACAATATGCAATAAATGCTGTTAATTGACCGTAACTTGTATTGAACCTGGAATATTCCTTTGAAGTTGGGAGACTATATATATTTTTAAAGGGGTTGCCCAAAGAACTGTTTACAGAAAGTGTCCTTTGGTTTTTTAAATCATCAATCGGAGCACTGTGGTGAATTCCATTGGTCTTTATTGATGTAAGAAGGGAAACCCAAGACTTTTTGATTGTTTATTTGTTTTTTTATTTTCTCCCCAATTTGTAATGCCCAATTCCCAATCCCAATGCTCTCTAAGTCTTTATGGTGACGTAGTGACTCACCTCAATCTGGGTGGCGGAGGACTAATCTCAGTTGCTGATCTGAAGCACAAGGCAGCAGAGGTTGAAAAGTCCTAGTTTGTCCGTTTTGTTAGGAAGAGTGCAGAGATTTAATAGATGAATACTGAGTGAAAATTACTAATCTGAGATTGTCAACATTGCGCATCGTATCACGTGGCTTGTTGAGAGCGTTACCGCTGAGACATAGTGCGTGTGGAGGCTTCACGTTATTCTCCACGGCATCCACGCACAACTTGCCACGCGCCCCACTGAGAGCGAACCACATTTTACCGACCACAAGGTTACCCCATGTGACCCTACCCTCCCTAGCAACTGAGCCGATTTGTTTGTTTCAGAGACCTAGCTTGAGTCACTCAGCACACCCTGGATTCGAACTCGCGACTCCAGTGGTGGTAGTCAGCGTCTTTAATCGCTGAGCTACCCAGGCCCCCCCTAAGACTGTTTTAAATTCTCATTAATCTCTTTTAAATGCTCATGCCATGGGAGAGACTGCTCTTTTGCTATTTTAAAAAGATGCCCTTCATAGCTCAATTAGTCTGTCCTGATTCCCACAGAAGCATTTATTTAAAAGGCAGGGATTAAAGAAACTAATTATAAACCTTTCATTTGTAACTGGGAGATGGACCCTTTAGGAGCCCACATGTGCATTAATGTGGTCACAAAACTGTGGTTGATGACTCATTCATTATCTATTACTGTTAATACTATTCCCCCAATATACATCAAATTTACTGCTCTCATGCATACTGTATCTCTAATCTGGATTAGTTAATTGGATGCTCTTTTTAGAAGAACAAATGATTAACAATCTTCAATTTATGACTACCAACCATCAAGTCCCAAGTTCGAATCCAGGGTGTGCTGAGTGACTCCAGCCAGGTCTCCTAAGCAACCAAATTGGTCCAGTTGCTAGGAAGTGTAGAGTCAAATGGGGTAACCTTCTCATGGTCGCTATAATGTGGTTCACTCTCGGTGGGGCATGTGGTGAGTTGTGCGTGGATGCCGCGGAGAATAGCGTGAAGCCTCCACACGTGCTATGTCTCCGCTGTACACACACACGTACAAACCCCTCGACACCAAGCAGTTGTTTAATTGCTGTTATTAATTTGTGTTTTAATTAATTAATTAATTAATTTTCTTCTGGAGGGTAGGGTTACTTAAAAGTCAGCATGAAACCAAAATTGATCCTATTTATTTTTTTAATGCACATTCTTGATCTTATTTTGAGTAATGCATTGATGCACATGACTTCAAAGGAAAACATGTTTGTCTTTGTGGCCTTTTTATTTTTCATGATTCAATTAATTACTGGAGTATACAATCAAGTTGCATCCAACTTTGTTTTTTCTCATTGAATATCCTGTATTAATACTTTTAGAAGTTTTGAACAATCTGCACTTTTGAAGACGTGTAAATACCAAAACTAATCATATTATATATACAAATGTATATTGTTTCATTATTTTTGTTTAATAACACCAAGTTCATGACCAAAGAGTTTCTCATTGGTTGGTTCCATCCCTGTATGAGTATGCAAGATCAGTGCTAATACATTTGTTCTTGGAGTATGCAACAGTTTTCTAAATGTAATTATTCCAAAAGGCAAAATTATAAATCATTCATTCATTCTTTCCTCCAAATAATAATAGTTTTATCTAGAATAATTGTATCTTTGTAACAGTTCAACATGCTCATAGACCATAAAGAGTCATTCTTGTTAACAAGCAACACAAATATACAAATGTTATAATAAAACACTGAATCATCATTCATCATGACATACATAATGAAAAACGCATATTATATTTGAACATCAGTATGAAAGCGGTAATTGGTATATGTGCCCAAAATAACATAAATAATCTTTCCACAATGTATATTTACAGGAATATTTTCAAACACTGTTTGGATTTGGATCCACAGCATGCAATTTCTCCTTTAAATACGTGGTTATGGATTAAAATCATGTTCAAAACTCACACCCAATGTGAATGATATGAACATTGACCTCATATGTGAAAAGTACACCATTAAGGTTTGTATCTTGAAGAAAAGCTGAGATTAAACCAGATTGTAATCCATTGTGCATATTTTACAATTCATTTTGCAAATGTTTGTGTTTGCCCCAGAAACGAAGACAACTGATTTCAAGAAGAATCATTTCGAAAGACAAATTAATTGAAGCCACGGCCTAGCGGTCAGCGCATGTTGGGCAATATGTTGAGCTGTGGTGCTCACATGGGCAACGGGAGTTTGAATCTGGATTGCAGTATTTTCCGATCCCATTTCCCCCTCTCTTTCCCCATCATCTCTTTCAATAAAAGTGGCAAACGGCCAAAAATAAAATTAAAACCCAAAATTGAAAAGACACTGAAGTAATGCAATATCAGTGTCATTGAATATGAATGGGCATATAAATATTTCAAAGTACATTATATGAACTATAATACATTTTTGTTCCATGTAAATATTACTACCCCTGGAGGATTGTAGTTGGCATGTTTGCATAAATAACAATGATAGCAACAATAGAAATATATTTTTAAATAATCCCCTTAAAAGTCTATATGACATTCACAGTGTATTGTAAACACACGCAGTGCTCAGGAGGCTGTTGATTTGAAAATTTTAAATTGCATGGCAGAAATGATCAGGGATTGTTTCTTCTTCTCTTGCTGGGGCTTTGTGTGGAATCCAGTTTTAATTCTTTGTATTGAACCTGTTGAGTACATAATGCACAAAGACTTGTAAGTCACGTGCACAGGAATGAAAATACATTTAATTGTCTATGTTACGTCTACCGTCCCTTACCATCTGAACATCTGACGGAACTCTGGATAGGAAGTCCATTAGCTCGTTGTTGTCGATGAGGTAAGGGTTTCGAAGTTTTTTGGTGAATTTATTGATACCTGCATTGAACATGAAAATGTATTTCCAAGGCTCAATGGTTGTATACACAGGACAAAATCCAATAAAAATTATGTAACATTTATCAGACAAATTAGATTACAAACTAGCCCAACATTGGCAGATTAATTATCCTGGCTGGTATGTGTATGTTTGCCTATAACTAAAAAAGACTGAAGAATGATAAACAATTGAGAAAGTCTTTAATGCACAAAATAGAATAAGATTTCTCACCCCAGACCAGCAAAATGTAGCGTAGTGGGATGAAATAAATTAGAGTAGCACCCGCAATCAGAACTGTTATGGCTAACCAACTCAGAAAAGGCACTGACCAGTTGAATGTGCTGAGAAAGAGAAACACAGAATATATGTAAATCTGATAAAAACATTAAATCCATTCTAATGGAAAAGGAAGCTACAGAGGTATGAAATAAGATAAAAAATTCTCACTTCTTCACTCTTTCCCCAAAGGAGGCCACTTGATCCAGGGCATTCTGAACAGAAATGATCACATCTTGAATCGCGTAGAATTTGTCCAGGAATCCCTTTTTCTCAGAATCCTATTGTTTGAATGCACAAAACTTTAAATACATTTTTTGTACATATTTTCACATTTCGTTGTGGTTTTATGTCCCGTTTTGGCCTATAGGAAATCATTTAGTAACAAAATGTGCGTTGTTAGTTGCTTTCTGAGAAATGAAAGAGATGGGGGTGGGGAGCTTTTGTGTGCTGGCTGGTGTCTCTTTATACTAAAAGGTTAGTTGGTGTAGCTTAACACAAAAGCAACCAGTCTCCAATCTCAACCACAGCTTCATTAATATGGAAAAGAGGGGCTCTCAACAACACATATTCCTAAGAACCTGAAAGAAATGTTTCAAAATCTGGAGATGCATTTATATGTATTAAAAGTCTAATAATGTAAATGTCATGAGTTGCATTATCAAACCAGATGCTTGGCATATTTTTGTCTAGGGGCCGTTCACACTGTATGTGTTGTTGTTTTCGTGCACACTGTTTTAATAATGGTTTTAATTTTCTGCGCTAGACTGATGTCTTTGCAGACTGATCATGCAGTTAAATTTTCTTTAGCTATAATTGGTCTGTGCTAACCGAAATGTGAAACACTTCCCCAAGTGGCCAAAGTGGTAACTATTGTTGGGCGTATGGACAATTGTGAGCTCAATTTTACACCTGTAATGTCCACGGAGGGGTGCCAAAAGCTAGTTGTGAAGTGAGTTGTTTTATAGGCTGTAATACAGTGAAGAGGAATGCATATTTTTTTTAAATATATATCCCCCCAACCCAAACCTAACCCTAACCATTAGTGAAGTAAAAATGAAATGTTAGAAGGAAAAACGCAACCTCCGAATTGCGCTCCTCACTGATTATGTAAACGTGATTACTTCCTGGTTTCTATGCAGGATGTGAACATGGGCCTCCCACGCTGCTGACTCAACGCAGCCATGCCTGTTGTGCCACAGGGGAAGATAAACACACTGCACATTGCCAATGCAAAAATGTCTGATAGGATATGGCACTTGTCTATGTGTTGGCATTATGTGGTCGATCCTCTGGTATCGGAACTATCGGAAACAACATGCCGACATTGACGCATCTCGCAAAGGAGCGCAATGTTTTTTAGACACTGTATAAATGTATAAATAATTTCAACTGTTAAAAAATTGCTCTATTCCCATTTTAGATGTTTTAAATCCAATCATGTGTTCGGTGTGAACGGCCCCTATGACTCCACAATAATTGAGTTTTGAGAGCAATTTAAAGTTTTCTTCCTGGAAAATGGACAAACAATTTTGATGACTCCTCTTTCACTCAGGTTTTTCTCAACTGGAAAGAGCGCCACGTGTCAATGGTGGTACTATTATTTACATTATATATATATATATATACAGTAAACCCTTCATTTTTATAAAAAGAATATATGATAATTAGAATACATGCAAATAGTATCTATTTGAAGCAGATACAGAATTATGTTTTTTATTAAAAACATTTTTATTTCAGAATATAAACCTCAGCCTGGTGAATGAACAATGAGGGGAAACGTCCCATCAAATTCCATTAAAAGGTAGCTACACATATTTAGGATGTCATAGAGACAGAGATGGTCTCTTTTGACTTTGTCCAATCTTGCAACCATTTAGTAATGCCCAACCAACACCCTAATCATCCAAAACAGAAGTGTTTCAAGGCACTCAAGCCTGTTTGTTATTTTGTGTTGCATTTGTACATTTAACTAAATTCGGTTTACAGTATTCTCCCACAAACTAACAGCAATAATCTAAAACCGTGACCAGAAACAGATTTGAGAAAGTGTTTAGATTGAGCCCAGACCTCACCTGCCACGTGTGCAGATGGAAAATTAATAGGCCGGGCTGCAAGTTGTTATTTTATCCCTGACAGCTTACAGGATTCCACGTTCAATAAATCAATTGCCCCCATTAATTAGAAGGAACAATTTCTGAAAGCTTAAAGAGTGATATCTACTCTCGTCCCATTTTCATGACCAGCCGGTGGTGCACTAAGTGCAAACATATGTCTAAGCTTAGCCCGGGTCTATGGAATGGAAATCAGGTGTCTGGATCATTTGTGCCAAAATACCCAAGTTTGCTCCAAGGAGCAAAGGTCAGTTCGCTAATGGCTGCCTTGTGGTGTATAAAGGGGTATGGGAATGCAAGGAGCGGTCAGAGTAAAACATCTGGGATATGTTGAGTATATTTGGCAATGCAAGCATCAGGTGCAATTAAACTAAAGCATTGACACAAATATTAAGCTGTGTGTCCACTTTTCAGCTGTCCCATAGAGCATTGGGTTTACAGGGCCAAATTAATGTATGGTTACCTTGTCATCTTTGTCACAGTCTTCCTCCTCATCTTCAAGAAGGTCCTCCATTGCTTGCTATGAGGAAGAAAAAAAATGTTTTATATCAAATTTTTTTAATCTAGACAGCAATGAGATTAAAGGGTAGTTCACCCAAAAAAGGAAAATTCACTCATTTACTCACCCTCATGCCACCCCAGATATGTATGACTTTCTTTTGCTGAACACAAATTAATATTTTTAGAGAAATATGTCAGTTCTGTAGGTCCATAAAATGCAAGTGAATTGTGGCCAGAAATTTAAAGCTCCAAAAAGCACATAAAGGTAGTGTAAACTCCAAGTGAAACTAAACAGGTGCCACATGTGACTTTCAGATGTATAAGTGGAGATTTATAGTAAAAAAAGGACCTAAATATTGATGTTTCTTACCACGCTTATCTAACCTCTGGAGTCTAATTGATTACTTTTATGCTGCCTTTATGTGCTTTTTGGAAATTCAAAGTTCTGGCCATCATTCACTTGCATTGTATGGACCCACAGAGCTGAGATTCTTCTAAAAATCTTTGTTTGTGTTAAGCAGTTAAACACATCTGGGATGGCATGAGGGTGAGTTAAATTTAGAGAATTTTCATTTTGGGGTGAACTATCCCTTTAAATGGATAGCAAAGCCCCCGTAATCTCGCATGACTCCTCTAGAGTTTCAGATCATATCTCTTAAATGTCCCAAATTTGTCAAGTGTGCTAATATTATTATCTGAGCTATGCTATTTTCCCTGACCTTTCTTGTCTTTTGTGATTACTGGATTATATTAAAATCATTTTATAAATATTGCACTAAAAAAAGAGCAATTTCTAGGCAATGAAATATTGACCAGCTTTGCATAACTAGGAAAAAAAATAAATAAATAAAAAATATATATATATATATATATATATATATATATATATATATATATATATTAGTTGCTCTTTTTCCTCTTACTCTAACTGCATGACACAAGGTATCTTAAGAGACGCATTTGAGCAACCTAGTCTGAAACATAACAAAAGCTCCATGACATCTCCTATGCAATGAAAGAGCAACCTCTGAGCAATAACATTTCCCTCTAGGAAAGGAATGTAGACTCCATTTAGAATTTGTCATTCATTTACTCACCTAAAACAGTATCAGTGTTACATCACACACAATTTGATGCCAGTAATTACAAGTGTGCCACCATTTCATGCCCATCTGTTCACTAGCAGGGTTGGAACGCAAGAGTATACATGATTGACATTTATGACAGTTTGTATATTAGCGTCAATATCCATCTTAATGTGAAAATGATGAGACGTAAAACACTTTCTCTCTCCCATTCTGTCAAGTGTCTGTCAGTTACAAAGGACAAAAAAAATACAAATATCGATTCTTGCAGGACGCTGATAATTTCATATTTAAATTTGTAAGGTAGTGGAAAATTATTATTTTATTGTTTTGAGATTCATCTGATGTGTATCACAACTGACTTTTTGACCGGTTATTCCAGAATAAAACATTTAATTAAAATTTTGATGGCTTAATTGGGTAGTGAACAAGCTCTCCATCAGCACTCATTCCACGCCATTTCCACAATTAAAACAGAATCAATTTCAGGGAGTTTTGCACACACACACTTAGCCGTGATTGGCAACATTTCACCATGGCATGAAATTAGTTTGACACAATTTAATTGGAAAAAAGCGATAAGTAAATACACCAGGTAAGTGGAGTAGCGCCTTTAAGTGCTGATATATCCTTTCAACTTATAATTACCAGAAGTAATTGGAAAAAAATATTCAATTCCAGCTGTGCACACATCTTTAATAAAATAAACACACAAAATATAACAACGTTTGGTCCCACTTTATATTAGGCGTCTTAAATACATACTAACATAAAAATACATACAATACAATGTATTTATTGCAAAAAACACATGTTCTGCTACTTAGGTTGAGGTAAGGGTAGGTTTAGGGGACTGGTTAGAGTTAGGGTTATGGGTAAGGTTAACAGTGTAACTACAGATGTAATTAAATGCATGTATTTTAAATGTAAGAACAATGCAACAACACAAATGTACATAATAAGTACATTGTTTCAAATGGTTAGAGGAATATTCACAGTTCAATACAAGTTAAGCTCAAACAACAGCATTTGTGACATAATGCTGATTACAAGAAAAATATATTTCTACTCGTCCCTCTTCTTAAAACAAAAATTAAAGTTACAGTGAGGCGCATACAATGGAAGTGAATGGGGACAATTTTTGGAGAGTTAAAATGCAGAAATGTGAAGCTTATAATTTTAATAAAAGCACTTCCATTAATTATTCTGTTAAAACACATGTTTGAGCTGTAAAGTTGCTTAAATCATAATTTTTACAGTCGTTTTAGGGTTTAAAAGTTGTTTCAGAGTTTGTTGACTTTACATCCTCATGCAACGAAGTTGTAAAGTTGGATATAACTTTAGAAAAAAAAGGTTAGCAAGTGATTTTATCACACTAACACATATACACACAACACATATATTGTTTATGTTTTGTGGCTATACTTTTGAACCAGTTGGTATTTTAACGTTTACGGATTGGCCCCCATTCACTTCCATTGTAAGTGCCTCACTCGTTTTTTTTTTTAAAGGAGAAACGTGTCTAAATGAATTTTGTTAATCAACATAATGCCAAAAATGCTGTTAATTGAGCTTAACTTGTATTAAACCCAGAATATTCCTTTAAGGACATAGTAGTTAAAGTTATCTAATATAAAGTGGCTCTCAATTTTTATCAACCAGGAATAGTTTCTGGCTAGTTCAAAGTGCTGCCCAGAAATGCATTAGGACATCATTTGCTTAAAATGAGGTAGAGATAAATGACATTTTTAGCAATTATTAGACTCTCAACAGTAGGAAGACACTCACCAAACCTCCCTCGCGTTGTTCCTTCCCGGTTTCCAACAGGAAGTAATTCCAGGTTAGAAGCAGCAGCAAAGACAGTGGAATCATGTAAATCTCGAAATTCCAAACCACCACCACAAAGATCTGGCCAACCAAGAGAAATCAGGATATAGGAGATATAGGCTACATCCATACTAATACATTTTCTGTTTTCAGTTTCCTAATGTTATCGTTCCCCAAAGTATTTCCTCAGTTGATGAAAATGCTGTTCGGGGTGTAAATGTAGCAAAAATTCTGGAAAATGTTTATCGTTAGGAAACTGAAAGCAAAGTATGTGGTACTAGAGAGCATTTTAGAAAGTGTCCGAGAGGCATAAATGTAGCAAAATAAACTTGAAATCCATTAACGTAGTGTGAACGTGGCCATAGTCATACAGTACATCTTTATTTAAGAGTATCTCCTATTATGGATCTTTGAGGTCTGCAATTCAGTGTTTTATGAGCAGTATACAATAACTATAAATGACTACAATCTACAGTAGATATCAGTTAAAGTGTATGACAGTTTATAATACAGATAATTGCAACTTGCTGGTGTAATTTCCTTTTGTGGGTAATTTATGTGCTGAGTAGCATTACTAAATGGAATTGCAAAAATAATGACTGTTTTCAAAGATGTTTTTTAAACACCCCTCTTGTCTTCCATGGTCAAAAAAACAGATGGGGGGGGGGGGGGGGGTCCAAATCTTGGAAAGTATGCTTTTTTTGTTTTTTGCCCATCAATTTTCAAGAAAAGGTACATATGCAAGGATCAAAGAGAGAGTTGTGTGAAACTATTGTGAGAAAGCCTCAGTCTACAGTGCCCCCCTCAGTTAGAGAAGTAAGGAGTGTTGATGAAGTGTGAACATTTTCATGAAGGTGAGTTGTGTGGAAAGCTCTTGAGGTAATGTTCAGTGAGGACAGACGGGGGCGCGGGGTGAGTTCAGGCGAGAGGTCATTGAGGGACTGCATCTATCAGCTCTAATCGTTTCAGCTCAAGGGTTCTTCAGCACTAAACTATGAGTACACTTCACACATCACAGCGCTTCAGCACAGAAGAGTCACCAAACACCCTCAAACTAAACCCTACATCTATTATATATACAGAGAGAATGTTTTTCCGAAATGTGTTTGATTGCTAAATTTCCCTTGGGGTAAGGTATCTGTATGTAAGTGTGTGTGGTCGCTGGTCGGGTTTTGCCTACATTGTGGGAACCAACCAATAGTCACATGAGGAAAACAGATTCATAAACATACTAAATAATGTAAAAATACAGAAAGGTTTCTGTGGGGTTCAGGTGTAGGGATGGGGTAGATTTAAGGTATTATTAGCTCAGTATAAAAACAAAACAATCCTCCCTACAATAGAAAACAAACTGTATTATATGAAATCTTCTGTGGGTGTCTACGAGTGTGTTTGTATCTGTGTTCAAATACACCGATCAGCCACACATTAAAACCACCTACCTAATATTGTGTAGCTCCCCCTCGTGCCACTAAAACGGCACCGACCCGCATTTCAGAATAGCATTCCCCCCCAATGAACACCCCTGTGGTCACATATAAGAGTACACAAACAAATAAAAAAAAGAGAATATAATAATCATACATAATAAAAACTATACTTCTCTCTCCACAGCCCCACCCCTAGCGTCCCCTCAAAATGCCAAACAACTGCCCCTCTTCCAATCAAACAAATCCGAAAACCCCAGCCTTCTACATGTCACCTCCTTGAAAGCTGCCACCCTCCCTATCTCCACATACTACTCCGGAAATTAGGGCGCTCCAGCCGACTTCCATCCCCTTAAAATAATATGCCTGCCAATCATAACACCTGTCAGAACCCAATTTTTTGTGAGTTTATTGATGACCGCCCCATTGCCCAAAATACAGAGTCTGGGGCTAAATTAAATTTGAGTACCCAATACATCACATATAAAACTCTGATCCGTCAACCTAAATTCTTGGCTCTTAAAACGCCACCAAAAAACATTGGTTGTGTCTCCATCTTCTGATTGGCCTTTAAGATTGGCCTGGTGTCTTTAAGACCAATCCTATACAATCTGTAGGCAGTCCAATAGGGTTTATGTCAAATCTTGCATTGCATCTCTAGATTCAGACTTGACATTTTTAAGAATCCTAGCCAACACTCCCTCCTCCAATAACAAGTTTAAATCTTTCTCCCATAATCTCTTGATAGAATTTAAGGCTTTGTCGCCCAGACCCTGAATTAGCAGGGAGAAATACACTGATGCCTCATGACCTTTTCAAAAGCAGTAATCATCTCTCCCAGAGTATCTGCCGCTTTAGTGGAGTGTGTGCTACTCCCAAAAATAGTACAGAGCAGGTGGAGCAGCTGCAAATACCCAACTGAGTGTTGAACAAAATATTCAAAGGATCTCAACAAACCACTCGCAAAAAGGTCACCGAGTGTAGTAAATAATTTGGGGTTCAACCATATGCTCGAGGCATAAATGTCTGAATTAAAAACTCTGAGCACTTTTGTCCATACTGACTGCAAATGTGAGATAACGGGGTGTAACTTAACAACTTCAATTAGTTTGATAGAAAGGCCTTGCAATGGCAAAATAGGGGCTAGAAATTCCTGTTCAATACAAAACCAGGGAGGGGCTCTCAGGTGGAAGCGACCAATGAGCGAAATGTCTGAGACTGAATGCATCATAATAAAACAAAATTTGGGTAGGCCTTGCCCACCTTTGTCAATCGGCCTATGTAGCTTTATTAAAATGTAATCTAGGACACTTACCATTCCAAAAGAAGGACTTCGCTATGCTATCAAATTGCTTGAAATAAGAGAGGGGAACATCTTCAGGGAGAGATTGTAGCAGGTAGTTAAATTTTGGAATACAATTCATTTTAATAACATTAACCTTCCCAATCATAGATTAATGTAATAAAGCTCACCTCTGCCCACATCGCTCAAAATCATTTTTATTAAGGGCTCAAAATGAACTCAAGACAACTTTGATGGGAATAAAATGGCCAAA
The DNA here is from genome assembly GCA_032164185.1 of Moxostoma hubbsi. Taxonomy (NCBI): domain Eukaryota; kingdom Metazoa; phylum Chordata; class Actinopteri; order Cypriniformes; family Catostomidae; genus Moxostoma; species Moxostoma hubbsi. Next base: position 6,868,078 of record JAVLUX010000038.1, on the reverse strand, counting down.
TATTTAATGCTCTGTTTGAGCCACTGGAAGGCACCTGGCTAAAAAGCCATCACTAGGCAGTACACTCCCTGAGCCAAAGCTTCGGATTTAGACCAATTGACTCTGTAAGGAATTAATAATTCTGTGGAGCCAAGGCATAGATTTAATGGGGTCGGAGACGAATAATAAAATATCATCAGCGTAAAGCAAAAGCTTTACAAATGCCTTGTTGATGAGAGAGGTCAACGGAGAATGGCCAGAATGGTTCGAACAAAGTCTACAGTAACTCCGATAACGGCTCTTTGTGGTGAGAAGAATAGCATCTCAGAATGCTATTCTGAGATGTGGGTTGCTGCTGTTTTGGTGGCACGAAGGGGACCTACACAATATTATGCAGGTGGTCTTAATGGTGTGGCTGATCAGTGAAGGTGAGAATGGATTTTTGCCACCTACCAAGAAAGCACATATACTCCTGCGAGGCGACTCCCATTGAAAGCAGCTGTTTATGTAGGAGCCCACGTTAATGAGGAAGAGGACACAGCGTTTCACTCGGTTAAAATTCTGCTTTAACAGCTAAAAATAAGAGAATATGAGTAACATTAAATCAAAACATGGAAAGTACAACTATATTGCTATTAGCCAAAAATAAATAAATAAATATATAAAATAATATTTTTTTAAATATTGATAAAAATGTGATTTATACTCCAACAAACTAAAAATGTATTATGTTACCCCAACTTTAAAGGTGAATTGTGTCATTTCTGTGGTTCCTAATGGAATTACAAAAATAATGTTCTACGTCTGTCGCTCACTTCGACGCTGTGTCGAAGAAGCGACACTAGGGGTCTCTCTTGAGCGCCGTTTGCATCTCTGATCTATGAGAAAAGGCCAATGAGAAATTGGCAGACAGAATTTGCATGTCCCGCCCCCCGGACATACAGGTATAAAGGAGGGGAAATGTGTCTGTTTCAATCAGAAATTTTCTTCGGAGCCGATGGTTGTGTATGCAGCGAGCTGCGAGTCACACACTGTTCCTCCCATCTCTGAGTGCCATTGCTGTTGGATCTATGGCGCATATCAGCGGGTTTCTCCCTTCTCTGCACGGTAGTGCAGCTTGCCCCTGGGCGCTTCGACAGCGCAGTTAAGAGTTATTTCTCTAAAAGAGTTATTTTCTCTAAAAGAGCAGATACGCAGCTGGCGTTGAACGTCCTTTTCAGGACGCGTCTTTATAAAGATGCCCTTCCGCCCCTGTGTAGTTCCTGGATGCGGTAGAGTGCTCTCCGCTTCTGACGGCCACAGGCGCTGTCTCGTGTGTCTGGGCAGCGATCACACCAAGGCAGCGTTTGTGGATGGTTCATGTTCTCACTGCGAGAACATGACCATGGCAACGTTGTGGTCGCGGCTTTCCTTCAACAGAAGTCAACTCCTGAAAACCTGGACTCCTGTCTACTCCTGGACCCCCTGAAAGAATAGGAAACTTGGAAAGATCGCCTTCCCCGATGCGTATGAGGGTCCCAGCCGCTTTAGCTCTATGCGAGAAACATAGATAGAGAAAAGGCACAGCCTGCTCCCATGCTTGGCAGCGTCGCCTTGTTCCCCCCGTACGGGGGTAAAGAACCAGAAGGCTCTGACGATTTTAGGGGGCGTTGGGGAAGGGTACGTGCAGTCTGATACAGCCGGTCGCTTTGGCATGTATCAGCTCCTATATCAGCAGTACACGGCTCAGCACATGGCATGATTTAAATTGGATCCCTAGTGTCGCTTCTTCGATACAACGTCGAAGTGAGCGACAGACAGGGAATGTCTAGGTTACGGATGTGACCACCACGTCGCTGAACCGAGCTACTGTTGCGGCCGAACCATTATCGTCTCAGAAAAATCCTGATTGAAACCGATGCATTTCCCCTCCTTTATACCCGTATGTCCGGGGACGGGACATGCAAATTGTCAGCCAATTTCTCATTGGCCTTTTCTCATAGATCAGAGATGCAAACGGCGCTCGAGATACCCCTAGTGTCGTCCATCAGGGAACGGAGGATACATCTGTAACCTAGACGGTTTATCTTTTGGATTATTAAAACTTTTTTTTTCAGAGGTTTCCTGAAATGGCAAACTTGCAAAAATGGACAAAAAAATATACAAAAATACATGCATAAATAAATACATCCACATATTCAAGCATAATAAATAAATTGTGAGGAAGTGTGAGGACATCAAATCAAAATACTACATAGATGATGTAGGGCAGTTAGCAGGTACATTTGACATACTTTGACTGTGATGCATGGCTAGCTATATCCTGTCATTATCATGTTGCACAAAGGAAAAATAAATACAGAACTACATATAGAAATAAAAGAATGATTAAAGAAATTTAGAAACAGAATAAAAAAAATAATCTTTCAATATTGCATTTCCTAAACCATGTATTTGTTATATATTATATTATTTTTGCATTGATGGGTGTGTATGTGTGTATATATGTATGTGTGTGTATATATATATATATATACATTTGTATTTTTTTATATATACAAATATGTGTATTTATTTAAGTATTTGTGTATTTATTATTTTTGAAGGTTTTGTTCTCAATATTACTCTGCAAAAAAGAAATATCTAGCTGATTTTTTTCCCATGTGTTTAAGATTTTATCAATTTCTATGACATATTGCCTGGAAAACACAATTTGAAAAAACTAAATACAAACATTATTTTGAGGTTTTCTATGACCATATATATATATATACACAAATGTAATGGAAATAGAAACAACAAATCCACCTTACACAAACATTTCAAAACTTTTAAAAAGTTGTTCTTAATAGTCCACTATTCCAGGCAAATTTTTAGCGCTACAAAAAGTTCACGCATGCCTATGACAGAATTTTCATTTTTGGATCAACTATCTCTTTATTGTCAAACTAAACACTTTATTTAAAAATAAAAACAATAAAGAATTACCAAAACTTTAAAGGAACTGTATAATTTCTACAGCACCAAATGGCATTGCAAAAATTAGTTTGTCTCAATGTTTCAAACAGGTTTCCTAAACACTCCCCCTTGTTTGCCATCGGTCGCTTAAATAGATAGTTCTACCCCAAACGTGTATTGCGGTGTCAGGCTGGTCGGGATGCTAATAAAATAATAATAATAATAATAATAATAATAAAACATGTAATAAAACCAAAAATTCCAAGTTATATTATTTTGTTTTCCAAACAATTTTTTTTTTATTATTCATTGTTGATCAAAATAATTGTAATGGAAACAGCAAATCCAACTTATTCTCTCATAGCCCTTGTGAATGTGAAACAGAAGTCAAGATTTTCATGGCAAACTGATTTGAGCCAGAGAGTGAGTAAATTATCACAGAATTTTCATTTTTGGGTGATTTATACCTTTAATGGCAAACGAAAGAAAACAACATGTCAGTTAAATCCAGAATCTAAATTTAATCTTGTCTAAATGAGCACGTAAAATATCTCATGGCATATAATAAAAGCAGGCAAATGTAATCATTTCCATATGTGATGGTGTGACTGACAGCCAAAGTTAGATATACGGGCCGAATCTGTAGTTGAACTCTTCAGTGAGACGGGTATAAAGAACTGAAGGATCGGTCTGTTCTGCTCAATGCACAGCTTTGTGACAGCGTCTGATTCAGCCCAGCCCCTCCAATTCAGCGCTTTTGTCACGCAGGCACATTGAGAGAGAACACAATAAGCAGGCCCAGCCTTAGAGCTGCTGCTGGGCCCTCTGGGGTGGCCCCTCTCCTCTCATGAGGGCCCGCTTGACATTTCTATTCAGCACCTAGTGCGGTGGGGCAAGGGGGAAAACGCTTCGATTCAGCGCTTGCGCCCCCTGTCCCAAACATGTCGGTGTTTGGAACATGGGGGACCACCAGCCCTCATTGGGGTGGTTTTCAAAACATTTAGACTTTGAGCCTTTTGGATTATTAGAATAGTTCAGACAAACATTCTGTCATCATTTACTCACCCTCATGTAGTTTCAAACGATATGCTGTTCAGAACACAGAACACAAAAAGAGAATTGTTGACGATTCTTCACTCATCTCTTTTCCATACTATGACATCCGTCAAGCTCCAAAAAGCACCCACACCATAAAAGCAACATAATAGCAGTCCATACAACTCAATAGGGCCGAGTAAAAACATCGATTTTCTGAATAATCGTGATCTTCATTTGAACGATCCTGATATTGATTCTTTAAATCACAACATTTTTTACTTTAACTTTTAGGTTTACATTAGTTTTGGTTGTGTTTATTATAGCTGTTCAATAAACACCAATTGAATTGCACAGTTTGGGCCCTGCTGTTAATTTTTTTAATTAATATTTTTGTAATATATGAAGTTAGAAGGTTCCCTGAATTTCTTTAATATGCAAGCAAAATGCACTTTATAACTGAAATATACCCAAATGTATCAGAATCAAATCAAATGGTATCAGAATTAAATCCATAGGTAGTGAATCGGAATCAAACCTATTTGATTTGGAATCGAATCAAAAGCTTGAGAATCTAAATTGAATCAAATTGGGAATCTTTATCAATACCCATCCATACAACTCATGCTGTATATTATATATAATATTATAAAGCCTAATTTATACAATGGAAGAAGCCAAACTTTTTCTCCTAAAGGATCTTATGCACCCTAGGTGAACGAAACCTAGGTGAATGATTATATTATGCAGTGCATTGTTAGTTTTAAAATTAGTTGGTTGACGTTGACGTCCCATAGGGTTATCAACTCTCGGGCAGACAACAAATCAGTAGGTCAAGAATTTCAGGGATGTGTGCAAACTGAAATTTCGTGAAAAATCACCTTATCTGAACAAAAAAAGTCAGAATTGTTTAGGCGAACTAAACGAATCATGCGTTTAAACTACAAGCGGCGTTGTTGAGGAAAATTTTTAAAAAAGCATCACGTCCAAACCACACCCATGATTTTACTAAATTATCAAACCTCTTTGGCTAACCGAGTTCCCCTAGGTTAGCCTGTGTGTGAACGAACACCTTAACAGAATAAAAACATAAATGCACTTAGCTATATTTTAGGCGAACTAAATGAAAGTGTAAATCAGCATTTCGTTTTCTGAATCCATATGATAGCTTCGTGGAAGACCAAAATGTTAATTGTGATTCACAAAAAATCGTACTTAAAAAGCTCACGTCCAGATTAAAAAAATGGTATACATTATGTTATACAATTTATACTAATTTATACTACAATGGAAGAAGAACCCTAGTCGAAAGGAGCCTACGTTTATACAAATGCTGAGTTTACACTACACGATTTTAAGCCAGTTTTGTGGAGATCGCCTGAAATCAAAAAGCCTGAAATCGTAGACAAATCGGAGCTTGCACCCATGAGTGATGATCGCAATGTATGAAATATCAAAAACTCGATCTGAGAGAATCGCCGATGCATTGCCGATGTCAGCGAGATATCTAGCATGTTAAATATCTGGACCTGTCTGCAACTCCAAATCATGCAATGTGAAATATGTTTTGACTGAATACAGCAACAGCTTTGACCTACAGCCAATGAGAGAGCAAGAAACGGGGCAAGGGAAGTTTCAATGGGAGGAGTCCTGATGTACCTGCAACAGAACATCAACTAGCATGGCTGCGGTATCAAAAGAGTCTCATTGGACCGAAGAAATGGAGGAAAATTAGTGGAACATTGGCAGGAGCATCACTGCATGTTTGATGTTTCCTCTGAACTGTACCACAACCGGGTGGAGAAAGAGAAGAGTTGGAGAGAAATTGCCAATTCTCTTGGACAGTCAGGTTTTTCATATTGTAACCAATAAAATATATGATACCTTAAGTGATTTAAAAACATACACATCATATTCTGAAATGCATAACATATGATCATGCATTTGTTTCGTATCTCGCATCACTTGTGCACTCTGTTGTGAAACGTAATTTGGAGTCCAGGCGGGAATTCGTCAACTGTGAAATGTCTTGTAATGTGTTCACCCTTGTCGGCGATTCGTTGTGTAATTTGAAAACGCTGTGACTTCCATGACAAGACAGACAGTTATTATTAGTATTACAGTGTAATATGAACGGTACCACGATCCGACATCTTTGAAAGTCGTGTAGTGTGTAACAGGCATAAGGGCTTCAATGTTTCAAAATTAGTTTGGTGAGGTTGACGTCATGGAACATTGTTGACTCTTAGGTAAGCCAATCATCAGTGCTCTTCGACTAGTCGAGTTCTTCTAAGTGAATCATTTCAGTGATGTGTATGAACAAACACCAGCTGAACCAAAACATAAGTGCACTTCGTCATAATTGTAGGCAAAATAGCCTTTTAGCCGGTAGTGTAAATTAGCCTTCAGTCTTCTGAATCCATATATAGCTTTGTGTGTTATTAAAAAAGACTGACATTTTTATTGTTATTCACTAAAAATCTTAATAATAAAGCTCATGTCCAGATTTAAAAAATGGCATTATATTATACCATTTATTTTATGCTAATTTATACAATGGAAGATGCCCAACTTTTTTCTCTCTTGAACAAACTAAAGCACCCTAGATGAACGATGACAGTGCATTGTTTTAAAATGAGTTCATTGAGGGTTACGTCGCAGAAGGTTATCAACTCTCAGAGGGAAAACAAATCAGTAGGTCAAGAATAACAGAAATATCATGAAATGAACGCCTTAGCTGAACAGATATGTCAGTGCAATCCAGAATGGACTAAAGCACCATAGGTGAAAGAAGCCTACGTTTATACAACAGGTATCAACGTTTCAAAATTAGTTTGGTGTGGTTGGCGTCACAAAAGATTGTCGACTTTTTGCTGATGACATATGAGTAGGTAAGCCAATCAACAATGCCCTTTGACTAGTCCAGTTCTCCTAAATGAAGCGTTTTCAGTTTAAAGCTTTTTGGTTACATTCAAAGATTTTAAAGTGTTTAAGCTTAGTTACTCTTTCTAGTGATTTTAATAAGGAAAAATTTTAACATTTTACCAAACAGTTTGGGCAAATTAGCTTAAAAAAAGTTATTTGCATCCCTATCATGAATGAACATCTTAGTGAATTTAGTGCATTAGTGAATTTCATATTTTAAAGTGAACCATGCCAAACCTGTTCGCCCAGTAAGTATAAATTAGCCTAATATAAAGTTGTCTAAATCCATACAATACATGCAGCTTTGTGTAAAGAACTAAATTTAAATAATTATTCACCAAAAATACACTTAACTAATAAAAGTTTGCAACCAGATAAAAAATTATGTGTCAGTGTAATTGACCCCAAACCTGCATTGGTTCTCACGTATGTAGTGAATCTACTTCTTTTTTACAAAGCTATCCTATGACTTCAGAAGACTTGGAATATGGCGCACATATGGAGTCGTATGGACAACTTTCATAGAGCTTCGTTGGTGTTTATTTGTACTTTTTGGAACTTGACAGATGCCCAGATCACTACGAACTGGGTAAAATTCTTCTAACAACTACTAATTTTGTGTACCATAGGAAAAGATACCAGCATATAGTTTGGAACAACAAGATGGTACAGATATGTAAGTGTTTAGTGTTTAATTTACCTGTTTAGAGACTTTGGACTCTTCCTCAATGTACTTCTGTTCCGGTGGTTTGAACGTACACAAACTGGCTCTCGCCTTGAAAGAGACGCACAAAACCTATGATTTGTTTTAATTAGCGCTCCGGTTCTCTATGCATCAGCAATTATTGCATATTTGATGGAGTGAAGAAAAAAAAAACACCATGGAAACAAAAGAGACAACATCCACTGCTTCGGGCGCAAAGCACACTTACGGCGTTGAAGATGACGTCCGCTTCGAGAAAGATGACCCCTTTTGTTGGCCCTGTCAGCTCCTTGTTTTTCAAGACGTACGCCTTCTGTTCACTGTTGCGGATCTGTGTGAAGAAGACGTGACAGCCTGCTGTCTGGCAAAGCCCCAACAGACCCCCCCGCTCGGCTGACCCCTGATCTCCCAGCAGCTGCATCAAACAGCCAGCCGCACATTCCCCACCACCCCTCCCCTCCTTCCAGCACTTCCAACTCTGACAAGTACCTGCTCATTACCAGCATCCCTCTGTCATCGAGACACTACCCAGCCACCGGGAGGCACAGCTGTGCGTGCTTTAAAAGAATCGCCACAATCAATCTTGGCATTCGGCAGGTCTATTTACTTCTATAAAAGCGTTAAAACCATGTGGGTCTGAGAATTTGGAGGAACTCAATGGGGTAAAATTAAGAGCTTACGTTTAATAAAGGGATGGCCACTTTACCCAGGAAATCAGCACTACGGTCTCGATCCTCGTCGTACACGGTGACTTCCAGCACAGAGTGAATGTCTTTCACATTGCTGTAAAGTGAAGAAGAGTTTTTCAGAATGTAAAGACAATAATATTACCAGCTCTAATCTTATATTGCATTAACCAACATGTAGGAATCTGTATCTCACCATAATCCCAAGAGAAACTGAATGTTTAGCAGAAAAATATGTAGGTGGGACTTTTTTTAATCGATCAGGATTAGATTGCATTGTGAAATGGTAGGCTATGATGTCATTAGTGGTGCTTAAAGCGTTCTACTTCTGTACCGTTTGTGATACGGACATGTTTTACACCACAATTACACTGGAAAACTACATCTTTTTTTATGTAGAAAATGTAAAAATCTAATTGTAACTCTTTCTATGAAGCCCATTTTATAATCATTGTAAAGGCATTATAAATGCTTTATACTGCATTTATAATGTCTCATAATACACCTTATAATAAGTAATAACATCTCATCAATAATTATAACTACAGTTATTATATATTATAAGACTTTCCCTATTCATAGTTATACTTTAGATTATAATGCTTTATAACAAAAGCAACATCTAATTTTAACGCAAAATAAGCGAATAAAGTTAATTGTATAAGTGCTGTATAGTGTAAACAGTCAAAAGTCTTTGACGTGATCATATTATAAGTGGTCTTTGCTTGCTTTAATTAAAGTTACAAAAGCAATATCTTCTTATAAACAGCCATAGCATAAACTTGTAACATATAATACATTACAAGTCAAACTTATATACTGGAAGTTATTTATAAAATAAGTCTCCAACGTTTAAATATATAATGCTGATCACAAATATAGAGTTTCTGATATATTTGAACCGTATAGTTTTCCAAGTGTTTTTCGTAATATCTTAAAATTCATATTGAATGTGTGTTGTTTTGTATGTTGTGCATGTGTACTGTATATAACTTCCAGCTTGACTTGTAATGTCTTTTACCCACTTAAAAAAGTCTTATGGATGTTTATAAGACATTGCTTTTGTCACTTAAAGCATACCTATTTTAATTTATATATTACAATATATATATATATATATATATATATATATATATATATATATATATATATATATAATACATTATAACTTCTGCAGTTAAAATGAAATGTTGCTTGTGTTATAATGCATTATCCTCTAAGGTATAACTATGAATAGGTAAGTATTATAATTGTGGTTACAATTGTTTATGAGAATTTATAACATATAATAAGGTGTATTATGAGACATTACTAATGCATTATAAATATGGGCTTATTAGAAAGTGTTACCAATCTGGTTTGTTAGTATTTTTGCCACCAATGCAGCCTGTGGTCATTTCAAAGGTGGAGAAAGTTATGAAAACTATTGTTTTATTTTTCTTTAGAGTAACATGCACTAATGAGTCATGCACAGAAATACCAGAGAAATTTATTAAGAAAGGAAATTAGGTCAATTTTGATTTCATGTTGCCTTTAATATAACGAATTGCACAATCAAGCCAAACTGTAACTTGAGTTTAGGTTTTGTGAACTCAGCTTGAGCTCTTGTTTGAGTCCATGTGTCAGAACAGTCAGTGGTGAATATTCTAATTTGTGGTCTATTGGGAGCACCAGTGGATGTGTATAGTATAGTTACAGTAACTCACAAGGTGAAGACTTTATTCCACTCTGGGTTCAGTGTTTTGTAGACTGTGTGTGTCTGCAGCCGATCGTTGCAGAGCTCCGCTACACAGAATGGATCACTCTTTCCTGAAACAAAACATAATATAGAAGATATTTAAGTAAAATACCTAATAAAATAATTTAAATACATTTAAAATAACTTGTAGCATACAAACCACCACAATGTTAAGCTTTGTAACCATAGACTTACAAGTAGAACATAGGGTACAACAGGACTAAAGACAAACCTAAAGGAAAATGTAACTTTTTATTGAATATCGATGGAGCAACAGGAATTGTGTGGAGAAAAAAAAATAATAATAAATTAATATAATAATAATAATAATAATAACGGAAGGTGGTTTTGATTAAAATTCATTAAAAGGCCCTCTACACTTGGGGTAAAAAGCCCACAGATGGGTTCTAGTGATATCATGTAAATAAAAGGGACAATAGTTATAGGGCCAAATTTGTCAACTTAGTCAAAATGTATTCTGATTGGATCAGTCAATGTGAGCCCACTTTGAACATTTAAAGAAAATCTATTCGCCCCACTTAATAAAAACAATGTGTTTTATAGGTGCATTTTTACTCAATAATATCCTTTCAATTATTGGACAGCTTTAAAAAAAACGTTTGATTTAATCACCTTGAACAAAACGTAATCACAAACAAGTATTTTGTCTCAAAATAAATGTGATAATTTCAGGGATTCTCATTAGCTACATAAATCTGCAACATTTTCAAAATGATAAAATAAAATATCAAATTATCTCAAAATTAAACTTTAGACATACAATGATCTTAAGGATCAGGAATGTAATGTGATTGTTGTTAGTGCAGACTATTGCATCCAGGAATCACTACCTGTTTTGTATTATTATTATTATTATTATTATTATTATTATTATTATTATTATTATTATTGCTATGGACCTTTAATTCATATGACAGAGATCTGCAACCTGACCTGCTACCTGCTTTTAAATATTAATAAGTATATACTAATAAGACTGTAGTACACATTATACCATGTTTAAATGCATCCCACATATTTTGCATAGAAAATATGAAAAAATGTTGGTGTGATTTGACAATGTTGGGGGTGAAAAATGTGTATAAACGATAAAGATCAGATTGAAAAATTGGAGTAGATCTTGAAGGCTCTTCATTAAAGATTTTTTTGGTGACACTTTACAATAAGGTTGTCACAGTTTCGGCATTTGCGCCGGCTCATGCTTTTGTTTGTTTTTCTCTCTCCCTTGCGTCTCACAGGTGAAGCTGGCACATGTGATCAGTGTTTCCATGGGAGGTGCTGATCACGGCAATGATTTACTCGCCCGTTCCACCTGCTTGTCTCTGATTGCACTCTCTACTTATTCCTTGTGTTTCCCCTCTTGCTTTGCCAGTTTATTGTTCACTGTCAAGTGTTACCATGCTCTCTCATTTAGTTGGATCTTGCGCGTGTGTCTGTTGGTTGCTTGTCTCTAGAGGTGTGATTACCTTCCCATTTTCCATCGCCTTCGCCTGTACTGTTGCCCAATTCCTGAGGAGGAGGATTCCTCTGTATCTGCCCGTGTCATGAGGGAGAATCTCATCTGGGCTTAGCTTCGCACCACACCAGCTCCAACGGACTCTCTTTGGATTGCTCCTGACTTCCACAACACGCACACTCATCATACTAACACGCTCTTTCCTTAGCCTATTGAGCTGCTTATGTTTGACCCTGCTCTCTGCCGACAGTGACTGCCATTAATAAATTAATTGAACTATTTCCCTCTGTGTTTGGGTCCCTTTGACTCCCCTCACCCTCTGACAGAATAAACTGTCCAGCATGGACTCAGCGGAGGAGACTACTCTTCACTCCACCCTTTCACAACAAGGAGCTCTGCTTGAATGACACCAAGATCAAATCTCTGCCTCTAACCACGCTCTAGAAATGATGGCTTCACAGCTTGCAGAACTCACTGCGATGGTCCAGCAGCTCCGCCCTCCTCTCGATCCTGTGCAGGAAACACCCCCATCTCCTTCGGCAGCTTCTCGTGCCCCATGCTAACCAGAGGCGTGCATCCTACCTTCAGCTCTGTTCTCAGGCGAGGGATTTGTTAGAGCTGTTCTCTCACGATGCTCACTGTTCTTCTCCTTGCAGCCCTCCACTTTTTCATCAGACATGATGAAGATTGCATGTGTAATCACACTCGTCTCTGGGAGGGCCGAAGTATGGGGCATGACAATGTGGGATAACCAACATCCGTGCTGCTCCACCAACAAAGATTTCTCCACTGAACTTTTCTGTCCAGCCTTATGTTTCGTTGCAGGGTGAGCCGGTGGATTTGTCTGTAGTACCATTGGCGTAGCATGACTTGAGGGCAATGTTAAACTGGTCCCACGCCGCGACCCTCCATCCTCATCGCCCATATGACTGTGCAATTGAATTGCTTCCTGGCAACTCTCCTCCTCGTGGAAGGCTGTAATTACTCTCGGCTCCAGTGAGGGAGGCCATGAAAAGCTATATAATATATTCTTTAGCACTTCTTCATCATCCACAGGTTCTTCTTTGCGGAGAAGAAGGATGGCTTGCTTAGACCCTGCATAGATTATCGAGGGCTGAATGACATCATGGTGAAGAAACATTATTTTGCCGTTGATGTCCTCAGCCTTCAAATTCTTGAAGAGAGCATTTGTCTTCACAAAGTAGGAAACATGCATGATTATCACCTGGATTTGGTCATTTCGGATTGGTCAGCGTCCCCAGCGTCTTTCAGTGGCTTGTGAATGACATGCTTAGAGACATGGTCAATGGTTTTGTTTTTGTTTATCTTGACAATATTCTGATCTTCTCCCAGAATATGCAGTACCATGTGCACATCAGGCAGGTGCTTCAGAGGCTGTTGGAGAATCGGCTATTTGTCAAGGTGGAGAAGGTGGAGGCGCTTTTCATGAACAGTCGGTTCCGTTCTTGGGGTTCATCGTATTATCTGAGGGAGTGCGTATGGACCCGGCCATGCTGAATGCCGTCTCAAGGTGGCCAACCCCAGATTCTCACAAGGCACTGCAGAGGTTTCTGAGGTTTGGCAACTTTTATCAGAGGTTTTTTAGAAATTATAGCCAATTCGCTGCACCCCTGTCAGATCTCAGCTCATCGCATACTGACTTTTGTTGGTCTCTGTTAGCTGATGCTACGTTTTCTAAACTTAAAGAGCAGTTTTTCACTGCGCCTATTTTAATTACCCCCTTTCCTGCTAGTCAGTTCATGGTGGAGTTTGTTGGAGCAGTCCTCTCACAGTGCTCTCCCTTGGATGGAACAATGCATCGGTGTGCGTTCTTTTCATACCGACTAACACCAGCATAACGGAATTATGATGTTGGTAACTGGGAATCATTGGCTGTCCGGTGAGCCTTGAGTGAGTGGCGTCATTAGTTAGAAGGTTCAGGGATACCTTTTGGGGGTTAGACTGATCACAAGAACTTAGAGTACATCCGTAGCGCTAAACATCTTAACTCTAGGCAGGCTCGCTGTGCGTTGTATTTCACATGTTTTGATTTCACACTGTCGCACCACCCAGGCTCCAAAACATCAAGCCCAATTCCTTATCTCGATGTTTCGAAATCAAGACCTCCAAACCCCAGCGGATACCATCCTCCCTGCCCCTCGAGTGGTGGGCATGGTATCCTGGGAAGTGGAGGCTAAATTCTGCATAGCGCTACATAACACCACACTCCCGCCTCCTGTCCAGCAGTTAAGCTGTTTGTTCCATGATCAGTTCGAACGCACGTCCTTAAGTGGGGTCATTCGTCTAATGTCGCCTGCCACCCAGGGAGTACTCATACCCAAACGCTCATTAGAAAGCGTTTCTGAAGGCCATCGCTTGCAACGAAACGTTTGTCAGTTCGTTGCCGCTTGCCCTGTTTGAGCGACTAATAAGACCTCCTGTATCCCCCCCGGCCGGGCTCCTCCAACTGCTGTCAGTCCTTTCGAGACCCTGGTCACACATAGTCATGGACTTTATAACTGGTCTCCCCCCCCTCCCCCCATGGCAACACAGTCGTTTTGACAGTAGTGAACTGGTTCTCAAAAGGTGGCTTATTTCAGTCCCCTCATGATTTACCCTCCGCAAGTGAGACAGGGTTTCTGACAGAGGCCTCCAGTTTGTATCACGTTTTTGGGCAGAGTTCTGTTGACAGCTGGGGGCTTCAGTGAGTTTATCCTCTGCGTTCCACTCCCAGACAAATGGGCAAGCGAAGCAGGCTAACCAGGATCTAGAAAAGATGTATGGCCTCTCGTAACCCTTCTTCTTGGAGTGAAAGTTGAGTATGACCATAACTTGTTGCCATCGTCTATGGGTTGTCACCCTTCCAGTGTAGCCTTGGCTACCAGCCCCCTCTGTTTCCCACCCAAGAGCCCGATGCTCAGGTCCCATCCATTCACGCATTTTTACAGAGGTGCCAACGCTCCTGGAAAGCCCCCAGATAGCCCTCTTATGGACTGGTGCTCGTGTTAAGAGGTCAGCAGACAGACAACGGTCTAAGCCCCCTACTTAAGTGTGCGGGCAGAAGGTTTGGTTGTCCCAGGACATCCCACTCTGTCTCCCATAACATAAACTGTGTCCCAAGTTTATTGGACTGTTTTCCATTGCCAAGGTCATTAGTCCGGTGGTGGTCCACCTCAAAATACCTCCTCACCTCCGTCACATTCATCCCGTCTTCCATGTTTGCAAAGTTAAACACATTTTGCGTTATAATTTGCACTCCGTCTGGCCAGGGGGGTCTGTCACCGTTCATACTGTTGTTTGTTTTTCTCTCTCCCTCATGTCTCACAGGTGGAGCCAGCATGCATGATCAGCCATTCCATGGAACGCTAATTGTTCCGGGGGAGATGCTCATCACGGCAATGATTTGCTCGCCCGTTCCACCTGCTTCTCTCTGATTGCACTCCCTACATATTCTTTGTGTTTCCTCTCTTTAATTGCCAAATTTTTTTCCACTGTCAAGTGTTACCGTGCTCTCGTTTAGTTTGATCTTGCTTGTGTATCTGTTGGTTGCCTGTCTCAAGAGGTGTGTTTACCTTCCCATTTGCCGTCACATTCGCCTGTACTGTTGCCCAATTCCTGTGAAGGAGGATTCAACGGTCTCTGCACGCGTCTCGGGGGTGAATCTCATCTGGGTTTTTCTTTGCACCACACCAGCATCAACGGAATCTCTTCGGATTGCTCCTGACTTCTTTAATGCAAACACTCATCATACTAACACACTCTTTCCTAAGCCCATTGAGCGGCTTGTGTTTGACTCTGCTCTCTGCAGCCGGTGCTGCAAACAACTTTGATATTAAACATGTATTACTATACTATATATTAAAATTAACATTTGCTGCACTTATTAATCTTAGTTAAAGTATTGCTCATTGTTAGTTCATGTTAACTAATGGAATCGTTTTGTAAAGTGTTCCTGATATTTATTTTCCTCTACAGCCATCAGTCTTTAATCTATTGAAGTACTGGTTAGTCTTTTTAGAGAAAGCAAATCAGAGAAAACTGTGTGTAAAAGCTTTTTAAAAGGCTTTGTCCACCACGGTGTGCTATTAGAAGAAGTGTGAAATCAGAAGCCATGAGGTGGGCCGCTCTTGAGAGGACCGCAAACATCAAAAACTAGATGATTTTATAAGAGTGAAGCAGTGAAATTAAGACTTTCTCTTTCATACGCTCAACTTTCAATCAAACATCCCTAAAAAGACAGATGTTGATATCAATGCTACTGACTCCCGAAACATCCCGGAAACTGCTTTGGAAAAGTGAGATTGAACATATAAGGGCTCTTTCATAGCACTGAATAAACTGAAATGTACTGTACTGAACGATTACTATAGGTCCAATTATATTTTTGATGTTTGAGTGTGTCATAAAAGGCCATATTCTACACTTTTAGCATTTAATTAGGAATTATGGTTTTCATGTACCACAAATTAACCATGCTGTTACTATAGTAAAACAGTAACCAAGTTGTTGTTGTTTTTTTGTGGCAATTTTTGTTTAGCTTTTTCTGTATCACAAATATCATGTTTAAAATATGGTTACTGTAGTAAAACTGTTTCATTTTGTGATTATTCATTTACTGCAAATACCATAATTGGCAAATACCATAAACCCTTGTAAAAATCATTACAATCCATCATTTTATATAGTATATTATAATTTTGTGATGCGTGAATTGACTATTGATTTTAGTTTTTAATGTATTCATATATTTTTATTTTAAAAACATACAGTAGATTTTTAAAGGGATAGTTCACCCCAAAATTAAAATTCTCTCATTATTTACTCACCCTAATGCCACCCCAGATGTTTCTTTCTTCTGCCGAACACAATCAAAGATTATTAGAAGAATATTACAGCTCTGTAGGTCCATACAATGTAAATCAACAGGGTCCAAAACTTTCAAGCTCAAAAAAGCAAATAAAGGCAGCATAAAAGTGATCCATAAGACTCCAGTGGTTTAATCCATATCTTCGGAAGCAATATAATAGGTGTGGGTGAGAAACAGATCAATATTAAGTTCTTTTTTACTATTAATCTCCACTTTCTCTTCACGTTCTTCTTTTGTTTTTGGCGATTCAGATTTTTGGTGCATATCGCCACCTACTGTTCAGGAAGGACAATTTATGAAATATTTTTCTAAATATATTAATTTGTGTTCAGCAAAAGAAAGATATTCACGCACATCCGGGATGGCAAAGGGGTGAGTAAATGACGATAGAATTGCCATTTTTGGGTGAACAATCCCTGTATTATAAGTTACTTAGCGGTTATCTGCAAAAATGGTTATCGGCTATAATTTCCATATCGATGCATCCCTATTTTTTACCTGTGACATCTGCTGCCATCAGACCCTCTGCCCGCAAGATTTTAATCTGCACAATTCCAACATCCTTCAGGTTAAAAAATAACCTCAGAGGACTCTGGGGGAAAACATACACACACACACAAACACACACACACACATTAGAAAGCCAGAGCATCTAACCTTCCTCCATAATGCATCCATATTTGTGACAGCTCTATCTGAGCCCTAACTTTCTCTAATCCCCCATCAGAGTGTGTGAGCAGTTTTATGTCCACGTCAAAGCTGTTTTACGGTGGATATTGAGACAAAACTATTGAGATGCCACGCCAGATTTCGTGGTGGCTCTCACAAATACATCTTCATTATGCAGCTGTTATTAAAGGAGGTCAGTGTGTATTGGTGGTGGCTTTCTGTAAGCGGTTCACTGACCGGCCCTCTGGGGTACAGTGACAGGACAAAGGCAAACAGTGAATAGAGAGGAGAAACAGCTTTGAGCAAAGGAAGATGTCTCTCTCTCTCTCTCTCTCTCTCTCTCTCTCTCTCGCTCTCTCTCTCTTGCTCTCTCTGTCTTTGTTCAAAGTGAGTTACTCACAGCTTCAGATCCCACTGTTATTCAATTGTGAGAGAGATCCTGTTAATGCCGTATTGGACTTGGTTTGTTATCATCTGACGCCCCCTTTTTGTTATAAAAGTGTACTGCAGGATAGCAGTCAATCAGTTTATTCAATCTGCAAGCATTGCCTCGTCATAAAAATAGAATGAGTGGATAGAATGGCAATTAGAATTTTTTTCATTGGCAGTTTCTCATTTGGTGTTCCACAGAATAAAGTAATACGAGTTTGGAACAACATGAGGATGAGTAAATGATTTTTGGATGAATTATCCATTATTAACATTTATACTTATTAGCGCAAGAGTTTTCAAATGGGGTCCATAGGGTTTCTAAAAGACTAAAAATAATGTTTAATTTAATTGTTAATGTTTTTTTTTTTTTTTTTTTTTTTTAGGTTTAAACACCTAACGTGCACCTAAACTAATTGTGGGTAGAAAAAAGAAAAGCTGTCAACTTGATAGAATACAGGGTAATAAATAATGGAGGTTTTGGGGCAAAAATGCCACTGAAAGTGACAAAAATGCTTTCTTTTTGCTTTAGTGCAAAAGCAAGATAAAAGTGATTATTTAATATTGCAAACAATTTTGTCTTTGTTATATTACATTTACCACATAACATTTACTACATGTATTTTTCTTCATACACAAAAATATATAGCTGCCTTTAAATTTTGGGTAAGGGGTCCTTGGCACTAAAGTAATAGTTCACTTAAAAATTGTAATTATCTCATAATTTACTCACCCTCATGGTATCCCAGATGTGTAAGACTTTCATTCTTATGCAGAACACATACAAAGTAAATGCAACCAAATTCAAGTAAATGATGACCAGAACTCTGAAGCTCCAAAAAGCACAAAGGCAGCATAAAAGTAATCCATACGTCTCCAGTGGTTTAATCCATGTGTTCTGAAGTGATCCAATCAATTTTGATTGTGAGAACAGACCCAAATATAACTTGTTTTTTACTGACCATCTTGCCATTGCAGTCTCTAGACACTATCATGATTTCAAGCTCGATTACACTTCCTAGTGCTTGATGCATGTGCAGAGCCCTAGATGGCACTAGGAAGTGTAATCAAGCTTGAAATCATGATCGCAGAAGAGATCAAGATTTATTGTGGAAAAAAGTTATATTTTGGTTTATTCTCACCCAAAACCGATTGGATCACTCCAGAACACATGGATTATAACACTGGGGTCATATATATTACTTTTATGCTGCCTTTATGTGCTTTTTGAAGCTTCAAATATTTAGTAACCATTCATCCACATTATATGGCACTGCAGAGTAGAAATGCTCTTCTAAAAATCTTTGTTTGTGTCCTGCAGAAGAAGGAAAGCCATATACATCTGGGATGGCATGAGAGTGAGTAAATTATGAGAGAATTTTCATTTTTGGGAGAACTATAGCTTTAAAATGATTGAATACCACTGTATTTGAAATGTCTTTAAGACCAAAAAAAAAAAAAAACCTCTTGAGATCTGAGTGGCACTCAATAGAGGATTAGGCTTTCTGAGCTGTCAAGCGCCCCCTTCGAGGAAGACATTTATATCTCTCAAAGGAAACAGTTATTTGCTAGAAACATTTGTTCCCAAAGTCAAAGAACTTGATATGGCCATCGGAAGCTTTTTACTGAGATTTAAACTGTTTGGTAGGAACATAGTTGCTTAATTCACATGCTCAAACTTACATATCTCTTAAGGATCTGCCGTCGTTCGTGTGGGTCGTCCAGTATGTTGACTGACATGTCGGAGATGGAGACAGCAACTGTGGCTGTGAGAGTGACCAGCAGTACTATTGTACCTTTATCATCTTCCAGCTCCAGTTCCACTTTATGAGTCTTCTCTTTACTCAACTGTGACAGTTCCAATTGACACCTAAAACACCCCAAAATCAACAAGCCTGTAGCTCAACGGGTTTGATCTCATGCACTATAAGTCACTTTACATAATGCATAAATGTAAATGTACACAGTGAGATATCAAATCACAAAAATTTGCATTTGGCAAATCAGGATGAATCAGAGCTGAGTCTGAACTCACTGGCCAATGAAGTCATCTCTCCTGCCCATGTCTCTGTCCCACACGGAGATCTCCAGAACTCCACCCTCCTCATCGAACAGATGCAGGTCAAACTGCTCCCTCCACTGAGGGTTCAGGGTTTTGGCAATTGTCTGTTCAAACAGGAGAAAAGCATTCGGGACAGTATTATTGTAGACTATACAGTAGTAACTATGTTTAATTTTTGGTTACTATGATATTTACTACAAAATACCATGGTGATACTATGTTTACTGTAGTAAAATCATGGTTAATTTTTGTAAGGGAAGATTAGAGTTAGGTTTAGGAGTAGGTTTTGGTTCAGGATGTCTGTGGGACTCTGCAGTGATGCCACTATATTGCATTATTTACTGTAGTATTTAATTAGGGGTGTAAATGGGGGCCTGGGTAGCTCAGCATCTAAAGACGCTGAATACCAGCCCTGGAGTCGCGAGTTTGAATCCAGGTCGTGCTGAGTGACTCCAGCCATGTCTCCTAAGCAACCAAATTAGCCCGGTTGCTAGGGAGGGTAGAGTCACATGGGAGGGTAGAGTCACACTCCTAGTGGTCGCTATAATGTTGTTCTCACTCTCGGTGGGGTGCATGGCGAGTTGTGCGTGGATGCCGCGGAGAACAGTGTGAGCCTCTCTGTCTCCGTGGTAACACTCAACAGGCAACATGATAAGATGCATGGATTGACATTCTCAGACATGGAGGCAACTGAGATTCGTCCTCCGCCACCACGAGGACTTACAGCCAAGGCTGGACTGGGAAGATAAATCGGCCCGGGATTTTACATGGCAACGCCATGTAAATGAGCGGGGGGGTTTGCTGTCCCTTTCTGCATATCGTGGCGCTGTTTTCTTGTCGTGGTGGCTCATTTTAGCTTATCGCAGCCCATTTGGCCCGCTCGGTTCTCCCGATGTCCAGTCCGCCCCTGATTGGCCCCATAGTGTGTCGGCCCACCGGGAAAATGCCCGGTATGCCAGATTACTAGTCCAGCCCTGCATACAGCGCACTGGGGGTTGGGCATTCCAAATTGGGGAGAAAATTAAAACATTAGGGTTGTAAATAGCATATAACACATATAAAAGAAGATATTTTTTTTGTTGCTATAAACAGTTTCAAGGACTGTTCATTGGTGACTTCAAGTGACATCACTGTTCTGTGAACATTTCCTGCTTGTCAAAACAGAGATGATTTAGCAGAGATGGGCCACTTCTATTAAAATGAATGGAAGAAATTGAAATGTCCAATGGTCATCAAAAAAAATACAGTCTCATCACCGCTGCCTTTAAACACGGAGCGCCTCTCCTCGGGAAACCGGTCTCTGCCTGCTGGCATCTTTGCGGGTCCAGGAATGGAGAGGTGAGTGTCTGTTGTGAGTTAGATGAGTCACCGGACTCACACCCCCAACACGAGTCGCGTCATTGCCGCTCGAGTTAAACTGGTGCCAATTTTACTGCTTATTTTTAAAAAAAATATTTTATCGTAATCTTGACCAACCGTTTTGGAGATTTCACTCATTCCCAATTCAAGTACATAGGAGCTGCACTGTCATGACATTTGTTTATGTAACCGGTCCTACTCAACCTGGTCCTATCGGGACTCAAACCAGCATCTGGTTGGTGGTAGGCAGGTGCGATAACGAGGAGGATAAATGCTACAGCCTCTAGCGTCAGTCGCTACTACACCTCTCGAGGCCAGGGGATTGAGGTTTACATAATGCACCGCTACCTACCAGCTGGCTCCCATTACACTCACCCTCCTAAACCTCACTCCCATCCGGGTCACGGCACCACTGTACCTGGTCCTAAACGAGCCGCTCCGAACGGGACTCGAACCGGCGTCTCCGGCATGGGAGGAGGGCACGCTAACGAGGAGGCTAAAAGCTACAGCCTCTATCGTCAGTTTCTAGTGTGCCTCTAGAGACCAGGGGAGTGAGGTTTACATACTGCACAGCTACCTACCAGCTGGCTCCCTTTCCAGTTACATAGAAAAATAACTGCCCAAGAGCGCTCTAACGGGCGCCGAGAGGTCTGACTTGACTTGAAATAGAGACTTTGTTGAAAGGATCCAAAAATACTTTGTTTTTGTTTACATTCTTGAAATGGTCTATTTACAATTATTGCAAATATTGTTCCATTTTATTTACTTCAGAATAACTGATGAATTGTGCATAATAAGACCAGGGACATTTATTGCATAGGGCCATTTATTATTTCATGGGACTTTAACTGGTCGTGTTGTCACTTCTGTCATTCACACCTTGCTCTTGTACTTCTGATGGCCCAGTTTGAATTTGACGTAAGGGTCACTGAGGCCATTCTGGTCCATAGGGATGAGGTTGCGACCCTCGATGAGGTGGATGCTCACGATTCCCCTCCACAGCTGAGACTTCTTGTAAAGGTCAGAAAGTCGCAGATTCTGCTGTTGCTGCTGCTGTCAACACACACACACACACACGCATCACAGAATATTAAAGGAATAGTTCACACAAAAATGAAAGTTGCCACCCATTACTCACCCTTATGTAGCTTGATGGTTTTCCTTTTCAATAGAACACAAAAGGAGATATAAAGTAACCCCAAAAGTATTTGGACAATTACCAGTGGTTCCCAACCCTGTTCCTGGAGGCCCCCCAACACTTTTGTATATCTTCCTTATCTGACACACCCAATTCAGGTCCTGGAGTCTCTACTAACAAGCTAATGAATTGAATCAGGTGTGTTTGATTAGGGAGATATCTAAATTCTTTAGTCTTGGTGAGCCTTCAGGAACAGGGTTGGGAACAACTGGTATATACAGTGGTATATAAGTAAAAAAGCACCAAAAGCGAGTGAAATGGTGTCGTAATTACCATCAGAGGTTTTTAAGGTGAATATTAGATGGAGGTTTTAAAGGTGCTGTAAGCAATTTCAGCTGTTCTACTTCCATGCGACTGAGCCATTGGAAAAACCCAAACTCCAAAGACACATAAATTTGCTTTTAGACCAGAAATGGTTGTTAAAAACAACAGTAGTAAAATAGTGCCCTCAACTGACAACTGTTATGAACAACATGGCATAAAAATGCATTAAGCCTCAATTTGAGAATGCACAAAATGATTGACAGGCAGAAAGTGTCATTGTCCGTGGATTGCAGACACATTTTTGTTTGCTGTTTGCAGAGTTGTCACAGAGACCAGTAAGATATCTCATTACATTTATTTCCTTCATATCTTTCAGAGAGTCAGACCATTTTTTGCATGCCTTTCCATGAAAAAAATCACTTACAGCACCTTTAATAAGTCAAATATACCCCCCTAACCTTAAACTTTAACCTATACCTAACCAGCAGTGTTCTAAAAGCAAATTCGATATTAAAAGCACATTTACTAAAGCTGCCACATCATTTCGTGTCACTTCTATGGCACTTTCGCTTCACTTTCACTTTCATTTCTGGCTGGGCTTGAAGCTCAGTCTCTGAGTCCAAAGTCCAACACTCTATTAGTTGAGCTACCGCGTAAGATAATTACATTGGAATAAGTGTGTAAATGTAGGTGAGTCTGAAATAAAAGCATTAAAATGTATTGTTTTTCAAATGATGCGTTAGAGTAAAAGTGTTTTGATATAATAACATAACATGGTGTTAAGGTAAACCCATAGTACCCTAGATTTGTGTGAAAGTGAACAAAACACCTAGTTGTTATAGCGTTTTTAGTGTTAATTTCACCAGGAACCTGCAGCAAATTGTTGAAAGCGGCACGTAAAACTCTGTTAGCAAAAATGTAGTTATAGTAATGTTCATTCTATGAAACTAGGTTGATAATTTGTTATATAATGCAATATAATTTATACAAAGTGTAGCTTAAGTGTCCAAGTGTCTTTTTCTACAAAGATCTACAAATGATGTAAACTCTCATTCCTGCATGTTCAAATCTCCCTTTGTGTTCCACATAGAAAAAACGAATTCAAGCAAAATGAGGAGTGTATAGCGACAACATTTTCCTTTGGGCGGACTATTCCTTTCCATACAATACAAGTTCAATACAAGTTAAGCTCAATCGACAGCATTTGTGGCACAATGTTGATTACCACAAAATTCATTTTGACTCATTTATAATTTTCTTTAAAAAAAAATGAAAATAACATCTGGGTTTCAGTGAGGCACATACAATAGAAGTGAATGGGGCCAATCCATACATTTTAAAATACTAATTGTTTCAAAATGTAAACAATATTTATTTTGATATGATTTTAGTGATAAAATTGTTTGCTATTTTTTTCTGTGTAAAGTTACAGTACTGTGCAAAAGTCTTAAATATAAGATGTTTCACAAAACAATTTGTCTTAAGATGGTTATTTATACCATCAGATTTAGTGTGTCAATAGGAAATATAAATGTTATCCCAAACATTACTTTTGCAAATATAAAAGATTAGAATAGAAGAACAGGGCGCCCTGCAACAGATGTCATGGCTGCCACAAAACCCCCCACTGAACATCATGTCAGTCTGAGATTACATAAAGAGACTGAATCAATTGAGATAGAAGAACTGTGGTGAAATCTCCATGAAACTTGGAACATCCGATCTGCCAACAACCAAGAAAAACTGTGTCCAGGTGTACCTAGGAGAATCGGTGCTGTTTTAAAGTCAAAGGTGGCCACAACGAATATTGATTTCGCTTTTTTATGTTTACTGGACTGTTTATTTCATTATTTTTTTAAGACATTCTCACTATGCATAATTTTTTCACAAGTGCCTGAAACCTTTGCACGGTACTGTAAATTAAAATTGACAACTTTGTTGCTATGATGTCATAATGCAGTAAACCCTAAAATAGACTATAAAAACGATGATTTAAACAACTTTACTGATCAAATAATACAAACGTTTTAACAATAGAAATAATGAAAATGCTTTTATAAAATTATAAGCTTCACATTTCTGCCTTCAGATCCTTTCAAAAATTGTCCCCATTCACTTCCAGTGTAAGTGCCTCAATAACTTCGATTTTTGCTTTTTTAAAGAAAAGGAGAAACTAATTTTGAAAAGTCAAAATAAATTTTTGTGGTAATCAAAGTTTTGCCACAAATGCTGTTGATTGAGCTTAACTTGTTTTGATCCCTGAATATACCTTTGCATTAACAATGACTTGATTCACAATAAATTAAGCTAAAAACACTTCACAATTGGGAAAATGACTCAAAGCGTTTGGAAGTGTATCACATACAACCATGAATGAGTGGGTCACCAAAGCATGAAATTCAAATATCTAAAAAAGATCACCCTGGGATCCCATGACTGCAATTTCTAATGGAGCCGTGGTGATAAAACTTCATCCTCAAACCAGACTGCTGCAATTAGATATTTAGGACCGTATTCAGCATGCGTTTTAAAAGTATTAAGGAAAAGTTGCCATTAAGAACACTAGAACACAAGCATCCTCATTGTGTTGTGGTGCACATTTATAAATCACACAGCAGCTAGTAGGAGAATATGGGGGCACATGGGGTAGCAGAAACTGAGCAATGGTGTATGGGTTTTGAGCAACTAATAGAGCCACTATTCATGCCGTACACATTTTTTTTTACCTTACTGCCTCGCTTCCAGGTTCTCCTCAGTAGCATAGTCTAGAAACAACATAGAGCAGGCCAGATGCATTACTGTATAAAGAATCACCAAGGGAACCAGGATGGATGTGGACACACTTACTATATATTTACGCAACAACTACATTTCCTTGCCTGGGAATTAGTGCTGTAAATTGATTAAAATGTTTAATCAAAAAAAGTACATGCCAATTAATTAATCAATTAGAAATAATCGCAATTAATTGCACATCAATACTTACTGAGTAGGGCACCAAATAAAGGTAATTTAGAATATAACAATTAAAATATTAGAAATATAATCTATAGAAATATTATAATTCAAGAGGTGCGTCCCAAATCGTACACTTCTCCACTATTCTACCCCATTTTGTAGTGTAAGTAGTGCGAGTAAAAGGTTTACACTGAAAATGCAACTAAAAGAAGTTTACTAAAAGTACCCGGATGATGTACTACTTCAACCCAAGTACCGTCTCTGAAGGCTGTGCTGCCTGTTGCTCACGTTGGCTTGACAAGGTGTGTTGCCTGTACAGCTAGCATGCTGACTGCCCCCTACTGCTACATCAAGTTGGTACATCAAGCTTGAATTTATCCAGTGTACATTTCTTATTGCTGAATCTATGCGAACATAGTTATGGTGAAACTAGTTTAAAGAATGCTAATAATTTCAAAGCTATGCAGCTATAAAATTGGCCCAATGAAGTCAACCATAGCTACACTATAGACAACACAATAAACGTTCACTACATAATCCTATAACATAATCAGCCTATTACATGACTCACTTTATCCACATAAGGCTTCCAGCGTTTAGTTTTAAGTTCTGTTTGGTTCTGTGGGAAAATAAACACAAATGTAGCACAATAACAGTCTCTGTTGAAAGTAGGATGACTGGATGTGGTAACTGAACAACTTCCTGAGAGCAAACATGCATAATTTGACCACAACTCAAGAGTGTAAACAGATTAGTGAGCATACTAGATGTCTCGAGAGATGAGTGCGCTCTGTGAAATATGTTTAATGTGTAAAACATTTCACATGAATCTTTCTGGATATATGTTGAGAGTTTGCTGTCAGATTTCATCCTCAACATGTTTAAGAGATGATATATATAAGTAACATGTGACCTTTAAGACACATTAAACATCAGTTTTACCGCTTGTCTGAGGGCCTCTCTGTCTTCCAGACCTCTTGGGAACAGAGTGATCGACAGCTCAAGAGAGCCCAGGTCCTGATTAGGGCAGTGAGGGTCTTGAAGTTCCAACTGAACATCCAGAGGTCTACAGCAGAGACACACATAGATAAACATAATATGATAGTACTGTTTTTTTATTATATCATATCGGTTATCAGCTGTAACAAAAAAAAAAAATATTATTGGCTATAAGCCAAAATATCTTTATTGTGATCCTGAGCTTTATTTTTTTTCTGTTAGCTTGTTAAATGTTTAAATTATGAAGACATGATGTAAATACCTCCAGTGCTCCAGCGAATCAAGGTGCAGGTATGCTGAACCCATGAAGTCATCTTGAAGGCCAAAATCATAGTCAAACACCTGCAATATTGTGTAGTTCTATCAGAGCGGAAACCTCATGCATTTTCAGAATCAGAATCAAAATCAAAGCTTTATTGCCAATAATGCTTAAGCATACAAGGTATTTTTATTGGTGACAGAAGTTTCCTGTGCACTAACCATACAGCAACAAGACAGAGATAATAACAATAATAATAAAAGGGCAGTTTTTACTGTTCATGAGATTGATAGCCTGAGGGAAAAAACTGTTCTTGTGCCTGACGGTTCTGTTGCTCAGAGCTCTGGAGCGCTGGCCAGAAGGCAACAGTTCAAAAAGGTAAAGGGCTGGGTGAGTTGGGCCCCAGAGTGATTTTTTTCAGTCCTTTTCCTCACTCTGGAAGTGTACAGTTCTTGAAGGGAGAGCAGGGGGCAACCAATAATCTGCTCAGCAGTCCAAACTGTCCTTTGTAGTCTGTCCGATTTCATAGCTGAACCAAACCAGACAGTTATTGAAGTGCAGAGGGCAGTCTCAATGACTGTTGAGTAGAACTGGTTTAGCAGTGCCTGAGATAGGTTGAGCTGCATCCACTAGTGAAGGAAGTACATCCTTTGCTTGGCCTTTTTCACAATGGTCAATGTGGGTATCCCACTTCAGGTCCTGTGAGATGATAGTTCAGCCCAGGAACCTGAATGACTCCACTGCTGACACAGTGCTGTTTAGAACGGTGAGTGGGGTCAGTGTTGGGGTGTTCCTCCTAAAGTCCACAATCATCTCCACTATTTTGTGTGTGTCAACCTCCAGATTTTCATGACATCTACCAGTGAGCCAGCCGTTCAACCTCCCTTCTGTATGCAGACTCATCGTCATCTTGGATGAGGCCGATGACAGTAGTGTCATCTGCAAACTTCAGGAGCTTGACAGAGGTATCCTTGTCAGTGTAGTCAGTTGTATACAGGGAGAAAAGTAGTGGGGAGAGCACACATCCATGGAGGGCACCAGAGCTGATCGTACATGTCCTCGAAGTAAATTTCCCCAATCTCACTAGTGCTGCCTGTCTGTCCGAAAGCCGGTGATCCACTGACAGATAGATGTGGGAACTGGATTAATTTAATCCATAGGAGAGCTGTGTATGACTGTGTATGACTGTGTTGAAAGCCTAACTGAAGTCCACAAAAAGGATCCTTGCATATGTCCCTGGTCTGTCCATATGTTGCAGGATATGATGCAATCCCATGTTGACTGCATCATCCACAGATCTGTTTGCTCTGTAAGAAAATTGAAAGGGATCCAGAAAGGGTCCAGTGATGTCCTTCAGGTGGGCCAACACCAGTCTCTCAAATGACCTCATGACCACAGACATCAGAGCGATGGTCTTTAGTCATTAAGTCCTTTGATCTTGGGTTTCTTTGGTACAGGAATGATAGCGGAGCGTTTGAAGTAGCAGGACATTTCACACTGCTCCAGTGATCTGTTGAAGATCTGTGTGAAGAGATCAGCGGGTCAGCTGGTCAGCACAGGATTGTAGACAATTGGGTGAAACACCATCGGGCCCTGTGCTTTCTTTGTCTTTTGTTTCTGGAAGACACGGCACCCATCCTCTTCACAGATCTTAAGTGCAGGTTGAGTGGGGGGGGGGGGGGGGGTCAGGAGGAATTGGTGTTTGTGTGAAATGAAGGTCAGAGCGGGTGTGGGGTGTGAGACTGGTATTTTCAAATCTACAGTAAAATATATTCAGGTCATCCCTACAGTGTTTGGGGATGGTGTCTTGAAGATAGGGTCTTGAAGGTGCAGGGTCGTTAGCAGAAAACTTGTTTTTCAGCTCTCAGAGTAGCTACTTTTTGCCACTTTAATTTCCTTTGCCAGTATGTTGTCAGTGTGTGATTACCCTCACATCTGTAAGCATCCTCTTTGGCATGACGAAGCTGTCTGAGTCAAGGTTTGTTGTTGTTGAACGTTAAATAAGTCCAAGTAGGAATGCACATTTCCTCACAGAAACTAATATATGATGTTACAGTATCTGTGATCTCATCCATATTGTTGTCTGCATCCCCAAAAACACTCCAATCAGAGCAGTCAAAGCAGGCTTGTAGTTCCATCTCTGCTTCAATGGTCCATCTTTTTACAGTCTTTACTACAGGTTTAGTTGATTTTAGTTTCTGCCTGTAGATCAAAAGAAGATGAACCAGAAAGTGATCAGAGAGTCCCAAAGCTGCTCTAGGGACAGAGCGATATGCATCCTTTAATGTTGTGTAGCAGTGATCCAGTATAATTCTGTCTCTGGTGGGTATGTAATGTGCTGTCTGTATTTTGGTGAGGATGGCTTTGTTAAAATCACCGAGAATAATAATGAGTGATTCCGGGTATTGTTTTTTCAGTGTCTGTGATTTGATCATCCAGCTGTTGCAGTGCTGCGTTCACGCCCGCATGTAACAGGATGTACACACTCACCAGAATAAACGAGGAAAACTTCTGCAGCAAGTAGAAAGGCTTACAGTTGATAAAGAGCACCTTCAAATTACGACTGCATATCCTCTTTAACAACATTTCATTGATGTAAAAGCATGTTCCACCACCTCTCGTTTTCCCCGATAACTCCACGATGCAATCCGCTCTTAACAGCTGGAAGCCCGGTGTTCTGACAATCTGTGCTACCTGCTCAGTATGTGCCGCCAACAGTAAAAACAGTGATGTGTAAAGCTCCAACACGGGTAGCATGGGAGCAACAAGTTGTGAGGCATGGGATAACCTGACAGTATGCTACAACAGCATGAAAAGTGTTAAAACCCTAGGTAGCACATCTTGTCAGGCAGTTAATACCTATCAGGATTTGCTTCCAGCATAACTATCATGTAGTGTGATACGGTGTGAGGCTATACTATGCCCTAACCCTACCCCAAACCCTAACTCTAAAACTATGCGATTATAGCATTGGTAGCTCATCCTGATAGGTAGCATATGTTTTCAGGACACAGGCAGATGTAATGCGCTGTCTGGAATGGCTTCACTCAGCCAGGTCAGCAGAGACCAGAGCACCAGCTCACTTCCCTCACTTGCATCTCATAGCATGCTTGAACAACACAGTTGTGCCTAACACTAAAATGTCCAGCAAAACATCCAAATAGTCTAAAACTGGGATAATATTTTCTGTTACTTAAGTTCATCAGTTCATCCCTGGTAAAACTGATTGGAAAAAAATGACTAAACACAGAACAATCAAAACAACAAAAGAATTAGAGAGCTCCGCATGGAGCCGGCCATCCGCTGCGCCACCTTGATCATCTTCATTTTCACAGACAAATTAAGTCAGCATTCAGCTCTATGCACTGTGGCTCTTTACTGTTAACATGTAGAGTGAGTAAATGCTGTTTTTTACCTTAATATACAGAGGCTCTTGTAAATTGTCCACTATCAGGCAAACTCGTTCATCCCAAACCGGGTTCAGGTTCTTGAGGATAATTCTACTACGGAAAACTTCTTTACCAGCTATTTTAAATTTCACATATGGATCACTGGTCCCTAAAATTAAGAAACACACAA
Source organism: Moxostoma hubbsi (assembly GCA_032164185.1). Lineage (NCBI taxonomy): Eukaryota > Metazoa > Chordata > Actinopteri > Cypriniformes > Catostomidae > Moxostoma > Moxostoma hubbsi. Next base: position 6,837,955 of record JAVLUX010000038.1, on the reverse strand, counting down.
TTACACATTTCTAAGAGCATGTTTTTTTTATCATTATTATTACCTATAAAATTTCAAGAAAAATTCTCTCATCATTTACTCACCCTCATGCCATCCCAGATGTGTATGACTTTCTTTCTACTGCTGAACACAAACAAATATTTTTAGAAAAACCAAAAAGCACATAAAGGCAGCATAAAGTAATCCAAACGACTCCTGGTTTAATCCATGTCTTTAGAAGTGACATGATAGGTGTGGGTGAGAAATAGGTTAATAATTTAGTCTTTTTTTTTACAATAAATCTTCTTTTAAATAGCTCGCCTATGCGCGTTCACAAGAGGACCAAGTTCTTTGTATACTGTTTTTTGCTGGTTTGCATGTTTAATGCAAATCAACACCTTTTTTCCTTTGCTTTATTTAAAAAATAAAGTACAAAATTACTTTAAATATTTATCTGTTTCTCATCCACAACTATCAAATTGCTTCTGAATAAATTGATTTAACCACTGGAGTCGTATGGATTACTGGCCACCATACAGTTCTGGCCACCATACACTTGCATTGTATGGACCAACAGAGCTGGAAATATTCTTCTAAAAATCTTTGCATGTGTTCAGCAGAAGAAAGTCATACACATCTGGGATGGCATGAGGGTGAGTAAATAATGGGAGAATTTTCATTTTTGGGCGCACTGTCCCTTTAAATCCACACTAACTACTGGCAACAAAACAAAAATTTTCTCTGTGTGCATGTCCATTTAACCCTAATTTAAAGAAATGTTTGTCTTATTTCAGGGAAGTTTAAGACTAATTAACTTACCCCCTCTGTCTCGAATGGCAAGATTGTTTCCTCTTTTTAGCATGATGTCCAACTGGTACATTGCTGAAGCGGGTAGTGATGGTTGTGTGCTGCCATTACTAGCTGCATTAATGCCCTACAGAAAGTGTTGTAAATGCTTCAGTATGTGTATTCATTCACTAATAATAACTGTGTATTCTGAAATCACCACACACGAACAAACAAAGCATCCCAAGCAATTAATGCCCAAACATATAGAACATACAGTAAGAGTTAACTTCGTAGAGTCAGAGGGCACATCAGTATATATACAGTAGAGGACAACCGATAGTGGATTTTACAGATAACGAAACTAAGGTGGTGGATAGGGCTGATAACGTAAATCTAAGTTTTTCTTACTATAACGGGCACAGACATAGAGGTAACAAGAGTCCAAAATGGATAAAATCCTAGAGGTAGATTGTTGTGCACCCAAATTCCCCAAACTAACCTGAAAAATAAATAAATTGGGTGCATAGCACAGGACTTTAACTATAAACAAGCCCGAAACACACCAAGGACTCTTATTTTGAAATAGCCAAGACCTGGCCTTGTTATTAAGCTTTTTATAGCCTAGAAGCATTATATATATATATATAGAGAGAGAGAGAGAGAGAGAGAGAGAGAGAGAGAGAGAGAGATAGATAGATGGATGACAAATGACAGAAAATGACAACTGGTCAAAATAACAAAAAAGATGCAGTGTTTTCAGACCTCAAATAATGCAAAGAAAGTTCATATTCATTTTTAAACAACACAATACTAATTGTTTAACTTAGGAAAAGTTCAGAAATCAATATTTGGTGGAATAACCCTGATTTTCAATCACAGCTTTCATGAGTCTTGGCATGTTCTCTACCAGTCTTTCACATTGCTGTTGGGTGATTTTATGCCACACCTGGCTTTGTTTGATGGCTTGTGGCCATTCATCTTCCACTTGATCACAACCCAGTTTTCAATTGAGTTGACACAATGTATGTGCTAACGGGGAACATTTCCATATACTCACATTTTTCAATTTCAATGTAGAACACTTGGTTGTCTAATCAAAACAACAAAATATGCTTTGAAGTGAGGATAAAAATATGGGCAAATATTGTCAATGATGACAGATTTAGATTCAGCAAATCCCCACGAGGTGTCAGTAATTGTTTTTATTTCACTGCTAGAGGCCGCTTTTATTCTGTAGAACTAAGATGCTCTAACCGTAGAATCCTCTAGTGCCCGCCACAGAGGAATAATAATAAAAAACTATAGGCAACTATAGGCATAGATTTTTCCGATTCAGCTGAGCACCAATCTAGATGGAAACGGGACCTTACGGAGAGGTTGCTCTATATTTGGCATCTCACTGGGGACTTATTTTAAGTGTTGATTACAGGCAATCCTCTCAGTGACAAAGCTTTAAAGAGCAAGAACTATTTCTGGGTATACAAGTTAGGGTCATCCATCATCTGTATGCAGAGAGGAAATCAACAACTAATTTGTCATTTCACTGATGCTTTTAACTAAAGGGAAATCTAGTACACTTATTAAAGGGACAGGTCCCCTTTCAGTATTTCAGATCAGTATTTAATAGGCTACTCATATATATCGTATACAGGTATGTCAAATAAACACAGCCGATATTTGAAGGGCTCCTCAAGGCTATATTTAAAAGTGGAGCATTCACACTAAAAATTCAACTTCTTCTTTTCACTTTTGAGTGGCAGTTAAGGCCAGAAACACATTTCTGCCACACACTAAATGTGTTTGCAGTGACAGCAGAAAGCAGGTGATCTGTATCAGTCATCTGCAAGCTTCCGTTCAAATACGTTTAGGGCTTGTTTAACATCCTGTTTAATCCTATTAGCACAGGATTGTAATAGTGATATAAGGAAATATTATTGGATGAATGGTTCATCTTAAAACATCCTGGTGCTGTATTTGTGATAAGGAAGTTCTAATAGCTGGTTTACAATCTAGAGACACAATATTTGTCTTTGTCTATTATTTAAATGTACAATATCTGGTCTAACATCTTACAGTAGTTCTTCATGTTTGAAGAAAAAGGCCCGATACTCGCAAGTAGTTGAACTCAAATGCTTCTAGCTACGCAAGCTCGATTTTACACAGCTTCAGAAACACGGGTTACCAAGAAGTAATTGTGGTCACATGAACAGTGATAAGCTCGACTGGGACATTGGATTTTCCCACTAAGAGTCCGTTTTTACTCCAGTCACGGTTAGGTTTAGGGTTTAGGTTTGGGTTAGGGCCAACAAGATCTCACGACAATTCATCACAATAGTAAGAGAAGTTGATTCGTAAGAAGTTGTAACATTTGTTCTGTGTTAACCAAAATCTGTGTTTTCGTAACTTTAAACACTAACCTAAACCCCATCCCTAAACCTGACCTTGTAGTGTAACATCTTATCATACCCATGTTAAAATCCCAAATTACACTTCAGTCAGACGTGAACACTAAGCATCTGCGTACAAGACATGTGACACAATTTTTCATCAACAGAATGCTCAAGCACTGAAAGTGCGCGGCCCGATTTTTCAGAATGCACAGACACAACAATTTCAGCAGCAGAACTTTGGACCAACAATTTCTCTTTAAGATTAATACACCTTCATATGTTATGTTGAGTGACTCTGTAGGCAAAGACACTTCCTGTCTTCACAATAGCATCTCTACTGTGAGATAATTAAAAGAGTAAGTCTGCTCAGAAGACCCTCAGTAATGAGGAACAATTCCAGTGTTTAAATTGAGCTAACCACTCCACTAGAGTGCCACTGAAAGTTTATACTGAGGTTTCACAATGTTGATTGTTCTTATAAATCATGCTTCTGTAATGAGCTCCATCTTTCTACATTAAAGTACAAACAGTGTGAGTGTTATAGTCCAAACACCATACATCTCCATTAGACACAATCACACCATGTCAATACAGCGAGTGAAGCCACAACATTATGCAAATGCTGTGCAGAGCCAAGTAATATAATTTAGCAAAAATGTAGGATATTTTATTCCGCCTCAGGAATTTTAGGAGAATCATCTAAAACAAAGTTGATACTTCAGTGAAACATACCTGAGAATTCCATTAAATCTCCTGAGCTATTAAAGAGTGACTTCAGAGTAAAATGGTAAATGGTCTGCACTTATATAGCGCCTTTTTTAACATTAACGGTATTCAAAGCGCTTTACACTGTGACTCATTCACCCATTCACACACACATTCATACACCAATGGTGGCAGAGCTGCCATGCAAGACGCTAGCCTGCCATTGGGAGCAACTTGGGGTTCAGTGTCTTGTCCAAGGACACTTTAGCACGTGGGGGCCGGGAATCGAACCACCAACCATGCGATTAGTGGCCGACCCGCTCTACCAACTGAGCCACAGCCGCCCCAAAACTAAAGCCAAAAACCAAAACAATCCTCTCATAAATCTGTCAGTCTAGATATAAGTGTTTACATCTAAACTATATTTAAATATACCTGGGCTCCCAAGTTCCAGAGCTTTGTGCTTTTGAATGTCAAATTCCTCACCGATATCAAACTCCTACAATTTACGCCAAGTGTACAGGGCTCATCCAGAGACGATCCAGTCCTGAGAAGCCCTCGGAAGGCCAAGAGTGTCTTTGTTGACAAACCTTCAGTCATGGAAATACTGAAAACCTTCATCTATAGGTTGTGCTGTTGTCTTTCAATTCTCAAACCTTCCTAAGGCCCCTATTAAGAAATCTAACAACAAAGACAGCTCAGGGAGCTCCTTCCAAAACGGTTTTCAAGTCCAGCATGCAGTAGAGCGAAGAGAACCCCATATGATCAACCAGTCCAGATATAGTCTCAGAAACTTTAAAGCTCCAGGCCGTGCTGTTTGCTTGACTCTAATCTCTGCTGGACGGTTGTGGCTGTTAAGCCAGTGATGTAATGACTGATGTGAAAGCTTCTATGCACACTACATTTTACTTCAATTACTCACCATGCATAACTCACAAAAATAAAATAAAAAATGCACAGATGTTGCTCTATTATAGCGCAGGAGCTCTTAATAAAAATCTCAGTTATTTATCAACTTTATCTCAAATGTTTTTCTTAAAGGAAATAAATTAGAAAACAATAAAACAGGGGCCAGGGTAACTCTGTGAGTATTGATTGCTGACTACCACCCCTGGAGTTGCGAGTTCGAATCCAGGGTGTGCTTAGTGACTCTAGCCAGGTCTCCTAAGCAACCAACATGGCCCGGTTGCTAGGGAGGGCAGAGTCATAAGGGGTAACCTCTGCGGGGTCGTGAATAGTGGTTCTCACTCTCAATGGGGCGTGTGGTAATTTGTGAGTGGATCATGGAGAGTAGCACGAGCCTCCACATGCTGGGAGTCTCTGCGGTGTCATGCACAACGAGCCACGTGATAAGATGCACAGATTGACTGTCTCATAAGCGGAGGCAACTGAGACTTGTCCTCCGCCACCCGGATTGAGGTGAGCAACCGTGCCACCACGAGAACCTACTAAGTAGTGGAAACTGGGCATTTCCAAATTGGGATAAAAAAATAAATAAACACTTGTTGACATACAGTAGTAATATAGAGCTATAATATTAATATGAATGCCATAATTCCAAGAAATTGGTCAGGGATGTTTGCATTCATATTGAAATCTGATTGCAGAAATCTGTATCTGGGAAAAATTGGGCAGATTGTAATATCTCATTGCTGTTTAAAGGATAGTTCAACCAAAAATTAAAATTCTCTCATCATTTACTAACACTCATGATCATGATTTCAAGCTTGATTACACTTCCTAGTGCTTGACGCATGCACGGAGCACTAGATGGCGCTACAGGAAATGTAATCGAGCTTGAAATCATGATCGTGTCTAGAGACTTTAATGGCAAGTTATATTTTGGTCTGTTCTCTGCCAAAACCAACTGAATCGCTTCAGAAGACATTAATTAAACCACTGGAGTCTGGAGGATTATGTTCATGACTTTATATGCTGTTTAGAGCTTCAAAGCCGTAATCACCATTCACATGCATTGTTTAGACCAACAGGGCTCATATATTTTCTAAAAACCTCAGTTTGTGTTCTGCAGAAGAAATAAAGTCATACACATCTTAAATGGCATAAGGGTGAGTAAATGATTAAAGAATTTTAATTTTTGGTTGAACTATTCCTTTAATGAGACACATTTGAGATATTAAAAAAGATCTCGTAAGTGATTGCTCTTTTCTATGGCCATGACCTTCATCATTGATTGATGGTATGTGTGTGTATATATATATATATATATATATATATATATATATCACAATCAGGGGCCTTGAAGTCAACAAGGATGAGAACCACTTTATTAGGCAACAACTTGAACTTCAAGATCTTGGTGTTTCTGTGTTCAATACAAGTTAAGCTCAATCCACAGCATTTGTGGCATAATGTTGGTTACCACAAAAATTATTTCGACTCATTTGTCCTTTTCTTTAGAAAAAAGAAGAAGCAAAAATGGGAGGTTACAGTGAGGTACTTACAATGGAAGTGAATGGGGCCAATAACTGTAAGTTTAAAGGCCGATATCTGAAGCTTATAATTTTATAAAGCACAATCATCCTTCTTGTGTATTATTTGAACTGTTGAGTTGTTTAAATCAATGTTTTTATGGCCATTTTAAGGTTTATGGCATTACATATTCCATGCAACAAACTGAATGTATCTTTACACAGTATGTGATTTTATCACACTAAAAACATTAATATGCATATTGTTATTTTAACATTTACGTGTTAACCCCATTCACTTCCACTGTAAGTGCCTCACTGTAACCCAGACTTTCTCTTTTTTTAAAGAAAAAAATATTTTTTGCAGTATTAACATTGAGAGCAAATGCTGTCGATTAAGCTTAACTTGTCTTAGAGAAACAATTGAGCTTTTAAAAAGATCTCATAAGCTATTTGTTTTTTTTATGGCCATGAACTTCATCAATAAATCTATAAATCTTTATTTTTTGATAATCTGGTGCATATTGGGCAACAAATAAAATGTAGGGGTAGGTAAAACAAACCAATAAGTTTCAAGAACCAATAACTTGGTGTTAACCTGTCTGATCTGTTAGCATAGTGTTTGTCTATAAGCGTGTGTTAAAGGGTTAGTTCACCCAAAAAAATTTAATTATCCCACAGCACCACTACGTCTCCCATACTCTCCATCTACCAGATTCATTTGTTTGTGCCGCAGCCTTATATTTTTCTTCAAAAATGCATCGCTTTGCATCAGAAGGCCTTTATTAACCTCCTGGAGCCGTATGGATTACTTTTTTGATGGATGGATGCACTTTTTTGGGCTTCAAAATCCAAGGAACCATTCACTCCCATTATAAAGCTTGGAAGAGTCAGAATATTTTTAAATATATCTCCAAATTGTGTTTGGCAGAATGAAGAAAGTCATACACCTAGGATGGCTTGAGGGTGAGTGAATTATGGGATCATTTTCATTGTTGGGTGAACTAACCCTTTAATGTGTCTTCACTTTTAGGCAATTCCTTCTTGCAAAATATTTGGCAAACATCCTTCGGGTCAGAGAGAACTAACTGTAATGTTACAAGACGTCTGAAACTAGCAGTCTCTATAAAAACTGCTCGACATCAAGGTTAAACTAAAAGAAAATCTTTGTCAAAAAGAAAAGCGTGCGTATCAGCCAAAAAAGGAAATCCCAATACACTCTTATGTGAATGGGAATCTGAAGAGAGTTTGACTATGCAAACACATCACTTTGCATGGCGACAGGGCCAGACACAGAGACAGAGATTGTTTCAGGTAAAATTTGGTGTGGCAAATGCCAAATAATACAAAAAAAGGATGAGGAACTTCACATGTAAACTACTTGCATGTATCATGCAAAAAGATTAGTCTCCAGAGCAAATATTTAAGACATCAGGGCAAAACTAACATGCCTCTCTGAAACAAATTTTCAACCGCATCAGTTAAACATGGTGTAATAACCCCTTTTTAGAAGTTGACTGTTATAAAAACAAAAAAAAACAAAACAAAACAAAAACAGTAGTGCAATAGTTCTGTCTTTTCAGGTTGTAGGATTCATGATGTAATTGTGTGCACTGTTTATGTATACTGTTGATCATACAATCAATTACAATAACTGACTCTGACCAAAGAATAGTGCCAGAGCCATTTAAAAACAAAATGTAAAAAACAAAAATTTAATTTTTTATTTGTTTAAATTATATATATATGTGTGTGTGTGTGTGTGTGTGTGTGTGTTGCTTGCCCAGTGAAACATAAAAAAAATGTCCATAAAGCCATAGTTGCATAATCCTGATATTGATCTGCTGTAATAAGTGATGCATGTGCCAAACCCTTCCAAACCATCTTACCACGCTTTTATTGACCTGTTCCACTTTACCATCCACCACAGCATCCTCTGTGCTTGAGGATCCTTGCTGAGCAGGTTTGTGTTGAAACCGCACCAAATGCGAGACAGTCGGTTTAGCGCTTATGGTTCTTTTCAACGTCTCGGTCTCCTTACGGAGCGAAACTGCCGCTCTACCTCCACTCTGCTCCGGCATGCCGCAGCGCGCCTTCCCGCTCTCGTCCCCATCACTCCCGCTGTCCAGAGTCGCTGCGCTGGGCAGGTTGGGCTGAGACGAAGACATCGCTCGATTCAAACCATAAGCCTTTTTCTTTTTAAATATCATAAATACGCCCTCTTGTTTCCGTTCTTTCTTGCCCAGTTTGGGGCTCGAAATGAGTTTGGATTTGCCCTGCAATGATTTCCACATGACCCACTGATGTTGTGGATGGGACGGAGAAACATCTCCCATGTCCAGTTTTCCCTCCATATGATCTCCGCAGTCAACAGTCTGCTGCTGTTGCGTCCTAGTCGAGCTGTTTCCAGGAGGTTATGGTCATGGTAAACACATGCAAACAAGCATTTACACGAGTGTTGTGCTCAGCAGAAAATGCTGAGTGTTAAAAACATGTTTCATGCGGAAGTAGAGTGATGGAGAGGCGAGTAAGTTTCTCAAAACAGGTTACATGACTGTCTGCACAGCTGCAAGCTTTTATCGTTGTATTAAATAGGTTCCAGCCTGTAGTCCTGCTCATGCACGCCCAGTATCCTATTACAAAAAAGAAGCAGTCTTATCCATTATATGATATGAGATAAACGCCTTCTTGTGTCAAAATTTTGTTAAAACAGTTTTGAATTTCCAAAAAACACTCTTGCAACAATATATCAGCCACTGTAATTCATCAGCCAGTTATTGGCCGAAGGGCATATCGGTCATTTGCAGATTTGGGTAAATTTGTCAAAAAAAAAAAAAAAAGGTAATCCACTACAATTTAGTAGTAAATAATATAGATAACTTTACTATTTACTTCTTCAGAAAATTACGCTTTATTTTACGTTACTTTCTAAAACAATTTTTTTTACAGAAAAGTTATCCGATCAACAAATGTAAAAAAAAAAATAAAAAATACAAATGTTTTGCATATCACCACCTGTTGGGCAGGGAAGATCATTTATAGTAAAAAAAAAAAAAAGGATTTAAATATTGATCAGTTTCTCACCCGGACTGATCATATCACTTCTGAAGACATGGATTTAACCACTGGAGGCTTATGGTTTACATTTACACTGTCTTTGTGTGCTTTTTGGAGCTCCAAAGGTCTAGTGAACATTCACTTGCATTGTATGGACCATCAGAGCTGATACATTCTTCTATACATTTTAATTTGTGTTCAGCAGAAGAAAGAACATCAGAACGTCTTTCACTGAGGGTAAATGAGAGAATTTTCATTTTTGGGTGAACTATCCCTTTAACTTGTTTGTAACCCTGAACGTTAATCCTTTAATTTGCATTTTAAGGACATCATCATGAGCAATCAAATCCTTAACTGTGATGAGAGTACGGACAGAACAGACAGGATCTACCATAGAGGAAGTGAATATCACAATTAAGTAAGAATAACAGTGAAATATCTGCTCTATTCTACAGAAAGAGAAATTAAACCTGCATGACACATTGTGTTTCTTTTTTCAAAAGAATGAGTGAGTGATGGCACATGGTGTATTTATTTATCATGCTCAACAGCTTGACTAAACACATACATGGTATATATATCAAAATGCATCTATCTAAAACAACACATACAGGTGATAGAAAATCTGTAAGAGCCTCCCTACTCATAAAGATGGTCTGATATCTGCTTTTGTGATTGTGAGTTATATAAGCGCTAAATTACTATAACTTATTATATTAGGACAGGCATTATCCTCTTATAAGTGGCATATTATGACTAAAGCATCTATAAATGATCTGTTAAAGAAAGCAGAGAAAAGGATGTTATTACAGTAATCGACCCACAATTTAAGTTCGCAACTGAAGGGTTATAAGGCCATCAAAGACTACAAAATCAATTTCTTAAATAAATTAACAATAAAAATAAATACATATTGTGAAGAAAGTATATATAACTGGTTAAAGATGCTCCATAGCATAAATTTCCTACAATATTGCAAATATTTTGATAATTATTAAGTGTTGGTGTACAGTAGTTGCTTAAAAATGTTTAAAATCACCCATATACTTTTCCACTCCACGCTCTGTTTTAAGAACAGATGCACACTCACACACACACTCATTAATTGGGGCGGCTGTGGCTCAGGTGGTAGAGCGGGTCGGCCACTAATTGGCGGTTCGATTCTTGACCCACACGACTCCACATGCCGAAGTGTCCTTGGGCATGACACTGAACGCCAAGTTGCTCCCAATGGCAGGCTAGCGCCTTGCATGGCAGCTCTGCTGTCATTGGTGTGTGAATGTGAGTGTGTGTGAATGGGACAGTGTAAAGCACTTTGGTAACCGCTAATGTTAAAAAAGGCCCTATATAAAAAATACAAAGATTGGATTACAAATGGGTCACACAAAATTGTAAACAAAAACTCTAGAATAAAGAACAAGACTAGCATTTGACGTCTACTGTGTATAAAGCAGTCGTTGCCATGGAAACATTCGTAAAGGACCAGAAAGTGTGAAAACTATTGAAACCAGATTCATAGCTTGACAAAATATTTAAGCTCGGAACCTGTTTTAGAAATCTAGACCCTGTTGAAACCGAAGTGCTCAGCCCAATGCTTGCCATTCACATCTGTGTGTTGTGTTCTAACATACAAATATTCTCGTTTGCTCCCATACTGCATATCTTTCAGTGTGTTGTTGAAGTGTGGTGTGTTGTCTACTTGAGTAAAAATGTCAACAAGCAGAAGTTTAAATCTTTGTTCATGGGGCGTCGTTCACAGGTCCTGTTCGTGCATCTGCTGTTGCATTTTCTGAAGCATTTCCTGCATTCTCCGCAACTGCGTGGCAAACAAGTATAGCGAAATTAGTAGAAAATTAGCCATTCATCATTGCAAATGTCCAAGCTCTTAAAGCTAGTTACAAAGTTCAGTTGCTGAACTGTCTTGCCATGTACATTCTGCACAGAGCTATTCACACTGAACACGTTTTTGCGTTTTTCAAGTTAAAACTTCAGCTTTTAAAAACGCATCTGCATTCTGTTCCTTTCGTTGCCCTGTGTCTGGCTTTTCTTAATGCAAGAACAGTTCTGTCTAAACTGCTCCTAAGAAACCATCCTAACTGAAAGGTGGAACACACCACTTATGTTTTAAAATGTCATTAACAAAGACTTCTTGTCTTATATATCATACGGATAATATATGAAATATTTGGTTAGGCATGACAGCTGACCTCTTCATCTTTCATCTTTATTAGCTTCTCTGTTTCTACATCAGGGGTGGACAGTGGTAATATTGGGATGGGGCTCTCCACGCGATTATCCTGGGTCAGTTTGCTGGAAAAAACAAATATAGTCTCTTTATATTTAACAATTAATATTGCATTAAAGGAATATTCCGGGTTCAATACAAGTTAAGCTCAATCGACAGCATTTGTGGCATGATGTTGATTACCACAAAAATGTATTTATACTAGCATTTCCTTTTCTTTAAAATAAGCAAATATCTGAATTATAGTGTGGCACTTGCAATGGATGTGAATGGGGGCCAATCCGTAAATGTTAAAATTCTTACAGTTTCAAAAGTACAGCCACAAGACATTAAAAAAATGCATGTTAACATGATTTTAGTGACATAAAATCGCTTTCTAACAATGTCAGCAAACCCTAAAACGACTGTAAAAATTATGATTTAAACAACTTCATGGCTCATAATACATGAGTTTCAACAGAAGATTTCATGTAAATGCTTTTATAAAATTATAATCTTCACATTTCTCCATTTAAACTCTCCAAAAAAATTGGCCCCTATTCACTTCCATTGTAAGTGCCTCACTGTAACCTCGATTTTTGCTTTTTTGAAGAAAAGGAGGAACGAGTCTAAATCATTTTTTGTGGTAATCAACATTATGACACAAATGCTGTCGATTGAGCTTTACTTGTATTGAACCCGGAATATTCCTTTAAGGAAGAGTAACCAAATGAGATAAGGATTTACCTTGTCATTTGCTGTATACACTGCGCCCTGTAGTTTTCGTAGTGCACATCACACGTGATGTCTTTCAAGTCGTGCATATGCGAGCGAATCAACACGTTTCTCAGCTTGACGAAATCACAATGGGACTGATTCTCCACTGAGGCAAAACAAAAGCATGTTCACGAATCATTTTGTGCAACATTTTGGTGTTAAACTTCATCCAAGTGTTAGTTTTAACACATGCATTATATCTCATACTGTAGCAAAACTTGATAAGCTTCATGGAAACTTCATTTGTTCTTCTAATGTACAGACAGCACAGAGTTTCTCCTATCCAAAAGTTTAAATGTTCAATGCAGATCTGTACCTTCCACAATGCCCCATGGGTAAAGTCTCCCTCTCACCCGTTGACCTTTGATCTCCACTACTGTGTTGCTCCCAATCACGGCAAATGGGGTGCACTCCTGAGACACACAACAAATAGATTTGGGTTTCTTCCTTCTATATATAAATCTAAGTCTTACAAACCTGAATATCCCTCCATTAACACTTGCAGACCTCTTGGGGTTTACATTTAGACTTAAAGGGAAAGTTCACCCAAAAAGAATAATCCTCCCATCATTTGCTCACCCTTATGCCATCTTAAACTCATATGGCTTTCTATCTTTTACGGAACACAAAAAAAAAACTTCTAAAAAAAAATTAAACTTGCAAGCTCCAAAAAGGACATAATGGCAGCATTAAATACAAGGACTCTAAAATGGTTTAATCCGTCTTCTGAAGCAATACGATCACTTTGGTTGAGAAACAGACAAATATTTAAGTCCTTATTCACTATAAATCTTGACATTCACAGATTTCTTGACACATTAATGAGAAGCTTGTACACACTTCCTTGAACTTGACGCATGCAAAGCCTTGTACACAAACCATATGCAGTGTTGCCAGGTTTGCTGTTCAAATGATGAGTCACAGGTTTAATTTTTTGGGAAATTTTAAAATGCACTTCGGTTGCCAAAAGAATGATGGTAAACACTAGAAAGGAAAACGCAAATGTCTCATTGATGTACAATAATACTGGGACTGAATACCTGGCAACCTGTCAAGATTTATAGTGAATAGGGACTTACATTTAGGTCTGTTTTCCACCCAAAGACATTATATTTCTTAAGAAGACAAGGATTAAACCACTCAAGTCATATGGATTACTTTCATAGTGTCTTAATGGCCTTAATGGAGCTCGCAAGTTTTGGACCCCATTGACTTATGGATAAAAACACCTCAAACATTCTTCAAAATATCTTCTTTTGTGTTCTGCAGAAGAACGAAAGTCATACAAGTTTGAAACGACATCTGTGTATGATGAGAGAATCATCATTTATGGGTGAACTATCCCTTTAAAAGGGCCAAATTCTAACCTTTTGTAGCATATTTTCTCCTGAAATCTACTGGCAATGTTATCCAATATTTCTAGCACTAAATGGTGGTAACTTAGTATACTTACAATACTTTTTTTGACAGCAGGGAAATTCCAGTCTCCTTTTTAAGTGTTCGTCAACAAAGACTGTTGTCAAAGACATTTTATTAAAGGGGAAGTGTGTAATTTCATCAATGTTAAAATAATTTCTCTTATTCCAACTTGATAAGCAGAGAAAACTGAAAGTAACACATTTATAGGCTGATTTGACCTAAAAGTGTAAAAACTGTAGTGCTATCAAAGCACTGCTCTGTTTGTTTGAGCATCCCTACCAGCCTGATACAGCAACATTGGATCAACAATGAGTTTGGGGCGGGACTATCTGTTTTTCTTTTTTACCAATGTAAGGCAAAGGCAGTATTTGGGAAACCTTGAAAAAAATTAAACCTTATTATAAATGTTTTCCCATGGACCTTGCAAACCAGGCAACAACCTTGAATGGCAACAGCAAACTTTCGTTTTCATGACTTGGGTCATTAATTTCTCATTGCGAGCATTGAGTAATAATTCTGACCTTCAGTTCTCGGTCCTGTTGCTTGAACTCCTCATCCTCATCAGAATCGCAGTCTGGAAACTGGTACACTTTAATTCCGAACTTCTCAATTTCCTCTCTCACCTTGAATAGAAGGTTAAAGAGTGCATGTTTGTTTATTTCGTCAAGTAGTACGGACGTGGTCTGTGTGTGAATATGAACAGAGCATGTGCATGTATAAACAGCTTGAATTGGAGCTTGTGAAGGTGTATTTACTCACTCTGTCCTTCATCTTCCTCATCTCTGTAGGCGTCAGATAGTCAGCCTTGGAAATGAGCGGAACCACGTTGACCTTGTCCTGCAGTGCCTTCATAAACTCTACATCCACTGGCCGCAAACTGAGAGAAGAGAGAATAGACAGAGAGTTTGCAAGATACTTTATTAACTTTAACTTAACTTTATTAACTTCAAATTCAAATTCTCTCATCATTTACTCACCGTCATGCCATCCCAGATGTGCGTGACTTTCTTTCTTCTGCATGACACAAACAAAGATTTTTAGAAGAATATTTCGGCTCTGTTCGTCCATACAATGCAAGTGAATGGTGACCAGAACTTTGAAGCTCAAAAAGCACATAAAGGCAGCATAAAAGCAATCCATACAAGTCCAGTGGTTTAATACACACCTTCTAAAGTGATATGATAGGTGTGGGTGACAAACAGATTAATATTCATGTCCTTTTTTACTAAAATTCTCCTCCCTGCCCAGTAGTTGGCGATATGCACAAAGCATGAGAACCGCCAAAAACAAAAGAAGAAGAATGTGAACGTGAATGTTTCATAGTAAAAAAGGACTTAAATATTATATATAAATGAATATATAAACCCACACCTATCATATCACTTCTGAAGACATGGATTAAACCACTGGAGTCTTATGAATTACTTTTATGCTGCCTTAATGTGCTTTTTGGAGATTCAAAGTTCTTGTCACCATTCACTTGCATTGAGAGGTCCTACATAGCTGAAATATTCTCTAAAAACCTTTGTGTTCTGCAAAAGAAAGTCATACACATCGGGGATGACATGAGGGCGAGTAAATGATCAGAGAAATTACATTTTTGGGTGAACTATCCCTTTAAAGGATTAGTTGTCTGACTGTCCAATTTATATGCAACATGACTTCAGTCGATCAATGAATGTCTTCTGAAGCAAATTGATATGTTTGTATAAGAAACAAATCAATAATTAATACTTTTTCAACTTTAAATCGCTGCTTTTGCCCTCCGCTGTATTGCTATTTTAAATGACCTAACTCTCGTGTGACGTTTTTTCCTCTGTTGTTTCAAAGCACGTAAACGTGCAATTGCACTTACGACACACTACGCCTCCGTGATGGATCGACTGGTAGCAGGAAATGTGAATAAAGTTTTACTTATTGATTTATCTTTTACACAAACCTATCGATTTGCTTCAGAAGACATTCATTGATCGACTGGAGTCATGAGGATTACTTTTATGCTGCCTAAATATACCTTTTGGACCATCGAACAGCCAGCAGCCTGATGATACCTATTCACTCTCATTGTTTGGACAAACAGAGCTGAAATGTGTTATAAAAATCTTCATTTCGCTTCTGCTGAAGAAGGAAAGACAGACATGTCTGGGATGGCTTACAGGTGAGTAAATCATGAGAGAATTATTATTTTTGGGTGAACTATTCCTTTAATGTTTATGAATACATCCTTATTGCAAAGTGTTAGCAATATTTCGAATCTCATTTAAATTAACCTTCAATTTTATCTTAATTTTATTCTAATCTTTAATCTTTTTATATGAATGCATTTCAATTTAAATAAGTACATATTTTGCAAGCATGTAACACATATTCAGGATTTCAGGGAAACAAATTTAATAATTTTAATTCTATTTATTATATTATTTTATTTGATATAAGTCGACCACAAATCGGAATTTTAGATGAGTTGTTCCCCCTCAATGTCTATGGTGGTTATGGCCCTGATTTGTTTGGAAACACGCACACCTGGTATGTGTTTATTATAATATAACCATATTAATATTGATAGAATATGTTTTGCATCAAAAGGGGTCTGAATACATGCTCTCAGCTCTCAGAATGAGTGAATAATGACAGAATTGTCATTTTTGAATGAACTAATTTTACCAAATTTAGTGCACAGTTAGTAAAAAAAATGTACATTTCAAAATGTCCAGATTCCATGTAGGTCTATTTACAAGTACAGTTATAAGAGAGTCACGGATTGGTTACCCATGTCCAAACGGAGAGATGAAGTACAGGCAGCAGTGAACACGGTTATCCTGGATATTCTTTCTGTTCAAGCCGCTTTCATCTCGAAAGTACTGCTCAAACTGCTGGTCGATAAAGTCAGTAACGGCCTTCCAGCTGAGGAGTGAGGATACAATCTTGATTAGCAGAACAACTACCAATCCTGTATTCATTTTCAATTGATTGGTGTTGTTCATTGGAGATGCTACTGTGCTGTATATCTTATTTAGGTGGACTTGTTGGGATTCAAGCTTAAATGTTCATCTTTAAAAAGAAACAGCTTTAATGATCTTAGACTAATATACAAGGTAAAAAGCAAACATTAACTGTGCTACATTTTAAGTGTATACTACGGTATGCATGTTTCTATCCTTTTATACAAACTGAGGGTGAGTCTGTGTTATTAATCACAGGAATGACACAAAATATTCCTATTATTTATGTGGAACTGTATGTACATACCACTCTGTATTATTGACGGCGTCTCCGAAACCTGGTGTGTCCACAATGGTCAGTTTCAGCTTAATGCCCTTTTCCTCAATGTCAACAGTGTGTTTGGTGATCTCCACTGTCTGATGAATACGCTCTGATCATACAAAAATATGTGATCGAAAATTGTATTTAGTGAGTTTGTGAGATTGTGATCAAAATGCTATTACCAAATTGAATTGAAAAATAAATTATATGAATAACCTGTACAAAATTAAAACTTTCAAAACAGAACACTTGCTTGGTCTGATCAAAATTGCATGTATTGAAGTTGTTTTAAAGTTGCACTTTGAAGGTGTTTTTTCTAGTTGCTTAACTTGTAAATAGAAAGACAGAAGGTGTGTTCTAAACCGCACACTTCTGCACTATTCTACACCATTTTGAACGCGAGTAGTATGTTAACACTGAAAATGCAACTAAAAGAAGTGTACTATGAGTACCCAGATGATGCACTTCTTCATTCTGTGGAGTGCTTTACCATCACCCCACGATGTGTGAATATTTTCATTATTTTAGATAGAATTGTTGAACTGAGGTTGGCTTTAGCTTACACGCTAAAGTTAGCGGTAACACATCACATGTGTTTGAAACATCACTTCCATTAGCTGACAAATGGCAAATGCTTCCTTGTAGTAAAAAACTGGTTTATTTGGGTTGATACTACTCTTTGAAAATTCATACACATTTGCTGCAGGTTCACCACTCCCGGTGAAGAGCTGCAAACATCTGGCAAACATTTGCGGCGAATCACAAACTCACACATTTGCATGTAAAAAATAATGAGTGGGAAATTTTGCAGCTAGTTTGCCTGAACGCTACATTTTTTTGTAAGTGATTTGAAGTATGTTCTTTGACCATAATCTTGACTGTTTTGGAGAGTTCGATCTTTCCCCATTCAAGTAGATAGGAGTTGCACTTGTATGCCGCTTGTTTACATCGAAAAATAGCTGCCCAAACTCCCCGAGAGCATTCCAAAGATAACCGCCAGTGGACTGACTTGCTAATAAGACGTTGGTGCACAGTGTATTGTGTAAAGCATAGTGCATTATTTGCGACAGAGCTAATAGTATTTTTAACAATATTTTTACAATGATGTACACTCAACAAACTCTTAATAAACTCCAACATTCAAAAGTTGGTAGTTGGATCAAAGTCTTTCTAGCAGTCCACTGTTGGCCATCAGCATTCATACATGTAACAGCGTTACGTTAAAAAATATATGAGTAACCGTATTCCACTACAGTTACAATTTAAGTAGTTGGTAATCAAAATACAGTTACTTTGAAAAAGTATTTTGATTACTGAAGAGATTCTCATTTGTTTCATTTTATATTTATTCTATTCAGTTGGAAAACACTTTTGCATTTAAATGAAGTGATCTGAGTAGTAATCTAACAGAATACGTTACAAATCACATTTTACAGCATGTATTCTGTAATCTGTAGTGGAATACATTTTAAAAGTAACCCTCCCAACCCTGTCGGCCATCTTTGAAATGCTCCCGGGAGGCTATTTCCAGTCATGACTGTGCAGCTCCTATCTTCTTGAATGGGGAAACAGTTGGTCAAGATGAGGATCAGAGAAAGAATTTCAAATCACCAATAAAATCTGACAACACTAGAATCATAAATTGTGCTTCTTTCCCTCAGATAGAGCTAAAAAATAAATTAAAAATACACAAACTTGCTCGTTCTCAAGTTGATTGCCAGGCTGTGTGTGTATCTAAAAGCTGACTTGCTCTTTTACCTGCACGGCGGGTCTTCCTTTCTACATCCATTGACCATTGGGGCGTTCCAATTTCTCTCTTACATTTTATTAGAAGTGGCCCATCTCTGTTAAATAGTATTTGTTTGGATGCAGTTGGATTTCGAATGTTGAGAAGCATAACTTTTAAAAATGCCCCAACAAACACCAACAGGGTGAAAATACTGACCCAAAAAGTCCAATAAAGGTGTAAATATACATTTAAAGGTGCCGTTCCCTTATCCATGAGTGCCACCATGCTGAGATCATGTGACAAGCCGAATATTACCCGCTTTATTTCTGTGGTCCCCTGTAACTGGACGTTTTCACGTGCGGAATGAGTTAATCATGGCTGACAGCGGATAGCGCTATTTTACGATGACTTTGGAAACTGAGAACTTCTGTTTCTGTGTGATGTTGCATTTACGCCACTAGGTTGAAATAAACATGAGTAGTACTGAGTGCACCTTTAATTATTTCCAAATATAAACATGCAAATGTGTTTTCAAATTAATTATATTTATGAATAGGTTAGCGTAAATTAAATAATTTAGGTCATAATGGGTTCAATACGACAAAAAGGTTGGGAACCCCTGGATTAGATAATACAAGTCACCTTCAGCGTTCAGTAGTTTCCTGTCCTTGTACAAATCTGTGAGGAACAAGCTGTTGACCAGGGTGGACTTTCCAAGACCAGACTCCCCTGAAACACAAGGAGTTTCAAAACACCTCATACAAACATTCCAAAATACACTTTTAGCGTAATTCTTGCCAAACAAATTATAGTAAAAATGTCATTATTTAATATAAATTTATAACATTATTCTTTGTATTATATTACACTGGCATTAATAAAAAAATTATAATACAAAATTGCCATTTTCTCTCTTCTGACTGCAATAATGCAATTTTGAAGTTTACCCTGCTATAGTTCACTTCCGTGTTCAAACCCGGAAATATGAAAAGGGTCCATTTATTGGTTAGAGTTAGGACTGATTTCTTTTACAGAAATGTTGTTATTCCAGGACCAACCAAAGATGCTGAACCAGAAATATATCTTACTTGAAAAAAATTACTGTGGCATTAATAAAAGTGGCCAAAAAAATGTCATTTTACTCATCGATTTTCGTGATGTGTAAATAGATGCTGACCTGCCACCATGAGAGTGAAATCAAAGCCTTTTTTAACCGACTTCCTGTGTACTTGGTTTGGGAGGGTTGCAAAGCCGACATACTCTTTCTCCTGAAAGAATGAAATACAATTACATTTGAAACACACATTTTGTAATAATACAAGGCAAAAGCCATGACTTTACTTTCCAGAACTGTACATTATGCAAAAATGTACATCTGCAAGCCAAACCACATCTTGTGATAACTACAGGAATAAAAATGCATCAGCGCACCCCACCCCCCAAACCTCTAAGGCCATACATTAGTAGGGCATTCCCAGAATTCCTGCCATACTCAAATTCTGTGCAGGAGCAGGCAGGCCCAAAGGCCTCCATATTTACAATATTACATAATTCATTCTGTTATATAAAACCAGCTCACTGCCACATAGAATATTCATGCTTGGTTTGCATCGTCAATATGCACAGAATTAGCAGTGTTTATTTGGCCAATGCTTTTTAAATATCTGCAGAATATGTGATCTGTAGGAAAGGACTCGTTACTCATGTATCTCTCCAAATGCCTTCTAGCACAATAGATTCTCCTGCTTGGCTTCATCTTAAGCTCTATTTGGCTTGTCTGTTAATGTCTCTAAGGAAGAGTGTTTATTCTGACCTAAAGACATGGATGTTGTGAAGGTTTTTCGTGGGCGATCACACAGATGACAGTACAGAAAATGAACGGAAGGTTTACTTGCTGTGGTTTAAAAGCATTAGCCTTATTTTCATCACTCTCCCAGTTTGACTGACAGTATGCCCTCGGGTGGACATATGGAAAGCCAAGCAAACATTTCAACATTTTCTAAGCCGGTGCACCTTGCACAGAGGCCACATGAACATCAGTTTATCTCAGATTTATCAGCACTAAGGTTTGTGGTTATATGAATATGAAATTAGAAAGTTAGTACAAAATGTTAAACAATAAGACCCAGTGTAGACTAAAGTAAATAAATTAGTAATAAAGGAGATTCATTTAAAGCACTATATGGGTTAATCTCATGAAGCCTTCATTATACATTGTGAAAAACTCACAAGTTCTGACATTTATTCGAAGAAAACATTCCCTGTCTTAGGTCAGTTAGGATCACTAATTTATTTTAAGAATGTGAAATTTCAGAATAATAGTTGAGAGAATTATTTATTTCAGCTTTTATATCTTTAATCACATTCCCAGTGGGTCAGAAGTTTATATACACTTTTGGTAGCATTGCCTTTAAATTGTTTAACTTGGGTCAAATGTTTTGGGTAGCCCTCCACAAGCTCCTCACAATAAGTTGCTGGAATTTTGGCTCATTCCTCCAGACAGAACTGGTGTAACTCAGTCAGGTTTGTAGGCCTTCTTGCTCGCACTTGCCTTTTCAGGTCTGCCCACAAATGTTTTATCAGATTGAGTTCAGGGTTTTGTGATGGCCACTCCAATACCTTGACTTTGTTGTTCTTAGGCCATTTTGCCACAACTTTGGGGGTATGTTTGGGGTCATTGTCTATTTGGAAGACCCATTTGCGACCGAGCTTTAACTTCCTGGCTGATGTCTTGAGATGTTGCTCCAATATATCTACATAATTTTCCTACCTCATGATGCCATCTATTTTGTGAAGTCCCAGCAAGTCCCTCTTGCAGCAAAGCACCCTCACAACATGATGCTGCCACCCCCCTGCTTCACAGTTGGGATGGTGATCTTCAGCTTGTAAGTCTCACCTTTTTTCCTCCAAACATAATGATGGTTATTATGGCCAGACTGTTCCATTTTTGCTTCATCAGACCAGAGGATATTTCTCCAAAAAGTAATATCTTTGTCCCCATGTGCACTTGCAATCTGTAGTCTGGCTTTTTTATGGTGGTTTTGGAGCAGTGGCTTCTTCCTTGCTGAGCAGCCTTTCAGGTTATGTCGATATAGGACTTGTTTTACTGTAGATATAGATACTTGTCTTCCTGTTTCCTCCAGCATCTTCACAAGGTCCTTTGCTGTTATTCTTGGATTGATTTGCACTTTTCACACCAAATTTGTTCATCTCTCCTTCCTGAGCGGTATGATGGCTGTGTGGTCCCATGGTGTTTATACTTGTGTACTATTGTTTGTACAGATGAACGTGGTACCTTCAGGCATTTGGAAAATGCTCCCAAGGATGAACCAGACTTGTGGAGGTCCACAATTGTTTTTCTGAGGTCTTGGCTGATTTCTTTTGATTTTCCCATGATGTCAAGCAAAGTGTCACTGAGTTTGAAGGTAGGCCTTAAAATACATCCACAGGTACACCTCCAGTTCAGTACACCTCCTATCAGAAGCTCATTGGCTAAAGGCTTGACATTATTTTCAGGAATTTTATAAGCTGATTAAAGGCACAGTTAACTTAGTGTATGTAATCTTCTGACCCACTGAAATTGTGATATAGTCACTTAAAAGTGAAACAATTTGTCTGTAAACAGTTTATTGAAATATTACTTGTGTCAGGCACACAGTAGTCCTAAATGACTTGCCAAAACTATAGTTTGCTAATAGGAAATCTTTGGAGTGGTTAAAAAATATGTTTTAATGACTTCAACCTAAGTGTATGTAAACTTCTGACTTCAACTGTATCCAGCTCACATTTAATCCAAGAATCTAAAGGAAAACAGTATATTTTGCATAAAGAACATTTTTAGGACCATTCATTTTCTGCATTGTGAATTTATTTTCATAATAATTAAGCCCCCATGTGGGGAAAAAAAGATATACATTCTAAATTATATTAAAAAATGTGTGTGTGTATATATATATATATATATATATATATATATATATATATATATATATATATATATAATCACAGTAGTACTTGTTGTATTGACTTT
Source organism: Moxostoma hubbsi (assembly GCA_032164185.1). Taxonomy (NCBI): domain Eukaryota; kingdom Metazoa; phylum Chordata; class Actinopteri; order Cypriniformes; family Catostomidae; genus Moxostoma; species Moxostoma hubbsi. The sequence continues at coordinate 6,815,160 of JAVLUX010000038.1, read as the reverse complement.
AATTTATGCTGATTTTAATAATAATAACCTCTAATAATAATACAATTATTGTGCCTATTACAGTAATAATAATTTCCATAATGAGCTTAATTTTCTTTATGCAAATGTTGTTGTTTTTTTATTCTAACAAATATCTATTTATTAATATTATTATTATCGTTAATGTTATTACAGTGAGGTTACTTTATACATATAATGTGATAAAATGTGTGAAACTGCTGTACAGTGTGTGTGTAATACAGGCAGTCAGGATTCGTTTCCATGCATCTCTGAAAATGGACAGAATCCATTTATTTGATGAGAAATGCATTTGCAACCCACTAATGTAGGCTGAAACATATATAAGGTGATCATTTGTATGTGTTGTTATTCTGATAACTTAACAGATGTGGATGGAAGCGTTAGGGGATGTATGGACCGTTGTATGAGAATGGTGTTTTCTGGGTTATTCATAGCGCAATGCAACACACTGTCCCAGAAACAATGAATGGACGCTCACAGACCACCGATGTGGATCAAACTATGTTAAATAAAAATGGTATATTGTATATTGATGATTGATTAAATGTGCGCTTACCTCTCCATCCTCTGTTGTGTGATGCGCGAGGTCCAAGGATGCAGACGCCCAATCCCATTTTCGCCCGAAAACCAGAGCGATTAATGCAAACAAATAGATTAATTACATTTTCACTATTGCATTTTCAGAAATTTCACTCACATGTTTTTTATAGTTCCTGGTCCATCTTACCTGTTTTCACCGCCCGACTCTTGTACCTGGCGCTGCTCGTCATCCCTGCCGCTTTCGGAACGCTGATTCGCGGATCCTACTATGGAGAAGACGTGTTCATTAATAATCATGAGACTGGCCCTAGTCAGTGACAAGGAACTTCCCCACGAACTAGTTATTATTCAGGAGCCAAGACAGCTATTGGATAGCAAATGTTAACATCCCCTAATTAATATTCATTAACCGATATTTTGCCATAGTAGGATTTGTAGTTTCAATTTGGGAACAGCTGTAATATTAATTAATTATGGAAAAATATGTTGAATCTGAGGACACTATATATATATATATATATATATATATATATATATATATATATATATATATATATATATATATATATATAGGCTATACCTAAACAATACCAAAAACAGCAGCAAGACATAGGTAATTAAAAACAAATAAAGACTAAAAATAAGTAATTATACATATACGTACATACACTCACCATCATACATACCCACATACACACACAGTGCAAATCTATTACAATCTGTTATATAAAGAACAAAAATACAGTACATTATGTACAGAGCAATGTAAGTAATGGCAGAAGTGGATATGTTGGATAATATAAATAGACTTAAACTGTGTATTGCACATAATTATTGGTCAATGGGGCAATTTAATTGTTCATGAGATGGATAGCCTGAGGGAAAAAACTGTTCCTGTGTCTGACGGTTCTGGTGCTCAGAGCTCTGTAGCGCAGGCCAGAAGGCAACAGTTCAAAAAGGTAGTGGGCTGGGTGAGTGGGGTCCAGAGTGATTTTACCAGCCTTTTTCTTCACCCTGGAAGTGTACAGTTCTTGAAGGGGGGGCAGGGGGCAACCAATAGTCCGCTCCGTCTTCTGATGTCTGATCTCATAGCTGAACCAAACCAGACAGTTATTGAAGTGCAGCAGACAGACTCAATGACTGTAGAACTGTTTCAGCAGCACCTGTGGCAGGTTGAAATTCCTCAACTGGCAAAGGAAGTACAACCTCTGCTGGGCCTTTTTCACATTGGAGTCAATGTGGGTCTCCTACTTCAGGTCCTGTGAGATGGTAGTGCCCAGGAACCTGAATGACTCCACTGCTGCCACAGTGCTGTTTAGAACGGTGAGTGGGGACAATGTTGGGGTGTTCCTCCTAAAGTCCACAAACATCTCCACCGATTTGAGCGTGTTCAGCTCCAGGTTGTCATGACTGCACCAGTGAGCCAGCCGTTCGAACTCCCTTCTGTATGCAGACTCATCATCATCTTGGATGAGGCCGATGACAGTAGTATCATCTGAAAACTTCAGGAGCTTGACAGAGGGATCCTTGGAGGTGCAGTCAGTTGTATACAGGGAGAAGAGTAGTGGGGAGAGCACACATCCCTGGGGGCACCAGTGCTGATGGTACAGGTGGTAGAAGTGAATTTTCCCTGCCTCACAAGCTACATACATATATGTATGTAGTTTTATCATATGCATTTTTTGCAGATTATTTGACTGATTTTTTAAAAACAAAATGATAAAAAAAAAAAAAAAAAAAGACAATACAAAATTTGGGCTGTTTAATTTGTTACAGACTGTGTAAGACAATGAGGCTAACCTAAACAAATTAAATAAAAGAAATGAAATGAATGATCAGTTTATTAAATATAAATAAATACATAAATACAGGGTAAAAGAATAATCTTAAAATAGACCAGCTGAAGGGCATATTTAAACTGGTTTACTGGTAACAGTAAAATAAATGAATACAAAAAATGAATTCAATGACACAATATTTCTTCAGACTAAACTACACCAGCTCTCTGTTCCCACGTCTATCTGTCAGTGGATCACCAGCTTTCTGACTCGCAGGCAGCAGCTAGTGAGACTGGGGAAATTTACTTCCAGCACCTGTACGATCAGCTCTGGTGCCCCCCAGGGATGTGTATCTGTCAAGCTCCTGAAGTTTGAAGAAGAACTACTGTTATCAGCCTCACCAAGATAATGATGAGCCAGTATACAGAAGGGAGGTTGAACGGCTGGCTCACTGGTGCAGTCATGACAACCTGGAGCTGAACACACTCAAAACGGTGAAATGATTGTGGACTTTAGGAGGAACACCCCAACATTGTCCCCCCTCACCGTTCTAACTGTGGCAGCAGTGGAGTCATTCAGGTTCCTGGGCACTACCATCTCACAGGACCTGAAGTGGGAGACCCACATTGACTCCATTGTGAAAAAGGCCCAGCAGAGATTGTACTTCCTTCGCCAGTAGACGCAGCTCAATCTGTCACAGGCGCTCCTAATCCAGTTCTACACAAAAGTCATTGAGTCTGTCCTCTGCACTTCAATAACTGTCTGGTTTGGTTCAGCTATGAAATCGAATATCAGAAGACTACAAAGGACAGTTCGGACTGCTGAGCGGATTATTGGTTGCCACCTGCCCCCTCTTCAAGAACTGTACACTTCAAGAGTAGGAAAATGGCTGAGAATATCACTCTGGACCCCACTCACCCAGCCCACAACCCTTTTGAACTGTTGCCTTCTGGTCAGCGCTACAGAGCTCTGAGCACCAGAACCGTCAGGCACAGGAACAGTTTTTTCCCCTCAGGGTATGCATCTCATGAAGAGTAAAAAACTGCCCCACTGAACAATAATTATGTGCAATTTACTGTCAAGTCTTTTTATATTTATCCAACACATCCAAACATTTCTGCCATTACATTCCCTTGCACTGTTTATAATGTATAAAGATTTGTATTTAATTTTGCACTACATATGTGTATGTATGTATGCATGTATGTGTGTGTATATATATATATATATATATATATATATATATATAGTCTTATATTCTGTATATACTTTATTTTCTATTTTATTTTTTTATTATTATCTCTGTCTTGTTGCTGTATTGTTTGTGCACTGGAAGCTTCTGTCATCAAGACAAATTCTTTGTATATGTGAGCATACTTGGCAATAAAGCTCATTCTGAATTAATTCTGAAAAACCCATAAACCCGTAAACTATACATATTTTTTATTTGCATTTAATTAAAATGTTCTGATTTATTCATTAATCATGCATTAATATTTGTTTATTGTCTAGTTTAAGTTGAAAATGGATTATTCCCCTTTTTAAGATGCTTTTCCAGTCCTCCATAGAGATCCGATGTTGTTTGCAGATAAAGACGGAAGGTGGCAGTGTAACGTCATTCCAAATTCTGTCATGTTGAATCGTGTTCATGTTTGCACAATGAATGCATGTGACCCAGACTTTGTGCTTAAATTATACATAAATTATAGGTCATGCGTGCATTTTCCTGACACATTAAGACATGCAGGAAGATGTCCGGAGAGCAACACAATTGTGAGAGTCTGCTGTGTAAATAATACCCAGGAAACCCTTTGACAGGTTACCAAGGCTAAGTATAGAGAATTGTTCCTCTCAGTGTCACAAATTAAGCACTTTATTTATTTCAAAACACATTGTTAATTTTGGAAACATGCTTACATTTAACTCTACTCAGGATAAATTAAGTAGGCCAATGAATGTATGTGGCCTGTATTTAGAGAGAGAAGTTTCCTCTGAACGTTTGAAGTATGTTGAGGAATAATGGTGATCCCTCATTTGCTCTCAGAAACAGTTGATATTTTAATTAACTCATTTGGTTGCATCTGGTACAATAAAGAAAAATAGATGGTTTACATTTTCTTAAAAGCAGTCATGCCCATATAAAACTTGCTATGATGTTAAGGTTTTCTGAGTGGTTTCTTTAGTGCAGTTGCTAAGGAGTTCTCGTGGTTGCTTAGCTTTAAGATTTGTTTTGAAAATCTCTATCCCAAAATATGTTGAATACTAATAGTGATGCAAGTGATCCCTTCACAATTTGACCTAAATAAAGACTGCATCTCATTGCTTAAAGTATGATTTCTTATTAAAGGAATATTCAGAGTTCAATACAAGTGAAGCTCAATAGAGCATTTGTGGCATAATGTTAATTACCACAACAAAAATTGTTCGAGTCGTCCCACCTTTCTCTAAATAAAGCAAAAATCGAGGTTACAGTGAGTCACTTACAATGGAAGTGAATGGGGCCAATTTTTGAAATGGTTTGAAGGCAGAAATATAAAGCTTTTTTAATTTGATAAAAGAGATTACATTAATTCTTCAGTAGTAAAGCAGTACTGTTGTTTAAATAATTGTTTTTACAGTTGTAAAAATTGGATATAATTTAACACAGAAAAGGTAATAGATTTTATCACAATAAAATCATGTTAACACACATATTGTTTATGTCTTGTGGCAATACTTTTGAAACAGTGAGTATTTTAATGTTTACAGATTGGCTCACATTCACTTACATTGTAAGTGCCTCACTGTAACCCTGAGGAATCTTTCCTTTTTTTCTTTTTTTTTTTTTTAAAGAAAATTAGTGACTAATCAATATAATTTTTTATGGTAATCAACATTATACCACAAATGCTGTGTATTATGCTTAATTTACGGTTGAAATTAGAAGTTTACATACACTTAGGTTGAAGTCACCTTTTAACAGTGATCATCTGCGGGCCCGGCCGACTATTGCGCAATAATTTCACGAAATGCAAAAACTCCAAAATTAAAAGATACACATATCTTACATTGTTGGAAAGCTGAGACTCTTGTGATTCGAACGATGTAAACCATTTTAATATACACTTAACACAGCGGGTACAATCGGTGTATTTATCAGACCACTTACAGCAAAATAAACGAATCCAAAATGGTAGAAACTCACTTATAATGCTCATCTTACTCTACTGATCCACTTCATTCCATCAAAAATGGTTTAGTTACACTGTAAAGGGTCCATACAATCCAATTCAACAAAGTTTTTGGTCCATAACACATTTATAAATCAATAAACACCCACGTAGCATTTCGAGCTAACCGACAGAGCTGACACAACTTTGTATTCTTTGATGAATCTACCTTGAACATGTAAACTTTACAGATATTTTTATGTCAAAATGTCCGCTGACCCCTGAACTTTAGATGGACAGGTCATTTGAGCCAGTCGGTGCATTTTAGAGGTGTGGCCAGGTATCAATATCCTTGAAGCCTATACATACACTTGGATAAACATGTGTAAAACACTCATTTTCTAAATTATTGTTATCAAATTTTATATTGGGTTTGGTAAGGCTTCATGCTGTGATCTAATTGTGTTTTCCAGCTATGTCCTCCCAGCTGTAGTTATCTGCAGGCATCTTTTTACAAAAAAAAATGTAGGCGAAATTTTATTTCCCCTTTTTGAGTGTGTTCAAAGTTCTATTACTCAATACAAGTAAGACTTACAGTGATTCTGACTATTTAGGAACAAACCTCAAAGTCTCCCCTTTCAAAAGAGACCAAAAGCATGCATATACTCCAAAGGGTTCAAGAACAGCATGCATTTTAATTTGGGTAGGCCTTTTTTAGGCGTTTTTGGCAAATATTGCAGGATGTTATTTCATTTTTGGTCATTTTTTAACCACTCCACAGATTTCATATTTGCAAACTATAGATTTGGCAAGTCGTTTAGGACATCTACTTTGTGCATGACGTGAGTAATTTTTCCAACAATTGTTTACAGACAGATTGTTTCACTTAGTTAACTGTGCCTTTAAGCAGCTTGGAAAATTCCAGAAAATTATGTCAAGCCTTTAGACAATTAACCAATTAGCTTCTGATAGGCAAATTTGAGGTGTACCTTTAGATTTATTTTAAGGCCTACCTTCAAACTCAGTGACTCTTTACTTGACATCATGGGAAAATCAAAAGAAATAAGCCAAATACCTCAGAAAATAAATTGTGGACCTTCACAAGTCTGGTTCATCCGTGGGAGCAATTCCAAATGCCTGAAGGTACCATGTGCATCTGTACAAACAATAGTATGCAAGTATAACCACTATGGGACCACGCAGCCATCATACCGCTCAGGACGGAGACGCATTCTGTCTCCTAGAGATGAACATAATTTTTAGCAAAATGTGCAAATCAATCAACAATAGCAAAGGACTTTGTGAAGATACTGGAGGAAACAGGTAGACAAGTATCTATATCCACAGTAAAACGAGTCCAATATTGACATAACCTGAAAGGCTGCTCGGCAAGGAAGAAGCCACTGCTCCAAAACCACCATAAAAAGCCAGACTGCAGTTTGCAAGTGCACATGGGGACAAAGATATTTTGGAGAAATGTCCTCTGGTCTGATGAAACAAAAATGTAACTGTTTGGCCATAATGAACATTTTTATGTTTGGAGAAAAAAAGTTGAGGCTTGCAAGCCAAAGAACACCATCCCCACTGTGAAGTGGCAACATCATGTTGCTTTGCTGCAGGAGGGACTTTTGGGAAATCACAAAATAGATGGAATCATGAGAAAATGATGTGGATATATTGAAGCAACAACTAAAGACATCAGCCAGGAAGTTAAAGCTCAGTCGCAAATGGGTTTTCCAAATGGACAATGACCCCAAGCATACCTCTTGTAGAAAAATGGCCTAAGGACAACAAATTCAAGGTATTGGAGTGGCCATCACAAAGCCCTGACCTCAATCCGATAGAAAATTCGTGGGCAGACCTGAAAAAGTGTGTGCGAGCAAGGAGGCCTACAACCCTGACTCAGTTACACCAGTTCTGTCTGGAGGAATGGGCCAAAATTCCAGCAACTTATTGTGAGAAGCTTGAGGAGGGCTACCCAAAACATTTGACCCAAGTTAAACAATTTAAAGGCAATGCTACCAAATACTAACAAAGTCTATGTAAACTTCTGACCCACTGGGAATGTGATGAAATATCTAAAAGCTGAAATATATAATTCGCTCTACTATTATTTTGACATTTCACATTCTTAAAATAAAGTCGTTATCCCAACTGACCTAAAACAGGGAATGTTTTCTATGAATAACTGTCAGGAATTGTGTAAAATGTTTAAATTGTGAGTTTAAATGTGTTTGGTTAGGGTGAATGTAAAGTTTTGACTTCAACTGTATATAGTACTGTATTTTTAATATAGGTATTTTGTCTTACTTTATTGCAGATTGTTTTCACTTGTTATTCACTTGTTTATAAAGAAGGGAAAACAATCTGCCAGTGCTGAAGTAATCCAAAGTATTTAGATTAAGCTACTGACCTTGAGTAATCTAACGAAATACGTTACAAATTACATTTTACAGCATGTAATCTGTAGTGGAATGCATTTCAAAAGAAACCTTCCCAGCCCTGTTCAAATCACAAAACACAGTGTACAGTAGTTGGCAAAAACATTTTTATCCTTTTTGCAAGTGAACCTCAGTTTGATGTAGTTTAGTTTGTATTTTGCATAGTGTTGTTCATGGTTTTTGATGATGAGGGAATGTCAAGCAACAGGCTCACTCTTTACCAAGTGACAGATACATTTATAACAAATTAATGTAGAATTTAATTGGACATAGGCTTTGACATCAACAGTGTATTGCAAGCATTTTCTCTCCCCTTTCTAAGTTAATAAGCCTATTTATATTGCTATCCTAACAATGCATGATTATTTAGTTTATTGCATATAAATATTGGCATTTATCATTGTTTTTTCTCTGCAATCCACGACACTCAAACCAGCTTCCAATTTTTCCAGCGACCCACCATTTTAGAACTACTAGTCTATGCAAGTCTTTACTGTATGTTGAAGTTTCTAGTTTGTAATCAACTCATCAGGCTCAGAATTTCGGTGTTATTAGTCTGACGAAACCCATTAGCTATAAGCAATGGTGCAAAAACATCATAAACACAGAAGTGCAGTGCTGGTCACGATCGTTCACACAGGCATACTAGCAAAGGGGCGAAACAATGATGGGAAAATCCTGTAGAAACAGTAAAATGGGTGAGCTGCAAGCCACGGTCAATTTCCTGTGCTTCAGTGCTGGTTATTAGACAGCATTCAAACAATTATTAGTCCATTCTGCAATTAATGACCATATGCTATAGTTATGCATGACTCCTGATTTAAACAATCACAGCATAACTACTTGGCAAAGTCACAAGCATTGTTGCTGCCCTATCCTCCTTGAAGGGCCTTGCTAATTTTGAATTGAGTTTCTTAATTTATATTATGGCTCTGATGACATCAGACTTTCCTGCAGTTTCATCAGTGTGTTTACAAACAGTTCAATTAGTTTATTGTTCCCTAGAGCAATGGCCATTGTTGAAGTTCATCAGTTCATACATCAAAAATGTCTGTTTTTGTATACTCAGACTCACATTTTTTTTTAAGTAAATGCCAAACGTGCCAATTATTTTTTGCATTTTCTGAAGAAAATTGCTTGTGCAAAATGTGTGTAGTTGCCAGGGCTTTGCCATCCATTTGCTACATCTTCTGGGTGTTTTTTAGCATGTACCTATCTGGTTGCTAGGGTGTTTTGGGTGGATGCTAGGTGGTTATGTACTGGCCTAAGTCAAAAGAGCCCACCCTGAGTCTCTATAAAATTCCTGTCCCTAGAAACGATTGGGTTCCTCATTCAATCTACCTTTAAGTGTATTTTTGGACAGTTGAAAATCGAGATATTGGCATTATTGTTTTCATGTGAATAAATAAAGGTACATTTCTAGTCTCAACATTATATGGATTTCAGACATTTGTTTTGCTGGACAAGAAATACTAGCTTAAATAAAAACAAACCCACAAATGTTTCTCGACCACTGAAAATTGGTAATATTGTACAATTTTGTCATGGAGCCAAATGGAGAGCCCCATATCTCCTGGATTTAACCATATAGGGCCTAAAGTTTGTTCTGAACCAGAATCTAAAAGGATATTAAGATATTTTGTAATACTTTGACTTTTGAGTGTTTTTTTTTTTCCAAGACTTGCACCAGTGGCATATAATGTAACAGCGAGTGCTGAAGCTAACTTATTTTTGGAACAGACCTACCTATCGTTGTGTAAATGTGAAATAATGATGCTGCCCCCTTTCTAAGGTCTAACGTTACTGACCTGTAGATTTGCTCCAAAATCATTGTCGAAAATAGTCATTTTGATCCTCTTCTATAAAATAATGGATTACTCAGCAAATATGAATTCCTGGCATTTAATATTTTGGCTTTCATTATCATTTATTTTTGTCTTTCTTTAGAAAATTTCTGAAATTTGGTTGATTTGACATGGAATAACCATATTGGGTAGCAAGTCTGATTGCTGAAAAAAATAAATACAACATTTTCATTTGTAAACAGGTTAATGAAAATTCTGCGAGCTGCATGGCAAATGACGCAAACTGCAGAGAAAATGACGCAAGCATGATTTCTGCCAGTTGCGGGCCCACTGAGGTGACTTATTTTAATGTTTGGAACATCTCATGGTGCTCCAAGAAACAGAACGTACCACAGGAAGCTTCATGTCGCAAATGGGCAAGGAAGGTATGCTTGAACACTTCCTCCAATGGACAGCTGCAATGCTGTGCCACATTAAGTTTTCTTGGGAAACTGGCACCTCAGGAACACATAGGGTTTGTGTTACGTATCCATACAATGGCTCATTAAAGGTGGATTGAACGCCTTTGCACCAGCATGCTAAATATGCTTGGTACATTGCAGGAAGCTTTTATTGTTCTGTACAAGCTGTTTCCTTGTTTCTCTTCTCATGACAAACAATTGAAACCGGGGGGGGGGGGGGGGGATTACAGCAAATGTGTCTTTCTTTTTATGTAAAACTCAACTCACTCAACTGAAAGCTGGCAATGGATTTTTTTAGGTGTCCAGCGTTTAAGCAATTAAAGGCACATTTTACTCAAAAATGAAAATTCTGTCATAATTTAATCATCCAAACCTGTATGACTTTCTTCTTTGGAACACTAAAAGAGATTTTATGCATACTTTTAAGTCTCTGTCACCATATGCTATATGGATTGAAACACATTTGAATAGCCCTCTGGAGATTATTATTAAGAATTGCTTGTTATTCCGCAAATCTGGCCACCTGTACAGTAAAAGTCATCAATAGCTTCGACAGAATTTAGTCCAGTAAATGCTACTTAATGATTGTACCATGTGGACAAAGGAAGTGGCCTCATTCTTAAAGAAGACAGCTGATCTCAAGACTGATAGGGAATATGGCTGAGGAAATGTAAAGCAAAACACTGAGTCACATAAGTGAATTTTCACCACTATGTTAAGGAGAGTAAGAACTGGTCCGCATTGGGCACACGATTGTATAAGAGGAAAGAAATTAGTGACATCCAAATCTTTTCCGAGCAGAATATTGGACCAAACAATAGTCATACTTTTTAAAGGGCTGCATCCTCCGTGTGAATTCAGAATTCCCAAGGCATAAATCATTTTCAAGCACCTGACCACATATCTCATTTTTTAGCCAGTATCCATTAACAATTATGTTATTTGGTTAGTAAATTAATGTAAATGCACCTTATGAAAGTAATGGAAACTCTCACTACAGTGTCATTTCCAGCACATCTCAAATTCTGTATTGTGTTTAATAGAGCTCTGTTGTGGAAATGAGGTGCTGAAGGGGGTTTCGCCCAGGGCGCCATACAAGCTAGAACCGCTACTGTAATTTTTCCAGGCCCTGAAGCAGCAAAACAGCCCCAAATCATGATGCTACCTCCACCGTACTTAAGCTGTTGAGATGATGTTTACATGTTGGTAAGCAGTGCTGCATATTCTTCACAAGCAATTCAACCTTAGCTTTATCAGCCACAAAACATTTCATGATCAGATATGTTAACCAGTTCCAATGATTCCTTCACGTCTTTATCTGTCACCCTATGTTCTTTTTTTACCTCATTGCGCATTATGTCCTTTGAGTCATCTTGGCTGGATGGCCACTTCCAGGGAGAGTAGCCATAGTACTAAATCGTCTCCATTTATAGAAAATTTGTCTAAGTGTGAAGAGATGAAAATCTAAGCTCTTTGAGATAACAGGACTCGACTGACATGTAAGGTTTAATATTTCCAAAAATAAGGCACAGGGCTTGAACATAAGATGCTCCGTTAAGGAGGGAATTTCTTGACCATAAACACTTAGTAGTCTCTCTCAAGGGTTGCCAACACTGGACTGGCGTCTCTCTGTCAACTGACGGTAGTGTGGCTCTTTTATGCCGCTCTCCCCGTACTCACTGAAATTAGAGACAGGTGTTAGACATAATTTAGTTCAGGTGCAAGCACCCTTACCACTTTCCCTCTCCGGACGGGCGCTTGACCACGCCCCCGCTGCCACAGTAATGAATATAATGTCTTGGCATTATTGTAAAATATATCTGTATTATTGTGTACTATGTATACCCCTGATTTGTTTAAAAAAAAAAAAACATTGACAGATCCTAAAACAAACCCTCATAATAAATCTCCAGCTGATTGACAAATTCAGTTGTGAAATGGATTGCTGTGAACTGTGTGCCAATGATTGACTTATGATCAAAAATATGGTAGTAAACAATACATTGTGTTCTAAATCAATGATTAACTCTTCTGCCACAAGAATGTAATGGATTTTAATTATCTGAATATTTTTTATTTTATATATATATATATATATATATATATATATATATATATATATATATATATAGTGGCACGGTGGAGGGCGGGGCCGGGTCGTGACTCGACACGCCCGGTCCCGTATTAGGCTAATCAAGCCACCGAGAGGGATAAAGGCCGATCGCAGAGGGCGGTGCGGCAGAGAGAGATCCATGTCCGTCGTCTTATGTGTTTGTCTTTTGAGTTTACATTAAACCTTTATTTGTACGTCAAGCCGGTCTGCTACAGCGTATCCCTCTTCCTTCCCGGGCTTCGGCACCAATGTACAGAAGTTCGTGCTCACGGGCAAGGAAGAGGCGAGAGACCGGCTTGACGTACAAATAAAGGTTTAATGTAAACTCAAAAGACAAACATATAAGACGACGGACATGTCCGTAAGGATCTCTCTCTGCTAAGCCATTGCTAGGTGGTTGCTTACTGGCCCAAGTTAAAAGAATCCATCCTTGAAATCTCTATGTTGCCTCCTTTAATTAGTCTTTGGGATGTTTTTTTGGGGGGGGCTATTTTATAATACGCCAGGCAAAAATCAAAAGTCTGATTCCTTAGAAAAGTCACAGCACACCTCTCCTGAACAAGCTGCGCCATTTGGGGTTAGGGTTAGGTTACACTGCTTATTATAGTTTTTCAAGAAAATAAAATACTAAAAAATATGAAACATCAACAAATATGAAGTGATAAAGTCATTGAGAAGATAGTGAAAGTTTTACTAAATGAAAACCGATGGTTTGTTAGATATTTAGATTCACCATTATGCTAGAACAATAGTCTTGAGGGAAATAATAAGATAGGGCAGGATTTCCGCACTATACATCTCCATCCTTTCCCAGCCCACGTGACACCGCATGGGTCACCTCAGCCACTTAAGTGTCCATCGTCCACAAGCCGAAGTTGCGGTTGTGCCAAAGAATGAGGTCTTGATGCTTTGTTTCTGCTCTCATTTCCTGTCTGATGTTACAGATCAGACCTGGATATGTGTTCAATCCCAGACACCTGGATTGGCCTCTTCCCAATAGCCAGACTGCAGGAAACATCTGGGGAAAACACAGGCATCAGTGTTTTTTTGTGCACTTCTGGTATTAAAGGCAAAGTGCACCCAAAAAACAAGAAGTGAGAAACGGATTGAAATTTAAGTTGTTATTAACCGAGAATCTTCCCCTTCAGTGAACTGTTAACTGCTGCGACAGGATTATCGTGCCAAAGATTTGTGATCTTGAGAACATGATCACTTCAAATATGAACGAATCTTGACCAATTGGCTTTCATTGAAAAGTTGAAGTACAATTCATTCATGAGGGCTATGGCGGATGTCAAGATTTTCAGTGAATAATGATTTAACATTTGTTCTGTTTCTCACAAAAACTATTATATGTCTTTAAAAGACATAGAATATACTGCAGCGCACTCCTTTTGTGTTGTTTGAAAAAGTCGTTGACAGCGACTGTAAAGTAAATGTTCCATGATGATCAAGATAGACCACACCAAATTACAACTGCTTACTAATTATCACTATTTCTACTACTTACTGTATAACAGTGAGGATTTTAACCTCCTTGGCACCCTCATGTTCTCAGTATTTACGTGGCATCTGTGCAAAGAAAAATAACAGCTACATTCATGACCTAATTTGATAAGGAAGCATCAGATAAGAAAATGACTATGAGGAAGGAAATTTGGTTTCCACAATAACATAATGGAATCGTACAGTTAGACCAGAGCGCATCAGAAACAAGAAACTCTGCTAAAATGATGGCTAATAACCAGCCACACACACTCACACACACAAAAATAGTGTTCTTGAACCTTCATAGAGGTTTCTTGAATGTAATGATTATTGATGGTATAACTTTTAAGCATTTATAGTGGTGCCAGCAAAGCTATTGCTAATGCCAGGGATGCTGAGATCTTTCAAACCCCTCACCTTAAGGATGAGTAGTGATTTTTGCTTGTAAAGCTCACTATATTATTGTAAATATAGCAGACTATTTGCACTAAGTGTAAATATCAACAAAAAACTAAAACACTGGGTGCAAATAGAGTTAGATGCTATTTACACTGAGTTTGTCTTCAATTTCTGTGTTTCCACCAGACTATTGGAGTGCAAATAGCCACACTGTTGGCAGGTGCTATTTACACCCAGTCCAAATAGTCACCACGTTTGAGGGTAATAAAACACACATTGAGCATGTTTACGTTTTGACAAGTTGTCATTGCATCTTGCATCATTTACTCCATCCTATAGGGTACTAACTTACTGACAAACTAACAGTGTAAGACATAATTTTATGACAACTAACTAAGTAACTAACTGACTAACATTGAGGAAGACAACACTGTGTTACAACTAACAAAACATTTAAGAAAGTATTATTTGACAAACAACTTACTGAGACTGTAAGACACCGTTGTGTGACACCTAACTAACTTAGAAACTAACTAACTAACACTAACCAACTAAACAACAAACGTGTGTAAGACATCGTTGTATGACAAATAACTTACTAAGACTGTAAGACACCATTTTATGACAGCTAACTAACTTATAAACTAACTGACTAGCGAATTAGTTATTAATTAACCAACCAACAAACATGTGTAAGACACCATTGTGTGACAAACAACTTACTGAGACTGTAAGACGCCGTTGTGTGATATCTAAGTAACTTAGAAACTAACTGACTAACTAACTTACTAACCAACCAACCAACAAACATGTGTAAGACACCATTGTGTGACAAACAACTTGGTGAGAGTGTAAGACGCCATTGTATGACAGCTAACTAACTTATAAACTAACTGACTAACTAACTTATTAACCAACCAACAAACGTGTGTAAGACACCATTGTGTGACAGCTAACTAACTTATAAACTAGCTAATTAGTTTCTTTATTAACCAACCAACAAACGTGTGTTAGACACCATTGTGTGACAAACAACTTGCTGAGTGTAAGACGCCATTGTATGACAGCTAACTAACTTATAATTTAACTGACTAACTAACTCACTAACCAATCAACCAACTAACCAACAAACAAGTGTAAGACACCATTGTGTGACAGCTAACTAACTTATAATTTAACTGACCAACTAACTCACTAACCAACCAACCAACAAACGTGTGTAAGACACCATTGTGTGACAGCTAACTAACTTATAATTTAACTGACCAACTAACTCACTAACCAACCAACCAACAAACGTGTGTAAGACACCATTGTGTGACAGCTAACTAACTTATAAACTAACTAACCAACTAACTCACTAACCAACCAACCAACAAACGTGTGTAAGACACCATTGTGTGACAGCTAACTAACTTATAATTTAACTGACCAACTAACTCACTAACCAACCAACCAACAAACGTGTGTAAGACACCATTGTGTGACAGCTAACTAACTTATAAACTAACTAACCAACTAACTCACTAACCAACCAACCAACAAACGTGTGTAAGACGCCATTGTATGACAGCTAACTAACTTATTAACCAACCAACAAGCGTGTGTTAGACACCATTGTGTGACAAATAACTTACTAAGACTTTAAGACAGCATTGTTTGACAGCTAACTAACTTATAAACTACCTAACTATCTAACTAACTATACTAACTTACTAACCAAAAACCAAATGTGTGTTAGACACCATTGTGCAACAAAAAACTTACTGAGTGTGAGAGATGCCCTTGTGTTACTGCTAACTAACTTATAAACTAACTAACTAGCTTACTTATTTCTTTATTAACCAATTTTAAGTAATTATAATTACTTAAAAAATATATAAATATATATATTTTTTAAGTAGCATTAACTTGTTGTAAGTACACTTAACTAATCTTTGTTTTAAGTATAATTGTTTTAATTTTATTTTTTTAATTGAGTTATACCACTTCTTATACAGTATATGGGAAATTATACTGAATTATATTATACTATTATACTGAAATCTCAGGTAGCCCTATTGCACATTAGATTCTTCACTGTACTTCTTAGTACACATAAATCTGCACTGTTGTAAAGTATAATTGAGTAAAGAAAATTGAATTTCGTATACCAGGCTACACCTTGACCAGAGGTAACAGTAATCACCCTAATGGTGACTTCACACAAATCAACTTTCAACCAGATACAACAAAATAATAAATAATAGTAATAAGAATTTAAAAAAATGAATAATAATAATAATAATAAATTTTAAATAAAAAAAATATAATTTTTCTACATAAGTTCCCTTGTTTTGACCAACCATACATAATTTATTCAAGCGCAAGGGCTTATGGGTATTCCACACAGCCGCAATTTTGTACTTAATCATTTTGAGCCAATGTTGAAGAACATTACGTAACGTTTTAACCTTTTTTTTTTTTTTTTTTTTTTTTTTTTTATTGAAAATAACAGCATTTACAAACAAACATGGCTACATAACATTCGCTTCTTACAATGAAATATAAGAAAATATAGCCAGAGGGAGCAGCTCTTAATACAGGCATATAAATTAAATATATATTCTTAGTAATTAAATAAAAATAAATAAATAAATAAATTAAAAAATAAAATAATAAAAATTAAAAAATTAATAAAAATAATTTTACCAAGAGAGACATTCAATTAAATAAATTCAAATAAAATAAACAGTAGAAAATTATAACATAAGGATAAGGAGAGAAGTCAGTATTTGTTCAACAATTTACATCAGTTGGGAAGAGTTTTAGGGTATCATATATTTTTTGTTCTTTAGGACCTTTCAGAGTTTTTAAGGTTTTTACATACAATTTAAAATCATTTAAAAAAACAATAAATTTGGGAGATGATTTCAAAATTCTACATTTATGAATGAAAAATTTAGCTAGACAAACAATTGTATTAATACAGAGCTCCTCACCCTTGCTTTGCAATAATAAACCAAATGTTATATCGTCTCTGGAGATAGAGGATGGAAGTGATGACATCTGTTGCTTTACGTAACGTTTTAACCAGTGCAAATTTAAAATTAGTGTTCATTTGTGGCAATTCCATTCCTGATATCAAGAATAAGCAACTAGTGAAAGTTAATTGTTGATATATATACATATATATATATATATATATATATATATATATATATATATATATATATATATATATATATATATATAAGTCATATCCTGCACGTGATTAAATATATATAAGTCATATCCTGCACGTGATTAAATATATATATAAGTCATATCCTGCACGTGATTAAATATATATATAAGTCATATCCTGCACGTGATTAAATGCTGTAAGCGTCGTAAAGAAGCGCCATGTTTTTAGACGCCTTGACAGGTAAAAAAAAAAAAAATAACCGTCAACTTTTAAAACGCGTCTCGAGACGCCTGCCGTTTGTATGGAGGACCGAATGTGACAATATTAAAAATAAATAAATGAAAAAATGTGTACTTATAAATAAATAAAATAAATTCTATTTAGTAGATACATTTGTATTTATATATTATTTCCTTATTTATGCTATTTTTTTATTTCCACATTTATTTACCTATTCATGTTTTTATTTCCATATTTATGTATTTCTACATTTTTTTTGTCCTCATGGTAATGAGTGGGTTTGTTTTCTACTTCAGGCATAGCAATCAAACTCAGAGTGCTCCAGAGTGAAGCTTGAAGGCCACAGTGACATCTTGTTGTTGAATCAAATAGGTCTAATAGGGAATGAACGATCGCTATTGGATGAATGATTTAGAGGTGGGTGATATGACAAAAATTGTATATCACTGTTTATGTAATTTCATATCATGGTAACTGTATGTACCTAGGGTGACCCCAGCCATCCAGGATTCGGCTGAAAATCTTGACAGTCAATCTGAGCAAAACCACAACTTCAACAGATCTGATTACAGACACTTTGACATGGATGAAAGGCAGCACACATGAAAAGTATTAATCATATTTAATGTAAACGCAGTGGATGTTGTTGATAAAAGCTTGCATTTGTTCAGGGCCAGTATGTACGCAAGGCATCAGAGCACAGCGAAGGAGGCAATAGGGCAAAGAAAGAGAGACGCACAGCTATTAGTTATTTTATTAATTAATTATTAAATCAGGAATTATTTGCCAGATCAACACATAAATCTATTTCTAACCAATATTTTCTCCTTATATTTATATTTTAGATGGTTTTTAGCTTTAATGTGGTTAGTTCCCTTTAGAACAGCCTGAAAAATCGCTCCCTATAAAGTGCACTTAAAAAGAAAAAAGAAAAGCATGTAGTGCATCAGTGTTAATTTGAACTATCTTTTCATGACTTTACTCTCTATCTCTAACTCTGTGCATGTGTGTGTGACAAAGCTGATATTTCATGAGCAAGATGTCATGTGCACACAAGCAATCTCTAAATCAAGAATGCGAGCCCTCAATCACACCGGAGAGGCACTTATCAGCGCAAATCTGTCAAATCCGTTCGAATAGCTTACGAAGATAATGCTTGTCATGATAACAGGAAAAAATTGTAGTTTATCCTGGAATAACGGCATTGAAACGCAAATGCTTATTCGTGATCTGTGTTCACCGCAAAACACTAAAGAGGGTGAACAAATCTTTGTGACTTCTCAATGGAGCAGTTTTGGAGTTAATAATAGATTAAATCTCTCTTCTTTTTAAATGGACCTCAGTTGAGTGTGATGTTGAACACTCATAGAGTTTATATTGACAGTGTCTTTGACAGTCACGTCTGAGCTGATCATATCCGTTTTCTTTATTGCAATTAATTTAATGAGTGTTTAAACCAAACCATGATAAAATACTGCTATAACCCTAATTTCTAGGCTTTTATAAAAGCTTGTATGATATAATATTACATATAAAATTTAGAATTATTACTATAAAAGTTAACTATATAATAAAAAAAATTATAATAATATATATATATTATATTATATAATATATAATGTAGAAATACATAAATGTGGAAATAAATAAATCTTGAAATAAACAAATGTATAAATAAATACATGTGGAAATAACAGCGTAAATAAATAAATGTGGAAATAAAAACATAAATAAATAACTGTGGAAATAAATACATTTATAAATATATAAATGAGGAAATAAATAAATGTGGAAAAAAAATACAATAATGCATTAATAAGGAAATAAATGTATAAATACTCATTTTTGTCCGATTTAAACGTATTTATTTCTAAATACACATTTGCATTTTTTTTATATTTCTTTGCCCACATATATATATTTATTTATTTATCTATTTTTAATATTGTCACATTCGGTCCTCCATAATGTTGCACTGCATCTTTTAACAAGAACGCTTTGGTCAAAACAGCCCAAATAGAAAATAGTTCTAAAATGTTAAAGCGTTTAAGGGGAAAAATGTCTAACGAAATAACCGTGAAATACTCAAAACGAACGCGTGAATTTGCATAAGTCATCAAAATCAGGAAATTCTCTCTTATCACTCTTATTTAAACTTTTCTTGCCAAAGAATACCAGCGAGGCAAAGACACCGCCGATCCATCTGTTCATTTTTTTTTAAAAAAAGAAAAAGAAAAAAAGAAAGAAAAAAAAGCTTCTCTCACTTCTGATTGGCTGTTGGGAGACGCTCTGTACTCTGATCAACAAAGTATTTTCAAGATAAATTAGTCCACTCGGCGTACGTTTTTGGAACGCTCTTGGGCAGCTTTTTCTTTGTAAACAAACGTCATGAAAGTGCAGCTCCTATCTACTTGAATGGTGAAAGACCGAAGTCTCCACAATGGTTGATCAAGATTACGATAAAATATTAAATAAGCAGTAAAAGCTCCAATCCTCGGCGTTGCATCTATCTATGCAGGGAAACAGGGAAAATTCACCGAGTACGACGATGATCCACGGGAGTGGAACTTTAACTCAGATTACGCGCAGATCCGTTGACAGTTGGCTGCCGTTGGGCGTTCCAATTTCTCCCATTCATTTTAATAGAAGAGGCCCGTCTCTGCTAAATAATCTCTGTTTTGACAAGCAGGAAATGTTCATGGAACAATGATGTCCATGACGTCACCAACGAACAGTCCTTGAAATGGTCTATAACAGCATCCTCCCCTCTTACTCCAGCAGAACATTCCCACTGCTCCTCATCCTGCAACACCACCTGTCTTGAGTGCCAAGCAATGTGATTTTTCTGCTTAAAACAGCTGCCTGTGTTTTTAACAAATTACGTGATCTAGTTGCCTGACTTTAAAAGTTTTTTTTTTTTGTTTTTTTTGTTTTTTTTACAATAAGATTTTTTTATTTACATTTTTTGTCGCAAATATGATTTCTGCATGCGTGGAGTTAATCGGTCTTGGCTTAAGTGTCACTGGGACCCTTTTGGTGATGGTGGCATGTGGGTTGCCCATGTGGAAAGTGTCCGCCTTCATCGAGGGCAACATTGTGGTGGCACAGAACATCTGGGACGGCCTGTGGATGTCCTGCGTGGTCCAAAGCACAGGTCAGATGCAGTGCAAGGTCCACGACTCTGTCCTGGCACTGACCACAGACCTGCAGACTGCTCGGGCTCTGACGGTCATTTCAGCGGTGATGGGCGTCCAGGGTTTGATGGTGACCATCGCTGGCGCTCAGTGCACCAACTGCATCAGCAAAGAGTCCATCAAAGCCAAAGTGGTGAATGCCGGAGGGGTCATATACATAATATCCGGCTTGTTTGTGTTGGTGCCCTTGTGTTGGATGGCCAACAACATCATCTCAGACTTCTACGACCCTCAAGTTCCTTATGCAAAGAAGAGAGAAATTGGGGCTGCACTCTACATCGGATGGGCAGCATCTGCCATGCTTCTGGTCGGAGGAGCGTTTCTGTGTTTCTCCCGTCCGCATGATGAAAAATCCTCATATGCCCTCAAGTACGCTCCCTCAAAGAGCGCAACAATAAATGGAGACTATGATAAAAAAAACTATGTGTGATCACCAACAGAATGAACTGGTGGTTCAGGTCATAAATTGATTTATTTGTGGTTTTGGGTTTCAAGATTATGTTTTAAATGTATATTATTGTTGCTTAGTGGATAATGTATGTTTCTAGATGCTGTTGTATTTTTAATCACATTTTTGTAAGTCACTTAAAGAGTCCTGCAGTATGACAAATGTATTAATTTAATTCATATGAAATCATAAAACAACTTTATGCATACTAATTATACAAGAACCAGAAAATTCTGTTTACAAACAGTTTTGGCATGTCAACTTCCATGTTTTTGTTCTTTCTGAGAGTGCACTAATTAGACACGGTCTGTACGCTTCAAAACAATGCAGAATAATGCCTATTGTTCTACCTATAGATTCCAGATGGCAACTTTTTCATGAGAAAACGTGTACATGTTTTGAGTGTACATTATTTTATCTGAGCACATTTAAATAAAAGATACGTTGTTGTTGTTTTTTTGTTACAGTTTGTTAATGCATTTGTCATGTATAAACCCATGAATGATGCAAGCTTCATATCCTTGTGTCTGAATTGTACACTTTTATAATAAAAGAAGTACAAGCAGTGCAATTTAGTTTTTATGAGTGCATTTGTATCTGAAATCCCTTTTTATAATAAAGCAACATTCCAGTATATGCTTAGTATAGTACATTTAAATGAACATTTTCAAAGAAACAAAGCAGCCCTACAAGCATCTTAGCTACCACATTTTTTTTTGTTCTCTGTGTATATTTTAAGCAGAACAGGACGCCTGTGGTTTCGATATTAGTTTTGTCATTGTGCAAGAGATAAGGACAAAAATCCAGAGCCTTAAAATGTATTGTCATCCTCATCTCTGGTCTGAGGAGTTCTGAAACTTTGACCTAATTAAAGGTGCTGTAAGTGATTTTAGCCATTCGAGAATTTCCACAAATTGAGCTGTTGGATTTGCCACGCCCCCTCTTTCTAAAATCCAAAATCAAAGATACCAAATTAGCTTTATTGAGATCGAAACAGAGCAGATGCGGTTGTAGCAAAATAGCGCCCTCAGCTGACCACCGTATTGAACAAAATGGCATAAAAATGGTATTACGCCTCAATAATTCCCTGAAATGATTGACAGACAGAAAACGTCACAGACCACGGCCCGCAAACGCATTTTGTTTCATTTTCTTTTGCTGTCACAGAGACTGGTGAGATACCTCATGACACTTATTTCATTCATATCTTTCAGTGAGTATGAACGATTTTTGCATACTTTTCCATGAATAAATCGCCCAGAGCACCTTTTAGGGTCCTGCAGGAAGAGTTCTCACACACTGATATGGCAAAAACTGCTGCACTTCCACAAACACACATGCTTAAATAATTATGGCGCCTCTTTCTCCACTGATGTGGCCGTTAGATTCGAGTTCGGCAGCAGGTGGGATTGAAGCCAAATGTGGTCAAGTGCTCATTTCCTCACGAGCTCAGGAAGAAGAGACCTAAACAGCAGATGCAACAACTAACAACTGCACTGCAACTGTTGATATACAAATCAAATTTGCATTTTCTATTATGGTGCAATTAGAAAATTAGGGTTCTTTTAAGATATTAATAGCTCAGTTTTGAACCAAATCTATCTAAAGAACTCTTTTATGCTGGAATGGTTCTTTATGTTGAGGTTTAGGGTTCTTCACTCCTGTACTAGGCTTGAATTCTTTATGGAACCAAAAAAGGGTTCTATTTACTGTGGGGTTCCACTGATGTCATTACAAGCCAAAGACCCAAAGACTGGAGCTAAAGAGAAACATTCTCATTGGCAATTATATATAGGCCTACACTATCTTTAAAAGTCGCCTAGTCAGTATTTATTATTGTTATTTTCCACATTTTAGAATAATAGTAAATAGGCCGGGCATTGATAAAAATGGTCCTATACACAAGCTCTCAATTTGAGAACGATTTTTTTTTTTTCCAGGTGTGTCTATTTGACTTACATATTAAATAAATGTATCTCTCAGATAATGCTGTTAATTATACAGGGGACCTTCTAACTTGTTACATTACGAAAATGATACATTTTACAAATATTATTTTATTATAAACGTTTTTAAGCATTTTGGTCACATGAATGTATTCCATCAATAAATATGTCTAGAAATCGCATATATTATATCGGATATGTCTATTGGTGACTAATTGTATTATTTAAATGCATCATCTGTACTATTTTCAAGTATTTAGATAAGTAGAATGTGATAAATAGGTACTGTCTCTTTAAGAATAGCCATAGTTCAGCTTGCAAAGTGTTTTGCTTGAGTGCATAGTAAAAAGAGTGGAGTTGCACAGATTTTTTACACATCTGTGCTGTGTGTTAATAGGTTTAGGGTTAGAGTTTCTGTAAGACTCCAAATAAATGCAATAAATACATTGAACATGGCATGTGCCTCTCGTGAGATTTAAGGCAATCGGGCGACTGTGCTGGTAGTAACGGATTACATGTAATCTGAATTACATAATCTGGTTGCAAATATCTTTCTACTTGTAGTATAATTAGATTACATTTTAAAATACTCATAATCAGACTACAGTTACTTTTTTATAGATTACATGATTACATATTAACAAAGCACTAGAGGTGAATTGTTAATAATTTATTGATCATTTTCATATCAATATCATTATATTCTTACCCCAAAGTGCAATAGTCTCACAGATGAACATTTTGAGCATGTGCTCTTTTTATGTTCCAACAGTGAGATGTGCACCTCAGCTAAGGAATAGGCGATGGACTGTAGTAAGGGCTAAAGGTAAAAGAGTGTCAGAATTTTGATCTGTTTGCTTTGACCTAGCATTGTCATTGCTGTTGATTTCAGGTTCATTACTGTTAGTTCATGTAATGTTTATATTGTTTTATGCACTTAAAATGAACTAGAAATGTTTTTATTATTTCTTACTACCTCACCAATGGTGTGCAGCTCACACATTGAACTTGATTGCATCAAAGGATCTAGTGGATGCCATCTCTAAGGGGCCTGCCCACAGGGTAGTTCAACTGCAAAATGTGTAGCAATATGGAACAATGCCCATCGCTCTACTGTCCACTGCACGAAACTTGTCACAATTGCTCCTTGTGTGACACGGTCAAACTCTGCTGTTTTAAAATATTCTTGCTGTTCAAATGATAATATGTTGCATCTCAGCTTTGGAACAGGCGATGGATGGATTATTTAATTCATGTAATATTTAATGCATGTTTTAAAAATGTTATAAGGAACTCTTTTTGTGAGGCCTTTTTTGTTAGTAATGAAGAATGGAATAAATATTCTTCCTCTTTGAACTTTTATGTTAAAATGATTATCCTACTCAAATGTATGTGCCATAAAATGTAAAAGAATTAGGTTGTAAGTAATCCAGAAGTAATTGGATTAGATTACCCAAAAATATAATGAGATTACATTACTGATTGCATTTTTTTGTACTGTAATTTGTAATCAGTACCTGATTACAAATTACATTACTGATTGCATTTTTTTGTACTGTAATTTGTAATCAGTACCTGATTACAATTCACAAGTAATCCACCCAGCACTGTTGGGCAGTTACCTTCTAGACACAAATGGTCCTCTTTTCAATTTCGTGTATCACTTTGTAATATCTACAAGGAAGCTAATAAAGCAATTAGCATTTTTCTAGCAAATACGCTTGAAAGAAGCCAGATAATTAGCAGTCAGACAATTATTGTCACCAAAATAACCCCAACATCACTCCTACACAAACCTGAGATGAAATTCAGTGTTTCTGGAGACTCTTTCTTATCTGTCTTCCCACATAACTTAATTTCAACTCAAGTCAATATTTTATGTTGATTTATTTATCTGTCAGGTCATCGTATAATAAGCAGGATAATTAAAAGTCAGCCGGTCATTGTGAAAACATTTACTCTCATAAAACATTCGCAATAATGACCGGTTGACTGTACATTTACAAAACTAAAAACTATTTTTTTTTTAAATAATAAAATGTTACATTATCATTTATTTAAAAAATGCATAACAAATACACATTGTTTATGTACAATCAGATATCCATTTACATTCCCAGTGAAATTAGGAAGATATAAGTTTGTTATTTCTTTCAGTGACACCCTTGAGTGTTTCAGGCACTCTACTGCACTCGTGTGGTATAAATAAGAAAATGCAATCGGCCAGACCTCAAGATATACATTCATAGTCCGGTAGTCTGTGGGTGTCAAATCAGAGATTCCAGGCACAATGACATAACAGCAGTTTTTGGAAAGCGAGTGGACATGACTGTCAGCTCCTACTGTTGATATTCTTTCAAAATGTTGTTTGCGATGACTAATCTCTGGATCTCGCTGGTGCCTTCATAGATTTCTGTGATGCGGGCGTCACGATAGTGTCTCTCAGCAGGCATGTCTGTTACGAAACCCATTCCGCCCAGCACCTGGATGGCCTTCATGTTGAAAGCAATATCATGTTAGTGAACCTTTGATCTTTGAACATTTCTTCCTTTAAAAGTAAAACTACATATCCTAAAGAACTTCTTTTTTTTTTTTAAGTGTGTTTACCTGGTGAGAGACAAAAGTAGCAGCCTCAGACGCAGCAAGTTTTGCCATGGCAGCTTCCTGGAGAACAAAGAAAAACATTTACAATATAAACTGGAATTGTACATTCTCAGAAGAAAGTGAGAATGACGCTTGCCCATGTAAAAGCCACTGCCATGGTTCTAGGGTGTTATGGATGGTTCCCAAGGCATTACTATGCCGTTACTAATATGCTCGGAGTGGTTTTTGTGTCACCATGTGGTTGCTGCATCAGCGCATTTAACATGAGCAGTAAAATATTTCTTACTGAGAAGAGTTTGCTAACCTTAGTAAAAGGTTTCTTTGCATCCCGCAGCATTGCAGCTTTCCAGGTGAGAAGCCGAGCGCTCTCTATAGCTACAGCCATGTCTGCTAATTTGAACTAAAAGAGACATTTATACATTAGCAAACCTCTGCGGCTTCATAAATGAAAACCCCAGGTGATAAATTAAAGCATGAAACAAACACTCTTTTCTGAATTAGATGGTTTATGACCTGTATGTTACTGTACCTGTATTGCCTGCAGTTTCCCTATCGAAACGCCGAAAGCTGTTCTCTTATGGGCGTAATCAGCAGCACAGTCCAGCGCCGCCTGTGCAATACCAAGAGCCTGTGCTGCTATACCTATCCGCCCACTGTCCAGAGTTTGCTGTTAAAAAGTGTGCAAAGCAGCGTTCATTTTCATTTTTTATTTTAGTCATAAATTTTTCATCTTGGTCACTAGCGGGTTAGCAGCTAATTCCCTCACTGATGACTCCAGATAATCAATTAATTTCTCAACATCTGCCACTCTTGTAACCAACTCAGTGAATTTAGTCTCCATCGCAGTGATTGATCGACGTATTACAGCAAGATCCTGAAAACGACTTTGTCAGCATTGCTGTCATGTTCAACAGTTGACGCTGAATCTCTTCCAAATTGAGTCTCTGGCTTGCGGTCTGCTGCTTAGGGGCTTCAGCTTGAGCACGTAAGTGTCTTTTAATGTCTCCAGATCAAGAGGATTTCGAATTCTTTGACATATTGTCTTCATAGAATAGTTATGAAACAGGGTGTATTGAATCTCACCGGTTTATAACACAAAAAGTATTAAAACCATCAAAGAGCGCAGAGCTCGCCGTTCACGTGTTTGAACCTGGCATGGCGCCACGTGACTCCCATTGTCTCCTCATCATTAACAAAATCAAAAAACTCTTTGTCAACAAACATTTGTTGTCAATTTCATTGACAAGATTAACACTGGTCCAAAGCCATCATGAATTAAACAATTATAGTAGATCAAATGCAGATAGATAGATAGACAGACAGAACAATTTTCAAATGTTTGAGAAAATAATGTTAGCACAAAGCCTGATGTGCTTAAATCATACCATTGCAATTTTGAAACCCATTCCCCGTTTTCCCAGCATGTTGCCGACTGGGATACGGCAGTCTTCCAGAATGATATTGGCAGTGGATGAAGCCCGAATTCCCAGTTTGTCCTCTTTCTTCCCTAAAGACAAACCTGGATGAGGCATCGGCACCAGGAACGCACTAATTCCCTGGTTTTCAGATGAATTAGCAAACAAAATCAGAATAAACATTTGAAATATTTCAAATTGTAAAGCTCTGATTGACCCTTTGAATAGGAGAATTCAAATCAAATAACTGTAGCTCTTTGCATTTTTCTCCTCAATTCTACCATTAATTACAATCATATGTTAAAATCAATGTTTTTCAAATCGTTCCAAATTGAAAATGCACATCACACCTTGTGTTTTAGGCTCTTGTCTGTTGTAGCGAAAATGACCGTGGCGGAAGCATCCCAGCAGTTGGTTATCCAGGCCTTGGTTCCGTTCAGGATCCACTCGTCTCCCTCCTGCTGCGCTATTGTTGACGCCGCACCCGCATCGCTGCCGTTTCCTTCACAGCAAAATAAATGACTTTGTGCCAATTGTTTCGATCTATAGATGTATAAACTAAATCATTCCACAACTGAAACATTTTAGGAATGTGTGGCAGAGTAAAGAAGTATAGCAGTGCTCCTGTGATTATAGTGTTTCATAAAACTCACACAGCTCATGGAAAATGCAGTTGTTTTTACCTGGCTCACTCAGAGCAAAACATCCCACTTTTTCCCCCGTGGTGAAGGGTGTAATCCATTGCTTTTTCTGTTCCTCTGTGCCGAACTTCATAACTGGACCTAGATACAGCGACTAAAATCGAGTAAATTTCAAAAGCAGATTGCCATCTGTGTTAAAATTGTAAACAAATAAGTTAGGCTGATGCTTTGTGCTGCAAAGCCTTTGGAAGAATAACAGTTATTTGAAAAAGACGTATTTCATGAATTTTTAAAAATGACATTTTTCATATTTTCCTGTTGGATAAGTAAAAAAACATATGGGTCATATTTTCATGACAATTATAACCCAGTGGTGTTTGGGATGGTACTACATGTTTGTCCAGCCAATGGAAGATGGGGGAGTGTTTGGGAAACCTGTTTTAATGTTTGCATTATTTTCACAAAAGTTTAGTACGCTCAGAAGATGAAGGGAATTTATTTTCTGAAATAGTTTTGCATTCCTTCCCAATACATTTTGTGTTCACTCACAATTATTTTGTGTTCTCTTGCAATAACTTTATCCATCCTTACAAAAATGAACCAAGGTTTTACTATAGTAACTATAGTTCAACTGTGGTATTTGTAGTAAAACCATAGTTACCACAAATTATACCAAAAGTCTGTCTATTAGTAGGACCAAAAGTATTTAAAATTGTAAACTTTTTAAAAGAGAAAGTCAAATCTGGTGGTAGTTTTATCTCCTGAAGACAAAAACTGTAACTAAGCGTTGCAACTCTGCAAAATTTGCCCCGAGTCCACGACAGTTCCATTGCATACAAATATTTTCCATTCTCACATAGGAAAAATAGGAATATTTCCCCTGATTTTTCCTTTTAGGGATGAACTTCTACTCTGAATATTCCTTTCTTTCATTTCGACATCTTTGATTTGTTTTGTCTTTGCTATTTTGTCCTGTTGTATTGATTGAGTTCCTGGGTTCCTGTATTCTTGGTCCCTGGGAGAGATTTATTGCTGTTAACAAATTAGGGTTTTCTTTGTGCATCCTGGTGATGTCTGTCTGGCATTCCGTGGTCTTCATAGATTTCTTGACAAGAGAGGCACATGTTAGAGGCATATGAGGGACAGCGTCTACCGTTTTCCTTGCCTTTGGGTAACTGATCTTCTTTGTGTCTCTGATCCTCTGTATTTCCTTCTCCTTGATCCATGTAGGACATTCTTTTGATGCAGCAGAATGGTCTCCTGTACAATTACAGCATTTGGGTGGTTTTTGGCAATTCTCCATGTTGTGGTGTTCTTCACCACACTTGCAACAGATGCTTTTATTTTTGCAACTATTTGACTCGTGTACATGTTTTTGACATTTAAAACATTGCACTTGGTTGGGCACGAATAAATCCCCTGTGACACTCAGATATCCAATTTGGATTCTTTCTGGGGAGGAGGCTTATTAAAAGTGAGGATGTATGTACCAGTTTTGATAACTCGATCATCTCTTTTGATTATTATCCTTTTCACATTTACTACTTCTTGGGGTTTGAGCTCACAGGTAAGCTACAGTTCTTTAGTGCAGATCACTCCTTTGCTGTAGTTTAATGTAGGATGAGGTGATGTCTTTATTTGAACTCCAGCGAGTTGTGTGGCATATACATTTACTCTCTGAAATGTAGTCTGTATCATGTCTAGAAACTGCTTTTTGGAAGTGTGTTTTGAAGGCATATTTTAGGTTTTCTGTCTCATCGTCCTTATTCCCCACACACCTTGGATCGCAAAAAACAGGGATGCACAGCATTGCAGAATTCCATCAGATTTTGCATCAGGGCTATAAAAATGATATACTCGAGCAGGTAGAGCAGATTGTAAACTGCTCTATCCACTCGATTGACCCTTAGCCAACGCTTACTAGGGTTTCTGGAAAGTTAGCAGTTATTGAGCTATAACAAAACTCTAAGAGCATGTATTGACCAGCCAATTGATTGGAGTGAGCCATTCCAACCTCCCGTCTAGGTGAAGTATGAGCCAAAGTACAGTGTTGAAACAGTAGCAGCCACAGCAAACCATATTGCTCAGGCACAAGGATCTCTTCCTCCACTGACACAGGTCGCATCTTACGGCAAAAAAGTCTTTATCACTCCTTCCACACAGCATTGGGATACCGAGGATCTATTTTACTCTAGATTCTTACAGAGAGATGAAGGATGTATTAGCACATCTAGATGGATAAGGCATTTGCAAAAAGTATAATTAAGAAAATTGCAACCCTCGTTAGGGGGGCTCAAGGTTTGTTCTCTCTTGCCCAAGGAGAAGACCCTAGCACTATGGAGGGAAGGAGCATACCACTGTGCCTTTCACAAGCTACCACCAAGAAGATGTGTCTCGGGCTGTACCCGGAGTAGAAAGAGAGAAAAAAACAATACTATGGTAATAAAAATCATAATCATTCTTTAAAAAAAAAAAAACATGGTTAGTTTTACTATAGTAACAACATGGTTAATTTGTGGTATGTGTACCATATTTTTTTTTCTAAATTATGGTTCTTTCTACAAAAAAAAAAAAAAAAAAATGTTACTGCTGGTTTATTAAAGTTAAAGTTTTAGTTTTCCTGTATTATTACTATGATTTCACAATGAATCTTATGGTTAAAATGTGGTTACTTTAGTAAAACCATAGTAACTATGGTTTTACTACAAATACAACAGTTCAACTATGGTTAATGTAGTAACTATGTAGTAACTATGGTTTTACTACAAATACAACAGTTCAACTATGGTTAATGTAGTAACTATGGTTTTACTACAAATACAACAGTTCAACTATGGTTACTGTAGTAACTATGTAGTAACTATGGTTTTACTACAAATACAACAGTTCAACTATGGTTAATGTAGTAACTATGTAGTAACTATGGTTTTACTACAAATACAACAGTTCAACTATGGTTACTGTAGTAACTATGTAGTAACTTTGGTTTTACTACAAATACAACAGTTCAACTATGGTTACTGTAGTAACTATGTAGTAACTATGGTTTTACTACAAATACAACAGTTCAACTATGGTTACTGTAGTAACTATGTAGTAACTATGGTTTTACTACAAATACAACAGTTCAACTATGGTTACTGTAGTAACTATGTAGTAACTATGGTTTTACTACAAATACAACAGTTCAACTATGGTTACTGTAGTAACTATGTAGTAACTTTGGTTTTACTACAAATACAACAGTTCAACTATGGTTACTGTAGTAACTATGTAGTAACTATGGTTTTACTACAAATACAACAGTTCAACTATGGTTACTGTAGTAACTATGTAGTAACTATGGTTTTACTACAAATACAACAGTTCAACTATGGTTACTGTAGTAACTATGTAGTAACTATGGTTTTACTACAAATACAACAGTTCAACTATGGTTACTGTAGTAACTATGTAGTAACTTTGGTTTTACTACAAATACAACAGTTCAACTACGGTTACTGTAGTAACTATGTAGTAACTATGGTTTTACTACAAATACAACAGTTCAACTATGGTTACTGTAGTAACTATGTAGTAACTATGGTTTTACTACAAATACAACAGTTCAACTATGGTTACTGTAGTAACTATGTAGTAACTTTGGTTTTACTACAAATACAACAGTTCAACTACGGTTACTGTAGTAACTATGTAGTAACTTTGGTTTTACTACAAATACAACAGTTCAACTACGGTTACTGTAGTAACTATGTAGTAACTATGGTTTAACTACTAATACAACAGTTCAACTATGGTTACTGTAGTAACTATGTAGTAACTATGGTTTTACTACAAATACAACAGTTCAACTATGGTTACTGTAGTAACTATGTAGTAACTTTGGTTTTACTACAAATACAACAGTTCAACTATGGTTACTGTAGTAACTATGTAGTAACTATGGTTTTACTACAAATACAACAGTTCAACTATGGTTAATGTAGTAACTATGTAGTAACTTTGGTTTTACTACAAATACAACAGTTCAACTACGGTTACTGTAGTAACTATGGTTTTACTACAAATACAACAGTTCAACTATGGTTACTGTAGTAACTATGGTTTTACTACAAATACAACAGTTCAACTATGGTTACTGTAGTAACTATGTAGTAACTATGGTTCTACTACAAATACAACAGTTCAACTATGGTTACTGTAGTAACTATGTAGTAACTATGGTTCTACTACAAATACAACAGTTCAACTATGGTTACTGTAGTAACTATGGTTTTACTACAAATACAACAGTTCAACTATGGTTACTGTAGTAACTATGTAGTAAATATGGTTTTACTACAAATACAACAGTTCAACTATGGTTACTGTAGTAACTATGTAGTAACTATGGTTTTACTACAAATACAACAGTTCAACTATGGTTACTGTAGTAACTATGTAGTAACTATGGTTTTACTACAAATACAACAGTTCAACTATGGTTACTGTAGTAACTATGTAGTAACTTTGGTTTTACTACAAATACAACAGTTCAACTATGGTTACTGTAGTAACTATGTAGTAACTATGGTTTTACTACAAATACAACAGTTCAACTATGGTTACTGTAGTAACTATGTAGTAACTATGGTTTTACTACAAATACAACAGTTCAACTATGGTTACTGTAGTAACTATGTAGTAACTTTGGTTTTACTACAAATACAACAGTTCAACTACGGTTACTGTAGTAACTATGTAGTAACTTTGGTTTTACTACAAATACAACAGTTCAACTACGGTTACTGTAGTAACTATGTAGTAACTATGGTTTTACAACTAATACAACAGTTCAACTACGGTTACTGTAGTAACTATGTAGTAACTATGGTTTTACTACAAATACAACAGTTCAACTACGGTTACTGTAGTAACTATGTAGTAACTTTGGTTTTACTACAAATACAACAGTTCAACTATGGTTACTGTAGTAACTATGTAGTAACTATGGTTTTACTACAAATACAACAGTTCAACTATGGTTACT
Organism: Moxostoma hubbsi; assembly: GCA_032164185.1. NCBI lineage: Eukaryota > Metazoa > Chordata > Actinopteri > Cypriniformes > Catostomidae > Moxostoma > Moxostoma hubbsi. Next base: position 6,782,282 of record JAVLUX010000038.1, on the reverse strand, counting down.
GTAGTAACTATGTAGTAACTTTGGTTTTACTACAAATACAACAGTTCAACTACGGTTACTGTAGTAACTATGGTTTTACTACAAATACAACAGTTCAACTATGGTTACTGTAGTAACTATGTAGTAACTATGGTTTTACTACAAATACAACAGTTCAACTATGGTTACTGTAGTAACTATGTAGTAACTATGGTTTTACTACAAATACAACAGTTCAACTATGGTTACTGTAGTAACTATGTAGTAACTATGGTTTTACTACAAATACAACAGTTCAACTATGGTTACTGTAGTAACTATGTAGTAACTATGGTTTTACTACAAATACAACAGTTCAACTATGGTTACTGTAGTAACTATGTAGTAACTATGGTTTTACTACAAATACAACAGTTCAACTATGGTTACTGTAGTAACTATGTAGTAACTATGGTTTTACTACAAATACAACAGTTCAACTATGGTTACTGTAGTAACTATGTAGTAACTATGGTTTTACTACAAATACAACAGTTCAACTATGGTTACTGTAGTAACTATGTAGTAACTTTGGTTTTACTACAAATACAACAGTTCAACTACGGTTAATGTAGTAACTATGGTTTTACTACAAATACAACAGTTCAACTATGGTTACTGTAGTAACTATGGTTTTACTACAAATACAACAGTTCAACTATGGTTACTGTAGTAACTATGTAGTAACTATGGTTCTACTACAAATACAACAGTTCAACTATGGTTACTGTAGTAACTATGTAGTAACTTTGGTTTTACTACAAATACAACAGTTCAACTATGGTTACTGTAGTAACTATGTAGTAACTATGGTTTTACTACAAATACAACAGTTCAACTATGGTTACTGTAGTAACTATGTAGTAACTATGGTTTTACTACAAATACAACAGTTCAACTATGGTTACTGTAGTAAAACCATGGTTAATTTTCGTAAGGGATTGATAAAGCTATTGCGAGGGAACCCAAAATAATTGTGAGGGAACTCAAAACTATTTCTATAAAATCATTTCTGATAATTTCTACATCACGGTAGTATTTGTGTACTAACTTTAATTTCCGCTGACTAGGGTTAGTTCACCCAAAAATGTAACTCTCTCATTATTTACTCACCCTCATGCCATCCCAGATGTGTATGACTTTCTTTCTTCTGCTGAATACAATCAAAGATTTTTAGAATAATATTTCAGCTCTGTATGTCCTCACAATGCAAGTGGATGGTGGCCAGAACTTTGAAGCTCCACAAATCACATAAAGGCAGCATAAAAGTAATACATAAAATTTCAGTGGTTTAATTCATGTGCTCTGAAGCGATCTCATCAGTTTCGGGTGAGAACAGACCAAAAGGTAACTCTTTAAATGTAACTGACATCTGCAATCTCCATTGGGATCATGATTTTAAGCTTGATTACACTTCCACATCAAGTGGTCTGTGAATGCAGCACTAGGAAGTGTAATCGAGCTTGAATTCATGATTGTGCCTAGAGACTGCAAGGTCAAGATATACAGTAAAAAAGGAGTTACATTTTTTGTTTGTTCTTACCCAAAACAAATTGGATCGCTTCAGAAGACATGGATTAAACCACTGGAGTATGGACTACTTTTCTGCTGCCTTTATGTGCTTTTTGAAGCTTCAAATTTTTGGTCACCACGCACTTGGATTGTATGAACCTACAGAGCTGAAATATTCTTCTAAAATCTTCGTTTGTGCTCAGCAGAAGAAAGAAATTCATACACATCAGGGATAGCACGAGGGTGAGTAAATGATGAGAGAATTATAATATTTGGGTGAACTATCCCTTTAAGAAAAAAACAATGTGTCCGAGTAATAAGCATGACCTTTTTTACAGTAACAATATTTACAAGATTTTCAGTTTAGAACTTTGTTAATTGTCATGAAAATAGTATCACAATGCAAAAATCGTAACGGTCCTCAAAATAGGCTTCATACATTTGTGCAAATCATTACTTTTGGGTTTTTATATGTACCAGACAAGGCCTGTGAGATCATTTTTCCACCTTTTTCCCTCTTGCCTCTTTCCAGTTTGTGACTGCTCAGTTTGTTTAATCACAACCTTAATGAAAGGTTGCACAGGGTCATCATGATTTAAATGAATCAAGTTTTTCATTTACAAAAGAAAAAGCAACTCACATTATTCACACTGACGATGACACCAGTGGAGGCACATCCTCTGCTGAGCTCTTCCACGGCAAGACTGTATGCGAGATAATCCATCCCAGCTCCACCCAGACTCTCTGGGACCTCTACAGCCATAACCCCCATCATACCGAGCTCTCGTACCTGAACAAATTAAACCTTTAAAACTCACGAGTACTACAATAAACCTCACATGCCCAATGCAATTACTTAGAACACCACGACTGATGTGTCTTTTACCTGCTTGGCTGGGAACGTGTGATCTTTATCCAGCTGTGCAGCGATTGGCGCAAGTTCCTTTTGAGCGTAGTCTCTACATGTCTGTCTCATCATTTGATGCAATTCTGGTAACTCTGCAAGCTGGGTCAAACAACGAGCTCCATGACCAGCAGCCATGACCAGAGCTGATAAATAAAGAAATAAAGATAAGGGGGGGGGGTATATTATATACATGATTATATGATATACATTCAATGTATGAATGTATATCATATATTATCAAACCAAGTGGCATCTGCAAACAGATTAAGCTTGACCTTTTCACTCCTATGCATCACATTGGTTATAACAAGGTACAGTGATGCATCAGACGTTAAATATGTTTACCATATGAGTGTAACATACTACATGGTATTTAAATAATACCATTGTACCATGTCCATATGGTACGGGAAGTTACTTTTTTATAAGTGAAATGTGTTAATTATTACGCCTATGAGCGCTATACGCATGCGCACAGCCTGCAGAGTCAAAGTAGGTGAAAGGTCACGGTGAGTGCCCCATATTATACCGACCGGGGTAAAATAGATCCAATAGATATGTTCCATATAAATAAGGGAACAAATCTACTTTAAATTAAATAACTGAGTATGTGTACGTGTAGTTACATATAATTAAAGTGCACAGAGTTTATCTAATACAACTGGAAGCAAACCAGAGTGACGCCTATGTTTTAAATAAAAAGACAGATGTAAGGCAAAGATCAAAACAATTTATGATAATAAGCCCTTAAACACAGCAAAACAGGTAGGAAACTAAAATGTAACATGCAATTTCATGCATTCATGTTAAAGTATTATAGAGAAAGCATTTCAAATGCAATGTTGAAGGGGACAAATAAGACTTTATTTTATGCATTGTACAGATTATTATTTGAATTAAACTATATGACACAGCTTATTTGCACAATCAAAATGTATATAGTATTATATATGTGGATGCATGACCATTTTATGTTCTCTCATTGCATTGGTGTCTCCGATAAAGTTGCTGTAAATGCATTCTACGATATATTACTACACAAACACTTGCTCATGATGAGTTATGAGTGACACTGATGTAAACATGCAGTAATAATCACTGAAGGCACTGACCTCTCTGTGCTTTGAAAAGCGCCGCCATCTTGGCTCTAATGTTTCCTCTTGCACAACAGCAAACATCAGGAAGAGGAGAGCGAATGCTCGTGCCACGTGATCATAACGTCATGATGGCGGTCTATTGTTTTGGTAATTTAAAAAAAGAAGAGTAAAGCTAAAACACGTATAAAATATAAAATTATTAAAAGGTAAAATATTAAATTAGATTATAAAATAATTAATCCAATAGAAATGTTCACATTATTGTATTTGTATAAAATCGAAAATATGCATTTTTATAACATTAAACATATATATATATATATATATATATATATATATATATATATATATATATATATATATATATATATATATATATATTGTAAAATGTTATGTGGTCTCTTATGTGGTATCTGTCTACATTATGAAAATTTATTTCCCTGGAAGAAATATTATATAAATTAATTGTATTTACTAATTATTGTGACTTTTATTTCTATTTGTGTGCAAATTTAAAGCATGGACTTTTCCTGGGGGAATAAATATATAGTCAATTTTCTTTTGTGTAATAAAAATTTCTTTCTTTTACTGATTAATATTGACTAAAAGGTACAATTCATTATTTATTTATTTATTTTTTTAGTATGAGGAATTAAAAGCATACATTATTTCAATACTGACTTTTTTTTGTTTCAAACATTTGTATAATAAAATATATTTCTTTAATATTATTGATTGAAGTATACATACATATATATATATATATATATATACATTTTTGGAAATGAAGAATAGATTTTAAAAAAGGAGGAAAGAATAAAATGAAATCAGCTTTTGTTTTTCCAAAACATGTTTATTATTGGCATCATAAAAAGTCAGTTAGATGTCTGGGACAATTTAAATGAATCTATTCTGAGGGGTAAATCAGTGAAAGGGAGGAAGGAAAGGGGGTTAAAAAGTGGTATTAGAAGGCTGATTGCTATGCTACAAGACCGCAGTGAGGTTAGTTCACTGTTTAGTGGTGGTCAGATTGAAGCAGCCGCGCTGGTGGAACTGCATGTCCCTTACACGGCGCATGGACTGAATTTGAGGCTGGAAGGCGCAAAACTCATTGTAGTGTCTGTAGTCGCCACACTCAAACAGATACTGGTAGCCTCTGTAGCCAGGGTACTGGTATCCCACCCAGCTTCAAAAGAAAGAACAGAAATAAGTTAGAATTTGTAAATGATAGAGTAGGATCGTTATTTGGCTAGCTGTTGCATTACACATTATTTAGCACAAATTGGTCTAACTCTCTTTCTGTAGAAATTTATGTGAATGATCATGCTAATAGATACTGCTCCACCAACTGGTCAACCAGCATCACCAGCAAGGCCATGCTGGTTGACCAGCCTTTTCTGTTGGTGGACAACATGGCAAAGACAAGCACCAAACCAGCATAAACCTGCATGAACCAATATGGAAATTCATGATGGTGTAAGGAAGTCTTGCTGGTTAAGCTAGTTAAGAAGCCTGGACTAGCATCCAAAACAAATGCTGGTGACTAGCAGTGCAAGTCTTTTCAACAGGGTGGTCAATGAAGCATAGTATTGCCCAAAATAAATGGCCTTGTGTTTTTCAGTATTTAAGGTTTGATTTGGTACTTACGCTCCGCCGGGAACCCTCACGCTGCCCACTCTGTCACAGAAGCCGTGCGCCCACAGGGTTGGCACATCATCCTCCTGGATCTCCATCTTGTTACCCTTGAAGTCGGACAGCTCATAAAGGCAGATCTTGTGCTCCATGGGATCCTGGAAGTATCAAGACACATGTCAATGGTATGGCTAGCTGAGGTCTTGCATTTGAATTCAACATGTACAATGCCCCTAAACGGTCATACCATGCGGATGGGTCTGAGGGACATGAGGCAATCACTGCGGTAGCTGTTTGACCAGGTGTCCCAGCGAGGATACTCTCCCTTCTCCAGGATGAACATCTCACCACGGAAGTTAGTCTGCTCGAAGGCAACAAAGCTAAAGACATGGATAGCAGGGAGAGATGTGTACCAGACAGAGGTTGACAGTGGATAGCAACACGTGGACGAGGAAAAAAGAAAGGAATGGAGGGATAACAGCATGAGTTTGGAGGATGGCAAAAAGGATGGTACCAACAAATCAGAAAAAAAGATGTTGCCATTGGTGTCCTTGATGCATCAGGGACTGTCCAACATTTAGATATAGCCTCTACTTTTTTCCCATCCACATTAGATAGAATCCATTTGACAATGACTTACGGGCCGCACTCAACAATGATACTGCGGACTCTGTCCATTCCACGTTCACAAACATTCATGCACTCGTTCTGGACCTCCATCATCCTGCCCTGGAAGTTCTCCTGGTCGAACAGGAAGATCTGCAAGAGTTTGGAAAGTAGAAGACTCTTGGAATTGTGCTCAGGTATGGCTTTCAATCAGAATACCACAAGGTAATTTAGCAATTTAGCTCAGTTCCTGCTCCTGGACAGCCACTTTCTTGTAGAATTTAGTTTCAGCTCTAGTTAAACACACCTGGACCAAATGATCATGTTCTTTGTGTTTACCTTAAAATTACAGTAACTAAACTCTAGAACGTGGCTATCCAGGGTTGGAATGAGTAACACTGATTTAGCTGGACATTGCATTGTTGTGGAAGTAGTAAGTTAGGATGTTCCTCTACAGAAATTGTCTCTAATTGTCTTCTCAATGTTCCAAGCTAACCACAACAGTACTTTAATGTCTGTATGTAGTTTTGCTGTCAAATTATAGTTCCTCTAAACCAGTTATATAAAAACATGGCTACTTACTCTGTAGTTGCCCATCATTCCGGGGTCTGCGGTCTTGGAAGTCTTGCTGGTGGCAGCAGGGGCAGGAGCTCCCTTGTCCTTGGCATCTGTGCCCTGGTTGGAGGCGGACTTGGCAGTCTGAGACATGGTGAAGGAGTTCAAGAACGTCTGTGGGAGAGAGAGCAAAGGGTTGGAAAGTTCATGAGGCTTGAAATTTGTGGATATACTCAAAATATCTATCCAAGGCCAGTGTGGTGGGAGTGGGCAATCTGTTTGAAGAACTGACAGATTTGAATGGAGTTGGAGTGAGGGATGGAAGGACTTTGGGGATAATATTTTAAATGGTTGTTTCCATTCTCCAAATACAAAAACAGCATGAAAAACAAGTGAATCCAGGGTGATTCCCTACTGCATCCATACGTTGTGATTGCCTTGAGGACCAAAGGGACTCCCAACTGTATATCAAGTTGGGAACACTTTTGCTGTATCCCTTTTGGATGCATTTGTGTTTGCTGGGCTCTTACCTGCTTGAGGACAGCTGTGCCTTGCTTGGGTGGCTGACTCGTGCTGGCCCCCTCTGACCAGTGCTCTACCTTTTATACCCTGGCAAGGCAAGTATAGAGGGGCTTGGCATACAATAGAAGCACCCCGTCATCAGAGTTTGCCTGTGCCAAAGCCGCAGGGTCATCGCATAGCCCAGAACACTCTCCCTGCAATGCCTGTAAGCATTTTATTTTCAATGGAAATCACTGACAATTGCACTTTCCCCTCAGAGCCTGTGCTCTATGCTATAGGCTACATATGGACAAGAATTATGCACAGGTCAAAGGTCAGGTAAAGCTAATCCTCGCTAACACGCTCTCTGACTTTGGCTGAGTTTCACAAGAAATACACAACAAGTTACTCTGTTGCTAACAGCATTTTATTTTTAGATGTTTTTAAAGCTAGCATAGTAGAAAGAGATACTAATGAGTTATTTTCAAAGACAAAGTCTATTATTTGTCACATACACATACATGTAGTGCATAGGAGGTGAAATGATTTTCCTGTAGCTCATTTTAACTGTGCATTTGTATAATTTACTAACATAATAGAAGAAAAATAAGGATAGGAATAAAGATAAGAATAATTATAATAAATGTGCTTAAATAAATGTGCATAATATATATTATATGTAAAATGTATAACATAATAAATAATGTATGTGTTTAATGCCTTGCATATAATACAATAATAGAAGTGTGTATATATACACATTTACACTCCCTGGCTAACAACTGATTCCCATCATTACATTTTTCATGATTCCTTGGAATTAATTTAAAATGACATATACAGTGGTATATTTTAAATCGGGCTTGTTTCTTCATAAGTTGTGTTTGTTATGGCAAATAGTTTTTGAATGGCATCGTTATGCAATGGAAAGATCCCAGACTAAATTCCACAGAATCACAAAGGCACTCTTTGTACCGGCACTATCTGAGATGTACAGACACAATATTCCAAAATGAATGCTGCAATAACACTGTAATAATGGCAATGTATTTTATTTCAGGCTCTCCTTTCTAATTTACTGAATGATTCTCCATAACATTTAAAAGCAAGACAATATATTAGGAACAGCCTAGGAACCTAAACTTGTTTTCGCTTTAGCTGTTTCGTCACAGTAATTATGAGGTGGAACTGCCTTTTCCTGCAATTGTTATGAATATCAGATGTATATATCAATAAAAACAACAAATAAGCAAAATGCTTATCTACACAATGCTTATATATTATGTAAGAAATAATCAACTTTAGCACACGTTTAAAAGCATGTTTAATTCTTGTATTTTCCTTAACATATTTAAAATAAAAATAACTTTTATTTTATAGCACCTTTTAGCAATTTAGCTCAAAGTGCTTCACAAAACATAAGATCAAAATACAATCAGTAAAACACAAGGTAAAATACACAAAGTAATGAAAGCAAGTTTCAGATTCAGATCTAATATCCCAGGGCAAGCTGTTCTATAATCGTCGGGCCTTTACTACAAAAGCTTTATCACCTTTAGTTTTGTATCTGCATCTTGGAACAGCCAAATAACATGACAACAAGATCTAAGAGGTCTAACTTTTTCACAAGGTCTTACAAGTTCTACTTAAACGTTCTGCCAAACCATGAAATGCTTTATATGTAATTAATAAAATCTTAAAATCAACACTAAAATGAATTGGTTACCAATGCAAAGAAGCTAAAACTGGAGCAATGTGATTAAAATACCTAGCTTGTGTTAAAAGTCTAGCTGCAGCATTTTGTACTGATTGTAGCCGTGCTAAAGTGCGTTGATTTAAAGTTGAAAACGGCATTACAATAATCTAGGCGAGACTCAATAAAAACATGAATAAGCTTCTCTGAATCCCTAAAACTCAAAACATGTCTCACCTTGGAAATGTTCCTTAACTGCTAAAAACAAGACTGGACAAACTTCCTGACACAATATTCAAAATTTGAATTTGTATCAAAATAGACACCCGAATTTCTCACCACCTGCTGAATATTCTGGACCACCTGATTAAGTGCTGACTCAATCTGACTTGTTTAGTTTTTTTAAACCATGACCGATTATAACAACCTCTGTTTTATCAGTATTTAACAGAAGAAAATTACATGCCATCCAGTTTTATATATCTGCTATACAAGCTTGAATAACATTTAAGTTATTCAAATCATTGGGATTCAATGACAAATATAACTGTAGGTCATCTACATAGCAATGAAAATGTATGTTGTAATTCTGAATCATAGAACCAAGAGGAATAGAGAAAAAAAAAAAAACTAAATTGGACCTAACAGGTATCCTTGCGGGACACCACAATTTATTGTTGAAGAGGAGGACATCTCCTCTCCAACAAACACTTCAAATTTCCTATTCAGCTTATTGGAAACAAACCAATCTAAAGCCACCCCAGATATTTAAACCCATCTCTTCAATGTATCAATTTAAACTGAATGATCAACTGAAAAGTTATCTATTTGTTTGGTAAATGTTAAATATTTTCAAAAGATATTTTGGCCCAACGTCCCTAACAGGTTCCATGGAAATAGCAAAACACTCACTAATTAGAGCATTTCGATGTCTATATTTTCAAATAATTAAATCTGCCATTATAATTAGTTTTACAATTGAATATTTAAAGGAAACCAAAACAATTTAAAGTATTAGATTTTGGCAAGGGTACGCCTTATGCAATTAAACATTTCACATCGTTTCTATAGGACCCCCCCTAGATTGTATACAGGCTTGGTCTTAAAGACACACCCACCTGCTGGCGATGCCAATCAGAAGATGGAGACATCTCGTGTTTTTTTGGCGGTGTGTTAAGATCAAAGAATTTTGGTTGAAGGTTCAGAGTTTTATGTGTGACGTATTGGCACTCAAATTTCATTGTGCTCCAGACTCTGTATTTTAGGCAATGGGGCAGACATCAATATAGGGAATGAACACATAAAAAACTGGATCCTAAACAGTGTCATGATCACCAGACAAGTTTTATGTTGGATGGAAGTCAGCTGGAGCGTCCCCATTTCAGGACTGGTGCTTGGAGATGGGGAGGGTGGTGGCTTTTGAAGAAGGGTCATCGAGAAGGCTGGGGAATTTGGATTTGTTTGTTGGAAAATGGGACAAATATTTGGCATTCTTTGAGGGCTCTCAGGGTGGGGCAGTGGAGAGAGAGGTGTAGTTATTAATGTGTGTGTGATTATATGTATATATTTTTTGTGTGTGTGTATGTGCTCATGTGTGACCTCAGGGGTGTTTGTTGAGGGTCGGAGTGGGGTTGGGTATTGGGAAGGGGAGGGGTGGTAGTGGTAGTGGGGGTTAAATGTTGATTCTGTGTTTATATGTTTTTCTTTTATTTGTTTGATGTGTGAATCAGTACAAACATTTTAATCGCAAAGTACTAGATGTTGCTGCATACAGTGGACTGTATGCAACAAAATCTTATTATTCTTATTCTTATTATTCTATTATTGTTTTGTCATAGGACAGCTGGATGGTGATTGACTACTGATTGCAGACTGCAGTTTTTTCATGCTAAATGTCAAATATTTGTCATGATTTATTGCACAACACCTGTTATTCCCAAAATAAGTTTTAAATATTTCAGACAGCAAAACAAAGTCTCTTTAGGCCATAACATCCTAAAACACCCAATAATGTATTTGAACCTCCAGGTGCATTATGGTAAACAATAAAACATACAGCAACCTCCCCTACTGTCAATTATTTTTTCACACACACCCACAAATGCTCGCTAGCCCAGCATCAGAATGGATCAGAGCCAAAACTACCACAACTCCACCTTTACATGCTAAACCTGTCACTGTCTCAGATTAGCACCAACCCTAAACATATATGTGTGAATGACTTGTATGTCCAGGACCATAGACAAAAACTGGCCTGGATGCAGAGATTGGCCCTCAGATAATGTTGTGTTTGCAGTTCTACAGCTGTATAGATTTAACCCCTCCTTTGTCAGCCGGACAATGGCAGGCTCCTCCCTCACTGCTGAGCCAGGGCTTTTATTGGGCCCTTTGCCAGGGGAGGCTTTAAAAGGGTAGATGCACATGCCAGCTCTCACTCACATCAGGACGTCCCAAGGGCATCGAAGCGAGGTGAGTTCTTGTCTGCTCTTGCTTCGGCTCCACTCCCCTTGTAAACAGCCACCGTCGGCCCCGTTCTCTGTGCCCACCTCCCTCAAACACATTTATTCTGCCACCAGCCCAACTTCTAGGCAAGGATTGACTGATAGACCATCAATATATGATGTCAGGGCTTATTTTTGCCTTCAAATTGTTTTAGAGAGCCATTCCTGTTTGGTCTGTTAACTTGAGAATGACTCTGATGGTCATACCTATCGATAAAAATGGCATTCATGCCAACTTGTGCTTTAAACAAAGTCTCATTTAGTTGGACACCGGCATGCTTTTCCAATGTTAAGTAAGTTGTGTAAAACCTATTAGTATTTTTGCTTGTTTTGCTGTTCATATGTCCATGTTTTGTGGGTATGATATTTGTTTGGAATATTTTATGTATGCTGCATGTTGTATTGTGTGCATGTTAGTGTTTTATGGTAGCACCATGGGATTGGAGAGTGTGAACGAGTTTGAGGATGCAGCTGACATTTGTAGTTATGGCAAGGCGTTGAATGTAAGTGTAACTATATGTTTAATTCATGCAAATTTTAACTGCTTGTACCAACTTGATCTTTGTTTTTAACGCAGACGAGATGACTCACCATTGCACCAAGTTCTCTGGCCATTGGAAGGTATGGTTGACATAGAGCTTTCACTCAAATCCCAAAATATCTTAAAGATGTCCAAAAAATATTTGCAAGTGCTTCCTTGAATACTGTTACCTGGGATATCCTTTGGATTAGTTTAGAATTAGTCAAATTCCTACTTTGTCTGCTACATCTGCCTCAGTGCAGTAAAGATGAATCTTCCCTCTTCACCATAAACTTCCTATAACTGTAAGATTCCTCTGGTACTTCACGTTCCCATTTAATCATCTCCCCAAAATGCAGATTTTTAATTGTGCCCATGAAATCTGTTAAGGTTCCCAACCTGTCTTCCAGATCATTGTGTATGATGAGGAATGCTTCCAGGGTCGCCACCACGAGTTCACCTCTGAGTGCTGCAATGTCATGGAGTTCGGTTTTGAGACCGTTCGCTCATTGAGAGTGGAGAGTGGAGCGTGAGTATTTTCAATCTGTGCAAAATTTCTGATTGGGACATTTTTTACCACCATAGTCAGCGTGGGGAATGCGTCCACCCCCAATATTGAGATTAGTGTTAAACCAAAATGAGTTCAATTACTAATTTCTTAAACTTGACATCGAAGGTGCACTGAGTGGTTAAGCATGTTGCTAATGGGTTGTTAGGGTGTTCTGGGATGTGATCTCTAGGATATTTTGGGTAGTTGCTTACTAGTCCACCCCCATGTTTCTATAATATTCCGGTCAATATGGCTTGGGTCCCCTTTTCAACATAAGTCTCTGAGAATGATTCATCCATTTTGTCATCCGCCAGGTTAAAAGGTCTTATGGTTTAGAAAAGTAATATCACAGCTCTTCTTAACAAGCCATTTGAAAACATCATTCATGTCTATATCACAAACCACATATGCTTACACTTTCTCAACAGGTGGGTTGGCTATGAGCATGCCGCTTACCAGGGTCAGCAATTTGTTCTGGAGCGTGGAGAGTACCCTCAGTGCGATGCATTTGGGGGAAGCAATGCCTACCACATCGAGAGGATGACCTCCTTTAGACCTATTTCCTGCGCTGTAAGTTTACAAAGCATCTATTTTTTCAGTCTCAAACTTTATGGCTGTCTTTAAAACCATATAAAAAAGAGGCAACCTGGAGTTTTTATATCAGCCTACAAAAGTTTATTTGATTAAACCTATTTTCAACATAAGCCTCATTTGCAATGTTTCTGTTACATTAGTATAATGTTATCAGAATATTATCCACAACAGATATTATTAAGAGTCCAAAAGTCTGAGACCACTTATTTTAATATGTGTTCTTTTCTAACGTAATAAATGTTTTCATTACAAATTATGTTATCGGTATTATAAAACAGGACTATTCATGTTTTTTTAGTGGTAAGATGCTCGATTTCATTGACTGACAGTACATTTGAATTAACTCCATACAGAACCACAGGGAGTGCAGAATGACCATCTATGAGAAGGAGAACTTCCTGGGCCGTAAGGGTGAGCTCAGTGATGACTACCCCTCTCTGCAGGCCATGGGATGGTGCAACAACGAAGTGGGTTCTCTGCGTGTTCAGTCCGGAGCGTGAGTATCTAATTAGGCCCCCCTTTTTCACTTCCATCTTTTTTCTCTGTACCAATTATGGTTTTTGCAAGCCCTTAAAAAGTATTCAAATGCTTTTATTTATTATTTTATGCTATGCCATCAAAAGTTTTCGATACCATAAAATAGCTTCAAAATTTGAATAATTAAGGAATTTATTATGTTTTTTCAGGCTGAGTATTGATACAGATTTTCTCAATTTCACTTTAATCCAATTCACAAGCCCTCGATTCTAATACGATTTGAAAAACAGGGCCCAAACTATGCAGTTCAGTTGATCTTTATTTAACAGTTTTTTAACCAAAACTTTATTTAACCAAAAATGTCTTTTATAAAGTAAAGGTAAGGTAAAAGAACATTCTTGGGATTTTAAGAATTAAAATTGGGAATCGTTCAAATGAAGATTGCGATTAATTGGAAAATCAATATTTATTTATCCCTAATGGTTTTACAATTTATAATGAGTCTAGTAACTATGGTATTTTGGGCATTTAGTCAAAAAGCCTGTAAATGGAAAAAAAGTGCCTTTATTATTTTAACTAGACAGTATTTTAGTTATTTTTTGGTTTTGTTCTGTTGAGCAATTGTTGTTTTGTCCAAATTATGGTTCCCTTTTGAAAAATCTGATTTGAACCACCTAAGAATACTGAATATTATATATATATATATATATATATATATATATATATATATATATATATATATATATATATATATATAATGGTTTTTATAAAAACAAACAAACAAAAAGAAGTGCTATTTAATGGCTATTTGTTAACTTTTTTTCTGCAAAATTGGTCTAAAATTTGCATTACAAAATCCTAAAAGGTCTGACGTTTCATTCCCTTAAACATGCAGATACACTGCAGTTTTTTTCTTTTGGTAAATATCCGTTTTCGTTTATCTTTTCTAAGTGTCTGGTCAAGTCTCGGTTTGTTCACCGCTGTCTTCTCTTCAATCTGTGTGCAACAGGTTTGTGTGCTACCAGTTCCCCGGTTACCGTGGATACCAGTACATCATGGAGTGTGACCGCCACTGTGGAGAGTACAAACACTTCAAGGAGTTTGGCTCCCATTCCCAGACCCCTCAGATCCAGTCCATCCGCCGTATCCAGCAGTAACCTATTTTATCCTGCCCCTCACCCTGCCAAAACTCTCATGCCCCTTTCTGCCCGATGCTAAATAAACTGTCTTTCTTAAACTTCACTGACCTCCTGTAATAGATCTGTCTAAAAGGGAACACTTAATGAAACCTCAAAGTTACCTCAAAGTTACAGCGAAACAAGTTATAAAGCATTTTTAAATGAATAATGAGAAATTACAAGGGGGAAAAACAATAAATGATGTCCTTTTATTACAAATGGTTTGAAATTGCAGTGCCCAGCTAATACACCCCTATACAGGGATAGTCTTTGTGCCAGTACTGTGCTTATTTGGTGTCTTTTCTTTTTTTTTAAAGAAACAATGTACTTTGATCTATTTTCCACCAGAGGGGGCAATAAACTAACCAGCCAAACCATGACGGGTCTGCAGTATTGTAAGTCTAATGAAGATGTTTTTATAACACTCTTTATAGCATTCTATAACAAAAACACTCCAAATTATGGCTTAATTTGGACCTCAAAGTCAGTTTAAATGGTCAACATAAATAGTATGTGTTTTCAAGCCCAAACAAGAAATAACACTTTGTTGATGATGCAGTGTTGATAAAAGAGGAGTGATGCACGTACATGAAAAATTTTATTTAGATAACATGGTGCAGTCATTGCAACAGCGGGTTGATCACAGGCACGGAGCAACAGCACCAGGACTCACTTATTATTATTCTGGGAGATTTTACTAAAGCTAACCTCGGGGGGTCTGGGTGGCTCAGCAAGTAAAGTCGCTGACTGCCACACCTGGAGTCTCAAGTTAGAATCCTGAGTGACTTCAGTCTTAATAAGCAACCAATTGGCCCAGTTGCTAGGTTGGGTAGAGTCACATTTGGTTAACCTCCTCGTGGTCGCCATAGTGTGGTTCTCACTCTCGGTGGGGCACGTTGCCTCCACATGCACTACGTTCCCACGGTAATGTACTCAACAAGCCTTGTGATAACCATCCTGATTGAGGTGAGTCACTACTCCACCATAAGGACTTAGAGCACATTTGGAATTCCAAATAAATAAATAAAAAATATAAAAATACAGTTAACCTCACCCTTGAACTGCCAAAATACAAACACATCACACGTGAGTCCTAAAGCCATAGACCTGAACAAGCTTCCAGATACTGAGACAATATGTATCTGTTATTGTGAGGATATGCGCATCAGTTGTAGGACATTTTTATCAATCAATAACGATAAACCATCGTTTACAGGAAAACTCAAGACAGCTTCATCATGCTAAAGAGGATGCTTATAGAAGTGGGGATAAAATATTGTACAACCAGGCCAGGAACACACTTACTAAGGAAATCAGAATGGTTAAAAGAAGCTACTCTGAAAAGCTGAAAAATCAGTTTTCAGCCAATGATCCTGCATCTGTGTGGAAAGGCCTGAAGAGCATCACCAAGTACAAGACACCTCCACCTCTCTGTAGTGTAGAGAGTCAACTAATGGCTAATGAACTGAATGTGTTTTACTGCAGGTTTGAAAAGCCCAGTCTTACACCCCTACCATGATCTGATCTTCGCCAACACCTCCTGGAACCCCCCTCCTACCCCCTCCTGCTACTCAATCTGTAAGGAGGATGTGTGCCGGGTCTTTCGGGTAAAAATGTCTAGGAAAGCTTCAGGCCCAAACGGTATTTCACCTGCCTGACTGAAAGTCTGCGCTGACCAACTGGCTCCAATCATCAAACAGATCTTCAATAGATTACTGGAGCAGTGTGAAGTCACTGCTGCTTCAAACACTCCACCATCATTCCGGTCCCCAAAAAAACCTAAAATAACTTAAAAACCTACAGACGTGTCGCTCTCATGTCTGTGGTCATGAAGTCCTTTGAGAAACTGGTTTTGGCCAACCTGAGGGACATCACTGGACCCCTGCTTGACCCCCCCTTCAGTTTGCTTACCGAGCAAACAGGTCTGTGTGTGATGCAGTCAATTATATTCTGCAGCACCTCGACAGACCTGGGACTTATGCAAGGATCTTTTTTGTGGACTTCAGTTCAGCCTTCAATCACATCATGCCTGATCTTCTCTCAACCAAAATGACAAAGCCCTCCGTGCTCATCCCAATCTGTCGATGGATCACCAGTTTTCTGACAGATAGAGAGCAGCTAGTGAGACTGGGGAAACTCATATCCGGGATCCTCACTTTTAGCACTGCTGCTCCTCAGGGATGCGTTCTATCTCCACTGCTCTCCTCCCTGTTCATGAATGACTGCACTCCTTCAGTTTGCAGATGACACCATGGTCATCGGCCTCATCCATGACGGTGACGAATGGTTGATCGGCTGGCTGTCTTGTGCTGTCTCGACAACAAAGCTGAACATGCTCAAAACAGTGGAGATGACAGTGGACTTCAGGAGAAATCCCCCAGCCCGGAAAGGGGGGGGGGGTCTGTATGTCATGCCGGGGATTCTCTGGCCTGAAGTAAAGGAGGGAGGTGTGAGACAAGGAGGAGGGTGGGGCGGGGCCATGACTACTCACGCCTGGCCCCCAATCGGGCTAATCCGAAGGAAAGGGATAAGTGAGACAAGTTCAAGAGAGAGAGAGAGAGTAACAGGCAGCTGCCCTGTATGCATTTATGTTTGTGTGTTTAAGTTTATTAAAAACATTACTTCGATGCTTCGTCCAGTTCCCACCTCCTCTTTTCCACTGAACCCTGTTACACACAGTGGATTTTGCACTCTTTATTTTTTACAGGTGCACTTCCTCATTAAAGTTTAACTCCTAAAGACATGAATTGTAATTTTGCAATATATATATATATATATATATATATATAGGAAATCATGACCACTCACATTAAAATGAATTCTCCAGTCATATCAGTAACCTTATAAAAGCTGTTTTATTCTACATGGAGAGGGTACGTACATGGGAGCTGCCATGTTAGAATCACATGACTAGCCAAATTAACTAACTACAAAAACAAACTACTCAATTCATTTCAGTAAACATCCTGTTATTTGGCACTTCCGGATCGCCTCATGCCCGGTCTACCAAGTTGCCTTTGTGAGTATACTTTTCTGACAGTGAACGAATAGGAATGCATTCGATGCATGCTCACTACAACTGCTTTGTGACACTCTTTTAGTACAGTCAATGGCCAGTGCATGTGCAGATGAGGGCCGAAAATCTAGGCGGTGTGCGGATAAGCTGCATGGCTGCGCTGATGACACAATTTACGTCACACATACTGTGTGCGGAGGGATCCACAAAGTATACTTTGGCCTTCACGTGTCACTTCAAAGCACGTTTTTGCGCAGCTGCATTACCCCAGCATGTTGCCGTTGTTAGAGAAACTTTATTTATTAATATATTCATAATAAATCGAAATAATTAAAGATGCATTGTTGAAGTATGTCCATTATGGTTATTTAAACTGCAAAGGTGATACATTAATTAAAACTGTTGCATTAGAGAATTAATACATGCATCAGGTGCTTTGACCAAAAAGTCTTTTGCATAGGATGCTCCTGTGTTTCCTCACTCAAGCGTCCTCAGTAAGCTCCCTCTGTCCTCTGTTTTCGCCTCCTTGCAGTGCATTTAGAGAATTGTTGCATCCATCATGATGGCAGACTTTTATCGGTTTCCGGGTCACAGGCTCAAGGACGGAGAAGTGAGGTAACAATGGCGTGCAATTTAGGAAATGAGAAGCAACCTAAATTTCTACAATGGCATATGAAATGGAAAATTATTGATTTTAAATGATGCCGCATCCAAGCTGCTAGATGTCAGTTTAAGTCCATGATGACACAAAGACAAAAGTTCTGAGTGCGCCTTTAATTTTTGATGCCTGTATTTAAAGAGAAAATATACACTGAAAAGCAAGATTTTTATTTACTATTGAAAATTCCTATATTTTACTATTGTAAATTATTGTATTACTATAAAAAACTGGTTTTGCTACTCCAGTGCCTGGTTTTGCTTCTCCGGTGCCTGGTTTTACTTCTCCTGTGCCTGGTTTCGCTACTTCTGTCCCTGGTTTTGCTACTCCGGTGCCTGATTTTGCTACTCATGTGCATGGTATTGCTACTCCAGTGCCTGATTTTACTACTCATTTGCATGGTTTTGCTACTTCAGTGCCTGGTTTTGCTACTCCGGTGCCTGGTTTCGCTACTTCTGTCCCTGGTTTTACTACTCCAGTGCCTGATTTTGCTACTCATGTGCATGGTTTTGCTACTCCAGTACCTGATTTTGTTACTCCAGTGCCTGGTTTTGCTACTTCAGTGACTGGTTTTGCTACTCCAGTGCTTGGTTTTGCTACTCCTGTCCCTGGTTTTGCTACTCCAGTACCTGATTTTGTTACTCCAGTGCCTGGTTTTGCTACTTCGGTGACTGGTTTTGCTACTCCAGTGCCTGGTTTCGCTACTCCAGTGCCTGGTTTCGCTACTCCAGTGACTGATTTTGCTACTTCTGTCCCTGGTTTTGCTACTTCAGTGACTGGTTTTGCTACTTCAGTGACTGGTTTCGCTACTCCTGTGCCTGGTTTTGCTACTCCTGTTCCTGGTTTTG
Organism: Moxostoma hubbsi; assembly: GCA_032164185.1. NCBI lineage: Eukaryota > Metazoa > Chordata > Actinopteri > Cypriniformes > Catostomidae > Moxostoma > Moxostoma hubbsi. The sequence continues at coordinate 6,763,419 of JAVLUX010000038.1, read as the reverse complement.
CTACTCCAGTGCCTGATTTTGCTACTCCTGTTGCTGGTTTTGCTACTCCAGTGCCTGATTTTGCTACTCCGGTTCCTGGCTTTGCTACTCCAGTGCCGGCTTTTGCTACTCCCGTTCCTGGCTTTGCTACTCCAGTGCCGGCTTTTGCGTCGGATCGGCCGCTGGGAGGAAGTGTAGCTCTGAGAAGAGCCTGAATTTCACTTCACGACGCGCTGTGGAACACCAAGCACTAAAAAAAAGAGATAAAATAGTAATATATTCCCATCTGGATTAACCACAGGGAAATACCAAGAGGCACTGTTTCCCGGAGGTACTGAACTGAATCGGACGAGGAGGTTTTATGTGGACGGATATTGTGTTTTTGTTGAACGATGTCGGAAGAGACGAACACTTGGATCTTCGACCCAAACACGGATGGAAAAGAAAAGAGTCGTTTCTTTCGTCAATAACATCGAGAAATCAAAACAGTGTCCTGGAGGAACGCACATTGAAAACTCCAGAACGAGTCGGGAAGAAGCATTTTGGGGTTAAAAGCCACGTCGTGTTGTTGTTCTTATGAAACTCAGTTTCGTCCATACACGCTTGAGTTTGAGACGCACAGCCGTACATATGAAGTTCCGCAAGATCTAGCGCAATAATTTCAACTGTTTTTGTGCATGTTTCTGCCTTACAGTTTCATCGGAACACGTTTTGTCGCAACATCAGTTTTTTATTTTTTAGAAAAAGGAAACTCTTGCTTTGGTTTACATTTGCTTTGTTCCTTTCTAGCCCCCCCATCTGTAGGTTACAGTAGAGCGATATTTCAACCATTCTTGCTTGTAGCACATATATCATTTTATAAACACATTAACAAGCTGGCGAACACATTTTAAGAAGCATTGCACATAGCAATGGCCTTAAACGCAGATTTGTGTTCAAACATAAATGTATTAATTGATTATTAGACTTTAAATTTGGCCCTTTAATTAGACGTGAAATCGGAGCTTCATTGCAAGACCAGAGGAAGAGGGACAGATCTCAATCAAGCCACAAAACTGAGATGTGTTTGTGATATGACTAGGATAGATATAAATATATATGCATATTTCGATCTTGACTCATACTTAACCTGATCGACTGGCTTCTTGCATCTTTTTTTGGGTATTCAGGAGATAATCCAACCCGTGTCGCATTGATAGCCATTATTTATGTTTCTCCAACCATTGGGCTTCAGATTTCCTCCATCTTTCTGCCTTGTAAGAAGAAGAGGATACATGTCATCATATTTGCTTGTTTGCTGTTAGCTAATTAAACGGGGAACCGCTGCAAAATATCGGCGCATGCAAGTCGTCCATTTTCACCCTTTTTGCGATTTTTTTTCAGGGAGCTGGCTTGCTTTTTATAGTTTAATATCTTAAAGATATTACCTCGTCCCCTCGTTAAGGCGTTGCTTTCTATACCAACGTGATTATTGCGTTGTTTTGGGCGCATTTGTTTATGATTAGAGGAGATTATCTTGACGTTGTGGGGATTTATCTTATTATTTTGGAAATTTCCGGACCTGACGGGGATGCCATGCATATCTATTGTTCCTCTCTAAAACAATAAGCTATTTCTGCTGCTATAGCGGACCTGAGGGCGACGTTGCTTCAACGATAACGACCCTGTTAAATTTTCATTTTTTTTTGTTTTTTTGTTGTTGTTCTTCACTTTTCGACCGTTATCACACACAATGGCTGATTTCTGAGAAGACTCTGCAGGGGAAACGCGACAATAAAAGGAAATTATAAATAAAACCCGATGTTCGCGCCTTTCTCGTGCATCATCATCACCACCGCCGCCACAGCTCCCGCGCTCGTCTCGTGCTGAGTCCACCCGCCTGCGCGCCGCCGCTCCCCGCGCGCGCGCATCACCTCACGTTTGGGTCTGGTACCGTTAGCGACTCGGTTCGACCCAGAGGGCTCGAAGATGGCGGACCTAGAAGCGGTGCTCGCCGATGTCAGCTACCTGATGGCGATGGAGAAGAGTAAATCGACTCCAGCGGCCCGGGCGAGCAAGAAAATCATCCTTCCCGAACCCAGGTAAGCGAAACGTCAAACGAGACGGTCAGTCGTTAAATTGAGACATTTTTGCGTTTATTATCAATGTTTTAACTCTGATGTGGCAGTTTGTCACGCCAATAGGTTGCTTTTTTAATTTCGGCCACATTTCACCTCAATTTTCGCTTTTTTCAACTGTATAGATGTCTATTTAACGGTTTGTTCGCCAGAAATTCTCAGTCACCATCCACATCAATGGTCTGTTCGTATGTCAATACAGAATTTGCCGTTTACTGCTTGCCTTAAATTAAAGTAAACTGGCATGGTATTTTTCTGACAAGGAATTATGGTTTTGGGGGCAAGTACTATAAATACTACAATAATTTGGAGACGTGCACCATAATTATACCTAGGATATCTGGGGTTCAAAAACATTGTAAATACCGAATAGGCCTATAATAATTACACAAACTATCAATCAGGGTTGGAGGAGTGCAATGGTATTCTTTTGAAGTCCCATATTAAATGTATATTCCAGGTTCAATACAAGTTAAGCTCAAATGACAGCATTTGTGGCATAATGTTGATTACCATAAAAAATAATTTAGACTCGTCCCTCCATTTCTTAATTTTTTATTTATTTAAATAAACTTGTTTAAAAAAGTTTTTTTTTAATTTACTGTATTTTTTTACAGTAATTTTACGGCTTGTTGACATTGTCGTCATGGCAACAAAGTTGTAAAATTAGCTAAAACTTTAAACAGAAAAGGTTATTTGGCGTTAGCAAATGAAAATATGTTAACATGCATATTGTTTACCTCTTGTGGCTGTACATTTAAAAAAAGAGTGAGTATTTTAACGTTTACCGATTGGCACCCATTGACTTCCATTTTAATGGCCTCACTGTAAAGGGGCGGTCACACTACACTTCGAGCTCAATTCACTTCCATTCAAACGCATCCGAATGCAGTAGACTGGAAACGCATGCAAAGACTTTTCGTACTATGCTGCGCACCAAAGTTCAAGCTTGGTGAACTCTGAACCTTGAATTTGTACAAGGGGAGGCATGACCAATAGGAAACTGAAACGTCACACGCTGACCTCTTGGCTCAATTCAAAGGATACATATTTCAAAGCTGTGAGACTCTCTCAATTTTGCACCCCTGAATAAATGTAAGTGCAAGTTTTAACAGAATAATTAATGTAAGTGCTTTTATAAAATTACAAACTTGCCTTTAAACCCTCCAAAAATTGGCCTGTGTACTTGTTTTATACGTGCCTCTTTGTAACCTTGATAAAAGAAGGGATGGGTCGGAATAATTTTTTGTGGTAATCAACATTATGCCACAAATGCTGTCGATTGCTTAACTTGTAATATTCCTTTTAAGTTTCTAAAATATTGCTACTGAAGTGATTTATGATCTTTCAGTGTAGTTGCAAGTATTGTTTCCAGGTAAACAGATAAGGCTTTTTAAAAAGCGCAAAGGTAGCAATAAAGGGCGTAACCAGGAAATTACTTTTGGGTGGGCCTCAATAAAAATGGATGGGCCAATTTGTTTTTTTTTTAACAAATTTTTGTTAACAAAATTCAAAGTTACAGTGAGACACTTACACTGGAAGTGAATGTGGCCCATTCGTGGAGGGTTTAAAGGCAGAAATGTGAAGCGTATAATTTTATAAAAGCACTTACATTAATTCTTCTGTTAAAACTTGCGTATTATTTGAGCTGTAAAGTCATTAATTAAATCGTATTTTTTTACAGACATTTTAGGGTTTGTTGACATTACTTTGTCATGCCAACAAAGTTGTAACATTAGATATATCTTTAAACAGAAAAGGTTGCTATACATTTAAAAAAAAGATTGAGTATTTTAACGTTTATGGATTGGCCCCCATTGACTTCCATTGTAAGTGCCTCACTGTAAAGGGGTGGACACACTACACTTCAAGCTCAATTCACTTCCATTCAAACGCATCCAAATGCAGCAGACTGGAAACGCAAGCTCATGTGAAGAAATTTGGTACTACGCTGCGCACTAAATTTCAAGCTTGGTGCATCTCTTGGCTTAGTTCATAGGATACATTTTTCAATGCTGAGAGATTTATTGTTGCAGGAAAGTGAATAGACAATGAATTTTAACATTTTTAAGATAATATTATTTGTTTTTTGTGTTGTATTATTTACTTACACCAGAAGTCCTCCCGCATGACATCATATCCTGGTCAAATTGTGGCCTCAAAGCTTAGTGTGACCGCACCTTAACTTATTTTTTTAAAGAAAAGGAGAGGTAATGCCAAATAAGTTGTTGAAATCAATATTATGCTACAAATGCTGTCGAATGAGCTTCACTTGTATTGAATACAGAATATTAATTTAATATGTGTGAATATGTTTATTCAGTACCATGAAATATTTCAATGTAACATGGTGTTACCTTTTCTGTTACAGCAAGGGTTGGTTTTTTAAATGCTAATCATTGGGGGTTTCCTCTTGAAAAGCCTCTTTTTAGTGATAAGGGTTGTATAAGATTTTTCAGTACATACTGAGGCCTTCTGGGACAAAAATTCTCCATGTGAATCAATGGCTCTTATCACCTGTAGATTTGCACCAGGTTGAGGGAGATACTCACTGCAAACAGGTTGCAATTGACTTTACTTTTTTGTCCTGTATACTCAACAGGGCATACAAATGCTCTCGGTTGTGTTTAATGGTTAGGCTTTGGGAAGGTTAAAGCAATATCTTATAGCATGTGTTTTAGCCATTACACAGATAATTCAATATGGCCACTTTTAATAGCTGGGGCTGATGGTACCTGTACTCTCAGATATCATGTAAAGAGCCCCTTGTGTGTATTGGATTTTTTTAAGGGCACAGTCCAAAACCTGGAAAGGTAATTAAATTGACTCTCTTGTCACTGTTTGTGTAGTTTTTTTTGTCCATTTACTGCCCCATACATTGTAAATGACTTTAAGGCCTGCATTTGGTAACAAACTGTGGCCTATAGGCCAGCAAACGGTAGTAGTATTTCATATTTCGTCAGTTTACAATGTATCGCCTGTAGTTCAACACAAAGGTTTTATTGTACAATTTAGACATAAATATGTGTCTCAATATAGCTTGGACTTCATGAAATTTTGTGGAATTACAGTAGTTGGAATATTATTAAAGCTGTGATCCGGGTTCAATGCAAGATATGATTTTTTCCGACTGTTATCAGCCACAATGGCTGATATCTGAGAGACTCTGCAGGGCAAACGTGACAATAAAAGGAAATTTGATTTTAGTGTGATAAAATTACTTTCTAATCTTTTTTTTTTGTAAAATTATATCCAATTTTCCTTTGTTGCCATTGCCATAATGCTTTAAACCCCAAAATGGCGGTAAAAACAAATTTTCAGCTCAAATAATGCTAAAAAAAATCTGTTATAACCGAATAACAAACAGGGATGCAAACTGCTCACCTTTCAGCTAACTTTCCAAATTTGTTCGGTGAAATTTGATAAATTTTCCTTATTAAAATCACTTGAAAAGTTTACTGTAAGCTTAAATGCTTAAAAAAGCTTTAAATAAAACAAAAAAGCTTTAAGTACAACAAACAACTCAAAGGAAATTATACATTTGGAACACCTGCTATGACTATCACATTTTTTATAATGTAATTACAGAAGAATTAATGTAAGTGCTTTTATATAAATTACAAACTTAACATTTCTTCCTTTAAATCCTCCAAAAAACGCCCCATTTACTTTTGTACATGCCTCACTGTATCTTGATAAAAGAAGGGATGGGTCAGAATAATATTTTGTGGTAAATACTGCTACAAATACTGTCGATTACTTAACTTGTAATATTTCTTTTCAAGTTTCTAAAATATTGCAACACTTAATTGATTTGTGATCTTTCAGTTTAGTTTCAAGTATTGTTTGCAGGTAAACAGATAAGGCTTGTTAAAGTGCAAAGGTAGCAATCAAGGGTGTAACCAGGAAATTACTTTTGGGTGGGCCTCAATAAAAATAAAAATGTTTTTTTTTATACTAAATTTTGGTTAACAACAGAGAAGTGACACATTCAAACAGTTCTGTCACACTTTCAGAAATTGGAATTTATACATGTTTAGACTTTTTTTTTTTATAAATATATATTTGAAGTCGTAGAATAATCTCTAATATTCTGAGTGGGCCTGGGCTTAATTTGGGTGGGCCCATGCCCACCCCGGCCCACCCTTTGCTACGGTAGCAAAAGAGTCTTTTTTGGTTTGTTAAAATGTATCTTTAGTATAGGCTGCTTAGTTTTGAGCAAATGTTTTTCTCAGTGGTAAAACAAGTTTAAATTAAGCCAGTTGTTTAGACATCACAGTGTACTTTTCCCAGGCATATCAGTGTTTCCTGCACCGCTATTCAGCAGCGGCGTTCCACTACTACTGAATTTTCAGCACCACTTCAAGAGTATGATACCCATGTTGTGAGCTTGCAGTCTGAATTCAGTGTGATGAGATAAAAAGAACATGTGCTTTGAAATAACCCAAAAACAACAAGTCTTTCTATTGCATTGTGTAGGGCAGAACGATCCATTGAAATAAAATCGAAATCAAGACATGACCTTATGAATATTAAACTTGCAAAGTGCTGTGATTTAATCAAGGAAACAGTCACATGCCACACGCTGCTCTGTGGAGCTCAGTTCTGAGTGCACGTGAGGTAGTTCTGTCTGTGTGCCCTCCACAAACCTCATCTCATGCACATAATAATGGATGTGCTGCATTCAATTGTATTTACAGCGCTCTAAATTCACTTTAATTGGACACTACAAGTTACTATACAATTACAAATTGAAAACATAACTCCATAACATAACGGCAGGTTATTTTGTACAGAAGCGAAGATGAGAGTATTTCACCGTATTGGAATTCACAGGTGATCATTCAAAGGCTTTTGTTAACGTGCCTTCACACAGAAAATTACGGCATTTTTTTTAACCAGATCCCATTGCAATGCCGCATACAAATTAAGAAATTATTAGAGAAATATTACTTGTATACTTGTTGTTATTATAAAATATTTGTAATTATGGCTCGACATTAACGCTTGTTTTTTATTTTGCCTGCTATATTTGTGATTTTGTCTAGGCCACATATTATAAAGTTAATATTCTTAAGAATAATCCAGAGTGCATAACTGTATGCTGAACACGTGCGTGTGTTTCGAGAACGCTCATGGTGATGCAGTGATAAGCGCCTGAATGGTCAAATAAATGTAGAAATTCCGTCAATTCCATCTTGGTGAGGTATTCATGTAAATACAGTGAGTTATGTCTAAAGTGAACGTAAACGGGGGGATTTGTATCAAACTGTCGGACTTGTAAGTGTAAATATAAGCTAATAGACCTGCTACTGTCTAGTGTGTCATTATATTAATCGAACTACCATAACAAGAAAACTGCTCTTGACTGGAAAACTTTATTAGCTTTAAAAAGGATTATAATCATACAGTGAAGACCAGTAGTAATTTCATTTTGCATTTAATTTCTGAATGTTTACTTGAATACTTAAAACTGCTGTTAAAAAAGCACTGAATTCTGTAGGAAACACTGAGGCACATTATGACATAGACTGCATGATCTTACAACGTATTGCATTTTTTTGTTTGTTACACTTACAGTTGCATAGAGGAACCTTTGTGTCAGCAGTCATGAATTTGGCTTATTGGTTTTGAACATTCTGTTGTATGCAGACAGAATTTAAAATTATCTTTCAAATGACGTAATAGGTCTAAATTGGATTGAACCAAGATTATATTTGGTTCTGATCCTCTACATCAACATTTTAAGTGCTTAATTTTATTACGTTTTTGGATGACGTGCAATTTAGAGAGCTTGGTGTATACTTGGTGACTCCAATCACTACTCTTTGCCTTTTTTTTGTTTTTAGACTGTATAAACATGCTGTAGCATTCAGCGATTGATTTATGTATTTTAAGGAGCGTTAAGTGTTTGTGATAGGCCATTTGTTGTGTGTGACCGAGACAGAAGTCTGCCAGCATCAGAACACAAGCAGAGTAAACTAGGGGCGAGATTCATTTATGATTACTCATCTTGCTTCCTACGCCATGGTTAATATAAATGTCTCTCTCTGGGACGAAGTGATGCATGTGCCAATGTGCTATTTAGCTTCCACAGATGATGGTGGGTACAAATCTGAAACACTAACAGTAGTTGGCTTTTTCATTCGGCAAAGTGCTAAAGCATACATCCGCTCCTTATTGTAATTAGTCTGTTTTAGTGGCTGTTTGCTCTAAAAGATTACTGTAGTCCGAGCAGGGCTACCACAGATCGAGTGAAAGCATTAGCCATTGACATAATTGTCCCCATTATTAGCATTATTACAGGCTCCATAAACGCCATGCCACTCCAAGCTACACCTTCGGACTAACACATCGCTGGGCAGTTAAGCAGTTTAACGCCAAACTCTCCTTGTTTGACATTCTAGCACTTATGTCGTTAAGTAAGCATTACTAAAGAATCTTATTGATATCTCTCTGCGAATGCAATGATAAGCCAACCTAAAGGAATAGGTCACCCAAATATGATAAATCTGTGTGACTTTTATAGTTCTGCAGAACACTAAATATAAAGAATGTATATTATAATACAATTTCTTCATTACTTTTTACTAGGAATGCATCAATGTATCTACTACCGATATTTATCGGTCATAAGCATGAAAATACAGATAAGAATTACTGATTTCATAAATTAAGTTGTATAAATTTTATAGGCCTAATATATTTTTATGTTTGTAGTCTAAAAAATAGACTTAAAAATACATTCCAAAATCCTAGAGGTGCACCAATCAGTCAACTTGAGGCCGATACCAATCAGTGATATTTAAACATTGTGATTGGCCGATACCAATTTTATAGTGCCCAATGAAATGCTAACATTTATTTTAATTGAATCCAGTTATGAATAATATATTTTTTTCACTATCAAAGTTGACTGTGACATACTTGCAACCAGTAAACACAATGAGAGCATCACACACAGCAGATATACTTTCAAAAATAACTATAAGCTCCAAAACTGCTCAACACTGAAATCATTTTGAGTGGGGTTTACATAAAAAAAAATTGAAACAATTTCCATACAGAAATTGCTAGTAAATTTAAAAGAAAATATTTTCATGTAAAAGCTATACACAATTCTTTGAGAATTAGAAATTCTCGAGGAAAGATTGCTTTGGATTATTCTGTTTCAAGTAAATTTTACTCCCTCTTTTTTGTACATTTTACTAATTTGCAATGTAGCATTGAATTAAGCAATGCTTTTAAAATTTACTTGCATTTCTATACTTTTAACATTAAGTCATGTACCATATAACACACAGAAGCCTTCTAAAGGGAAGCTTAATGCATGCTATGTAGTCAACATCACCTTCTTTAAAGGCAGAAGAAACAAGATCCTGAGCTGCGCACACATGCCTGAACAGTTGGTGCTCAAAACAAGATGACAGTAACAGATCAACAGGTAATTTTAAGTAGAAAATGAACATCAGACTTCACAAAACAAGAAGTTACAGAACGTAACAATAAAAATGTTGTAGATCAACTTGCAAACAGTGAAACTATGCAAGCTCATTAATTATTCAAACCCGGTGTATTCTGGGAACACTAGCATAAAAATGTTATATCATTAACCTGTGAAATTAACCTGAGAACCTAAACCTATTTTTAAGCTAGAGCATTAAGATTTAAATGTTTGAAATGAGTACAAATGTAGAATTTACTTAATATTTACAATTTCACACTAAAGCTAACTTACTCAATGTAGAAAGTACTTATTTGTTAACCGTCCTTGCTGTTTTGTTCTATTTGGTTTAGTGATGTCCTGATAAGCTTTTTTGGCCCCGATCCAATATTTAAATATTAAATATCTGCTGATATCGAGTCCCGATTTGATACTTGTATTTGCCTAGATAATAGAGGTGCAGACTGTTTTTTGTTTGTTTACAAAAAGTAACTAAAAGATGTCTTCAGCTTAATGCATTTAACTTAGTGCAGCTAGCATTTTTATAAAACACATAAAATCAGGAATTGTTTAATAGCTTATTTTAACTTTAATATTCAGGTACCAAAATAAATCACAAATCCACTGAGTTCTGTATGGATGAATAGAAATCTTAAATACACTTACAAATGGTGTTAACAACTTGTGACTTGAATAGTCACAACAAAAAATGTATTCTATAAAAGCGAATTCCAAATTTCACAATTCCATTAAATGTGGCGTAAACAGTTACACTTGAACAGGCCCAAGTTCAAAAATAATGAAACGGTTATTAATAGTTCTGTTGTCAATATCAAAATGCCATTGTGACATACTGACACCAGTAAAAACCATGAAAGCATAACACACTGCAGAGATTCATCCAAGCTCTAAAACTGCTCCAGTGAAAAATGATTAATATCTATGGACTGTTTACTGTCTTTGAGTTTTGCTGTAACACAAATTATTAAGCAAATGCATGATGACGCGGTGTCGTTATTGAAGGTTAAACAGACTCTAGAAAATGGGTAAATTAATATTCACTCACATGTAATTCTTACACATTTTTAAAAACAAACCAGCATATTCATCTCAATTACATCATGACTGAAAGTTTAAATTTGTGAATTCTTAGAATTGCCAAAAACTCACCCTCCATAGGCCATTCTGTCATGCTTCAAGGGCTGAGAAAGCACTCATTCATTAGAGGAGCAGTGTATGTGTGATTGCCTGCATGCTGCAAAAAAGATCGGCCCTAAATCTAGGCACAATCGCTGATCATGAATTTAAGACCAATATCGGCTGATTTTGATCGCTGACCGATCGATCGGGACATCTCTAATTTTGTTCTCACAAAATTGCACTGGGATGAGTGACAGTGATTGAGAGCCCTGGAGACCCTTCATGTTTGATGACACTGAGACAGCTCTTTGCTAACATTATTGTGTAGGAACGCTCGTGCCCCTAACTGCCGTGACATCTCTTAAATGTGACACAAAACAATAACACTGCTAGCTGTTAGCTATTAGCTAATTGTGCTACATTAATCAGATGTTGCATGGTGATTTTACACAAGTGAAACAGTTAAAGGCCTGGTTGTTTTAGAAGCAAGCTTTCCAGTAGCTGGTCAACTAAATAAAGTGAAGCTTTCAAGCAGAGTATAGAGTTTATGTACCATCCTCCATCGTGGCACTCTCCCTCCCAATGCTCGCTGGTCTAGCTAGCGTCCATTTGGTCGAACCACTTCCACTTTTCCTTGATGGTTCTGTATGGTTCCATGTCTCAGAGACACTTCCTGAAAGACTTTTTTGTTTCATTTGTCGCTAACGAGAGAAACATCTGCACCTCGTTTATTGACCACGGTGTGGTTTTGCACACAGCCATTTCTTTTTACAATTCGAAAGTTGCGTGAACAAATGATAATGCTATCACTGTATCTAACTTTAAAACTAGCAGGTTGATGTCCCGTGTCGAAAATCCAGTGACGCTGGTAGTGACAATTCTCTATGCAGGAGGATGGAGAAACACACAGAGACATAGTGCTCCCAGAACTGTGCTGTCATTTCCAGTCATTAAATAAGTTATTAAAGTGTTTTGTCTGCACGTCCTAAACCGAAAGTATTTTATCATTAAAAGAGTCACTCATTCGCTACAATTTCCCTGGAATTGACTATTTTGTGGAAACACGGATTTATCTGCACATTGTTTTTATTAGGCTTATTAAAAATGATTATTGTCTTTAGTTATTAATCTGTAAGCTGTTAGTAATTTTCCATCTGGTGTCGTTGACAGATGCTTGTGTGATTGCAAATAAGGCTGTTGGAGACAGTAAATATTTGGATTGGGGAAGGTGGTTAAATAAGGTTTTTTTTGATCACTTTGTTATTTTAATGCTTTTTTTTTTTTAATGCATTTTAGTATAAATTATAATTTGAATTTAGAAATGTCTTCAGTTTTTTGTATTTCAATATATGACTTACATTTTTAACCTGTTGATACGCACCCCTTTTTGAGCACAAACCATGAAAGTGACATACCTGAATGGTTGTTTTTACTGGACCCTTTGGAGTATGGACACAGTTGTATTATCTTTTGAAAGAAGACACTTTGGGCTTTATTTCCCAATTTTTATCAGAATTAATTTTTATTTTTTAAAGTTAGAGAAGCTGAAGTTTATAGTAATGGAAATATTTTGTGCTGAACATGTTTTTATAATCTAAAAAAAACAATAACAAAAGTGCCAAGACAACCCAGAAATACAATGTTCACAAAGCCACAAGTCTAAAGAAGATGATCTAACAAAAAATGAGGTTCCTGCAAGCTTTTTTCTCTGTAAAATGTAAAATAAAGGCTCCGCCTTTCAAGACGACACAAAATCTGACTGCAATGCTTGTCCATTATGAATAAAACTATGCCATATTTTTTTAAAAAGACTTTGGACACAGGCTAATTTTCTTTACGAGACTCTAATATATAAGATAATATACAGTTTTACGACATGAATGTTGCTCAGATTGCATAGTATGTTGAAGAACGATGACGAAGGGTAATTCTTTCAGGCGAAATCTCATGTAAACAACGGAGAATATATCAATATTTATCAGATTTATCACTTTTATGGACAAAAAGTGATATTGGATGTTTTTCAATGAACGCTTGCCATGGACAATTGACCCAAGTATGTTGAACTGGATTCATCTGTTTATCGCATTTTCATAATAAAGGTATGAAGTCCTGTTTTTATTTTGCATGTTTTCATTTGTACTCTTGGCACAAATAAATAAATTGCTGTTTCTGGAGCATTGCTATCGTGAAACAGAGATCGAAATCAATGTTGAACCCTTAGACCTTTGAAAAGGTGTATAATTTGTTAACATTAATTACATTTATAGATGGTAAATTATATATTAAATGTAAGCAGAGTGACATCACCACCGCATGTGGGGGAATTGTGTATCAACAGGTTAAAGCAAAATGAATGGAGCAAAAAAAATTAACTGACCCTCGGCATGTGGTTTACGATGTAATCGGAATTCGCTGTATTTTTTAACGCAATTATCGCTAAAATATTTTTTACATATATCGCCCAGCCCTACTATGGCCCTAATAAAGTGCTAGACGTGGTGTTCTGCTGTTGTAGCTCATTCGGTTCAAGGTTCGCTGAGTTGTGCATTGTGAGATGCTATTCTGCTTACAACAGTTGTACAGAGTTTCTGTCCACTCGAACCAGACTGGCCATTCTCCGTTGACCTCTCTCATCAACAGGGTGTTTCTGTCCACAAAACTGCCGCTCGCTGTTTTTGTTTTTGGCACCATTGTGAGTGAACTCTTGAGACTAATGTGTGTGAAAATCCCAGGAGATCAGCAGTTGCAGAAATACTCAAACCAGCCCGTCTGGCACTAACAATCATTTTAATTGGCAATAACTCGCACTCCTGTGGTTGCAATGTCATGCTTTGAGGGCTGAGCAAGTGCTCATTCATTATACTAGTGAGTGATTTTGTGCATGCTGCAATTACAAAAAGAACGGCCCTGAATCAAGGTATGATTGGCTGATCCGTTCTGTTTTTGCAGAGCAACATTAGGGTGAGTAAATGATTACAGAATTCAGAATACTGAATTTTTGGGTGAACTATTAGGGAGGGTAGTTTGTATAAAAGTAAGTTTATAGAACATTAAAGCAATTTAAAATGGGTAGAATAAGTAGAAGGTACTTTGTCACTTAACGGCAGAGAAAGTAGCGGCTTAGAGATAGCGCTGCTCTGCTACATTCTCCTCGGGTCAGTCCTGAGACTGCTGGCAAAGAGGTGAGACTTTGACAGCATGACTGGAAGTGTTTGAGAGGCTGGGGTGAGCCAGCAGATTTGTTTGACAGTGAGACGAGTAGAAGAGACTGGAAATTGTTTCAGTCACGTAGACGTTGAAAGGGGATGGACCGTGGGACACAACTGATGAGATTTCAGACAGACAAAGAGATGAAAGCATCTGGGTGATTCACTTGAAAGAGAGAGAGTGCGGGTAGAGGATGTTGTGGTCAAATACAATATCTTCAGCAACTGTGCCATCCTTCGTTTAAATTGCATCCATTAGTCAGTGGTTTTGCACTAGATACCACTTTTGAGATGCTAATACGCCAGTTAATGTTTCATAATAATGTAGGCCAGATGATATAATATGAATGCGCTGCCTTGGTAAAACATGTTGTCTTTAAAGGGGTCATGTCATACATTTCTATTTATTTATTTTTTTTACCAGAGGTCAACTTATAATATTAGTTAAGACTAAAACCTCAATAAATGCCCTCTGTTATGACTGGCTCCACAACAACAAAAATTATATTTTATGGTTTGCGCATAATGCACAATAAACACAAAAAACCAATAGCAACAAAGTCAGTGAAACGCATTGCATCCGAATGTATGAATATATAAGCAAATATGTTTTGGGGCATGGCCCCAAATGGAGGAAGTTTTGAGTTTTATAGTACAATGACTTGTATGTCAAAATGTCAAAGAAAATTGGATTCCTCATGACATGACCCCTTTAATAAATAAAAAGTTGTCTTAAGATTTAGCTATTCACTTGTTTGTAACCCAGAGATGCTATTTAAAACCTCTCTGTATTAAAAGATGGGTCCAATGCAAGTTAAACTCCATTAACAAAATTTGTGGCATAATGTTAATTTACACACAAAATTATTTAGGTTCATTTATTTAGCAAAAATTGTGGTTGCAGTAAGACGTTTCAATGGAAATGAATGGGGCCAGTCCATTAATGCTGAAGCACATGTCAAGTTCAGCCAAAAGATGTAAAAATGATTGTGGTGGTGGGGCGTGGTTGAGCGTCGGCTTGTGAATGGAGCGCGAGATCAGGAGATGAGAATGGTAAGGATCATCACCTGGCAATGATTGTATCTAACAGCTGTTTGTCAATACAGGGAGAGTTGGAGACGGGTTTTAGGTATACTAGCACGTTTGACCCCCATAGTCAAGTTGGTTTGACTAGTGTGATTGCTCGCTGAACCATGCCGTGGCCCTTTTGAAGAGGTGGGCTCAGGCAAGGTGCATTTGTCTCTGGCACGGAACGCATCTAGTGTTATCGCTAACCGTGACATGAGCTCGAAACATGACGTCAATGATGCAAGGTGTAGTATTAACTGGAAATTTGTTGTTGTATTTACTGGAAATTTGGGCAGACGAGAGTATACAGGAACAACTGGATACAACACACTAGAACTGAGATATTTGGTCAAATTTGCGACTAACTTCATGCTCACGGATACCAAAGAACCATTGAGCAATGATGTGTCAAGCTGAAAAAATAGCGGGTTCAGTGTCTAAAGGTACAGAATGCACTCTGTAAATCCGGCAGCTCATTGGACAAAAAGGATAAATTTCAGTGGTACGACGCTGTCGACAATTAGGCATGTGAGAGTTCCATGTGTCACCATGCCCAAAACAAAGTATTAATAAGTATTTTTTTGAGTCAAAATATTTTTTTGTCGTAATCAACATAATGTCACAAATGCTGTTGTTTGCGCTTGACTTGTATTAAAACCTAAAACATTCCTTAACGCTCTCACGTATGGATATGCACAATATTATCTTTCATCAGAAAAATTATGGCAAATATATTTTGAAAATTCTTTCGATAATATGTCAGTTCACTCACTACAGGGGTGCCAGTGTCTGATCCAGGATTGCAGGAGTGTGTTCGGGGACACCTGTATCTCCCCTGACCTGCACCCTGACTCAACGGGGCTGTGGTTGGGTGATAATGGGCCCTTGGAGGGGGTGCTAATTGATTCAGTCTCCCAAACTTGCTTCTCATTATCACCTCTCCAAGGGCAGCCTAGGAGAGCCCTCCTTTGGGAAGCGATGGGCGGAGAATTGAGCAAGTGGTTTTTGAGAGACCAAAACTAAGGCCAGGATTGGGTTGGAAGGGATTTATGGAAATCAAGATATGACCTTATGCGCTACATATTCACAGCGTTCCAAATTTACTTTCATTGCTCACTTCAAGTTTCTTTACAAATCTTAAACAACCCTATGACACCAGGTATTTATAGACAGAAGAGGAGATGAGATCATTTTGAGGGTTAAATCAGATCCCATAGCAATGCCACAATTTTAAATTATTAGAGAAATATTAATTGGGTATAATGATAATATTAATATAGTTATTATTTATTATAATTCAGTAGTAGGCCTAATATATTTCTGTAATTTCTTAATGTAGATATAATAACCATTATTATTATATTTATTATTATCATCAGGGCCAGATGTAATCAATGCTACATATTCCACGTTCATAATGTGGGGAATTTTTATATTGTTCACTTTAACATGTAGCTGAGAACTGGTAAATCAATCATACAAAAGATCAAATCAATAATTTTGTCTTTGTATCAAACTGTAATTCCACAATTTTGACGAATAATTAAGCTTTTCTGCATCGCAGTGATGAAGCACTTATTTACTTAAAGGTGCAGTATGTAAGATTCAGAAACCATTGTTATTAATGACACCTCGCGCACACACTCTATAGAGACTCGAGTGAGCATCAACCAAAACAATGATGTAATGTACAAAGATGCTGAACATGAGTCACCGGTATCATGCTGACAGATGAGGTTACACAGTTATGATTGATTTAATGTACAAACTTTGAGACTAAACTAAAACTACTTAACTAACATAGCATACTGATACACACATTCAGCTACATACTACCGAACTGTACCAGACAGTTTACTGTTGCACTATTGTATGTTTTATAAGTCAGATGTTGTACAACGATCAAAAAACTAGCATATTTGCTTAAATGTATTCTATATACCTGTCATTTAGTAAAAATTATTTGAAAGTTATGAAGCAAGGTAGCTTGCAATTCGTCAGCATTAGCAGGCAAGATCAAGTTAGCTAAAATTACACCGATCAATCCTTATGACACTAGGGTTGCAGCGGTATACCGGTTTCACGGTATACCACGGTTTGAAAATTGTCGGTTATCATACCATGTACATTTGCTTATCTACCGTATTGAGAAAAAAATGCAACCGGACGGAGAATCTCACATGCGCTTGCGCATCTCCTTTCCTACTTGTCTGCCTGTCAGACTCGTCAACTTGCGTCACACACACACACAAATGCAGTGGAGAAAATGTCAGAGAGAAGCGAGGTGAGGGGGTCTGACATGAGTGTGTGTGTGTGAGTTAAAGCAGTGTTTCTGAACTGGTTTATTCGGACTGGGTAGCGTGGGAAAGAGCAATGCCATGGTTCTCTCATTCAAGATATTTCGGTGGCCGCCCAAGTGATAGACTATTTAGGACTGCCGAGGCAGATTTAATGATAATCTCGCAAACAGCTAAAGCAGACATGGGCAATTTACAGCCCGCGGGATCAGGCCCTCCGCATGGTTTAATGTGGCCCGCGGTTTTTATTTTTCATTGGATATTTCAGTTAACTTGCATTGGGACATAACACATCTCCACAAGCGTTGACCATGCTCATGGTTGCCAGATAAGAGACGCAACACCCCCAGTTTGAGATTTATACTTGCGCAAATTGGAAATATTCTGCCTAATGTTATACTCATTTTGTGCAATCTGGCAACCATGCACGCAAGTGCACCATTTCTATCTGGCTTTCCCCTTTGACCAAACTTAGCGATCTGTAGTGCAATATTCTGCTCAAGGAAAAGTGTTATATGGCTGCTCTGTGTCCATTCTTGAGGCTGCTTGTGATGTTTGGTGCTACTAATTTTGCAGGTAAACCTTCTCAGTGATTAAATTAAATATAAAAGTATATCTCGGCATCATTGACACACGGAGGAGTAATCATTGACATGCGAGCAAAAGCAAGCCTGAGACAAATATGTATATGTATTTATTATTTGTGCAATTTAGAAATATTGAAAAGTCCCTTCGCGCCTGTATGTTAATCTAACTCTTGCAGTATTAATTTATCATAGTCATGCAGTCTGTGTTATTCAGTTGTGTGCTGAAAGTCAAACATTGACATCAACAACAAAAATAATGTCACGATGCATATACTTGTACTGGAAAACCATGAACAAACTATGCAACATAAAAGGAAATGCAACCCAAGATACATTAAATACAGGTTATGTTCAATCTATGGCAGTTCGCCACTTGATGTCCAATGTATAATCTGTCCTCAAGCAAAACCAGTTGAGAAGCACTGAGTTAAAGGGACATACAGGAGCAGTCTGGCCTCACTGTCGCGCACCTACAGTATTTGTTAACTGTTAATAATCATAGGACATTACTTTAAAAGCTCACACAGCTGATGTTATTTTTCATTTAGTAGTTAATTGAACATATAAACTAACATGCTTTAATTACATAACATGTTATAGTTACATGCTATTTTTTTATCATGTTTATAATTCTATTTATTATTATAATTCTGTTAGCGTTCTTATTTTTTCTATTTATTTTATTTTCAAAAGGGAGACTTTTTTTTACACATACTTCAATAAAATAAATGGTTTCAATTATAATAAAGTGTTTGCTCAACAATAAATAAATAAATAAAATAACACTTCTGTTTTTACTGATAATAGTAATTGTGTAATACCGTGAAACTGTGATATTTTCTGAGAAGGTTATCATACCGTGAAAATCTCATACCGTTGCAACCCTATATGGCACTATATTTCACATGCTTTGCAGTTATGTAAGCTTACCTGTCCAATAAGAAGAACGCCAATTCAGGGTCTGTTTTGACCCCCAATCAAATGCCCTGCCGATGTTCACTCTAGTTTTTGCTCGACCATCTGTTTCAACATCTCTCATCTCTTGATTTAATAAATATTAAATGTACATAAACAATAACAATATAGTAATATTAATTATATAATATTAATAATATAGGCTACATAATAAGAAAATATTATCAATCTATCTTTAATATGCATATTATATAAGCAAGGTTCTTCAAGATTTAATTTGTTAAAAGTTTTAACTAATTTTGTCAACATTAAACTGACAATTTTAATGTAACTGTTAAGTATTGACTTGCACTCTTAAAGTGATAGTTCTCTCAAAAATTGAAAATGATGTCATCACTCACTTACCTTTGTGTTGTTGTAAACCTGCATGACTTTCTTCCATTGAACTTAAAAGGAGATGTTATGGAAAATGTTAGGTTTATTCACCATTCACTTTTATTGTATGTAAAGTAAGATGCAGTGACAGTGAATGGTGACTGAGTATTTGTCAAAGGGATCTGCCAAGAACAATAATAATGTAAGTCAGCATATGACTGCATCATGCCATGCTGGGAAACAAGTGACTGAAGAGAAGGGCCGTAATGGAGACTGTATATTAAATTTTTTTTTTATAATTATCTGAATAAATATAGAGGTGAGCAGTGAGAAAAGTAGACCCTGCATGATATTTAGGTGAGATTGATGTAAAATTTAGAATTTCTTTGTATTATATATTGTATACCCTCCAAAGCACATTAACCCCACCCGGGTGGCGGTGGATCATTTCCATCTGCTGCAAGAGCTGAATTCTGTAGGAAACACTGACTCAAACCCAGTTGTCCCTTTCTTAGTTGAGATGGAGGGACTAAGAACTAAGATCAAATCATAATCCATTCTTTGTTTTTGTTTTTTTCATTCATTCACACAGTATTCGAAGTGTTATGCAGAAGTACCTGGAGGAAAGAGATGAACTGACCTTTGACAAAATCTTCAACCAGAAGATTGGTGAGTTTTCTTGAATCTACATGAATGTTTAAACAAGATTTGTATTGCCAGTGAACAAGAGGTTAGATTTAAACATTCTTGATGTCATCAATTCTTGCAACACTCGTTCAAAAATAATTACAGCTTTGGGGAATTGCCGTTACTTAAGGGGGTGAAAGAATAATTCTTTGAAAAAGCATCTAGAAAACACCAGGCATTTGATGAGTACATTTTAATCACCATGAAGTTAAATAAGAATCTTGTTGGATCTTAACGCTTATCTGTTTGTTCTTTGTAATTGCTGGCAGCTAAGTCTGCTTTTCACTATTAGTCACTTGAACAGTTAAACAGTTTGTCAAACAACCTGTTGCACAAATGCGCTTGTGTTGTGTTTTGATGAATGAAAATGTCCCCATAACCTCCTGTACATAAGTGAAAGCATTATTTTTTTTTTCCACTCGAAGCTCAGAGCTGAAAAGACATTTGCTGTGATGTGCGAAGCATGAGCTGTGAAGGCACCATGGGAACATGTCAGGCAGCCCCAGATTATGATTAACTTTCATTTTTACTTACTTCTCTGTCTGAAGTCCCAAGTGAGGATCTGTGCAGTAGTTTCTCTCTCTCTCTCTCCTCACATTTCCTTCATGCATTATAAAATATGCGCTGATATATATTATGTTGTTAAATGTTATGTTGTTGTTTGAGAATCTTGTGAGCTGTCATTTTAATGCTGTGAGACCAGCGCAATTAAAAAAGCCAGGTATCAGGGTAGGGAAATGGAAACGGACCCGATTCTGGTTAAGTTTGCTGCTGTTTTTTGACACTATTAAAATAGTTAAGATAGGACTGTCTTGATAACTACTTTTATTGGATGATATATTGTCCCCGAAAAAATTGCGATAAACTATATTATTGTCATTTTAAGACCATTTTATGCCACTGATATAATGATAATATAATAGCATAATAATGCAAGTACACACTTTCAAGTATCAATTAACTTTTAATTCTTATGAATATTCAGTCGGTAATGGGGCTGCCCCTTACCAAAGATTTCCCTAGTCGACTAGTAGTTGTTAGTTTAAGTCATTAGTCAAATAGTCGCACGTTTTTGATATTAATTTAATTACTTATATAGATATTTTGGGGGCATCAGAAAATGGTTTGAGTTCCAGGGCTGAGTAAGAATGTTATAAGTAACATTGCTAACACTGTTCTACATTACAGAGTAATACTAAACCGTAATAATGAGCCTTTAAAATATAAATTTTAGAAGCGCACACGGAGCGAGCCGCAGCAACACCGGCAAAAGTGGTAATAATTCTGAATGTGTCAGAAAAACCACCAAGGAGACTGTTTGAACATTTTGTTAATTTATAGAGAGAGATTAGGGTTGTGCCGACAGATGATGATCTCGTGGATCGAAGATTTATCAGAGTGATCACCAATAGCTGATGCCTTTGACAATGCAAAGATGATATTTGGCTTGTTTAAATTAAATGATAATTATTAAGCTGCTATTATTAGTATTATTATCAGTTATTATTAATATTACAAATAATTTGCCCATAGACACACAGACACGCACTTGAAGAAACACACTTTAATATATAATTAAGAACAGATGACAGAAAAGCCGTCTATGCACATATCTGATGCACTGTTGTAGGTGTGCAGTCTTGTGGAACACACGCATGTAAAAGGTTCTCACTCTTTCTTCTGAACTTTATTTTTTTGCAAGAAAAGTATCGTCTATGAGTGCTGCAAACGACCTCAGACATCTCAGCTCAGGAGGTGTTTTGAGTTCAGTTTGCTTTATTTCCACAGAGCAGTTCATTGTGACCACAACTATACATCTGTGATTAAAACATAAAATAATATAAAAACATGTTCACCTCGAACAATGATTTATATTTCAGTTGATTATTATCATTATAATTAATTAACATTATAATTAAGTTTACATTTCTAATTGTTTTTATGTCTTCTTTTAAGTCATTTTCTGCCTAAAAATAATTGCCTGATATATATAATTTATATATCAAATTTTTTTATCACTTCATTATTTGTATTGCTTTTTCGTTTCGTTTGGAGTGCAATTTGAATTTAGAAATTCAAGAAAGTTTTTTTTTTTTTTTTTTCTAAATTAATTTTCAATGCAATATCAGTAAAGCAAATATATTCACAGATCCCTCAGGTTGCCCATGTAATTGGATATTGCTGTATGTGTGTGTGTGTGTGTGTGTGTGTGTGTGTGTGTGTATATATCGTGAAGGAGGGAACAAAACAAATTTACACGTGATATATTTTCAGACAACATAATACCAGGACAACCATCTTTCAAAAAGTTGAACAACACATTTTAAATGCACTTAATTTTTTACTAGTTTCATTAGAATATTTAGTTAAAATAAGTAAAAAAAAAAAAAAAGTTCAAGGTTTGAAATCAAGGTGTCTTGCTTTATTGTGTAGGCTTAACCCTAACCCTGCTTAACGAACTTTACCACATTGTACCACCTAGCGTCCGGTAATACCGGTGTTTGCCGGTTTCCTGTGGAGTTTTTTCTGCGACCAATAAAAACGGTCGACCAAGACACTTCTCATCAACTAATCTAGAGGTTATGCTGCCTCATTATCATCAACAAAGCTTGTGCTTACAAATATGTGTTCAGGTTAAATGAGTAAAATACACTTTAAATATGCCCATATTAGAAAATCAGCATATTATTATGATTTCTGAAGGATCATGTGACACTGAAGACTGCAGTAATGATGCTGAAAATTATGCTTTGATCACAAATTGCATTTTACAATATATTTAAATAGAAAACTGTTCTTTTCAATTTTAAAGAGTTCAGATTATCAGTGTTGTTTCTGTATTTTGGATCAAATAGATCCAGTCTTGTTGAGCAGGAGATACTTTTTTTAACGGTGGTGTAGGTCTAAAATTAAGTAAAGTCTTTATGTAAAGAAAATATATAGTCAGATTACTTATTTTAACTTAAAACTTGATTTTGATCATTAAGTCTCCTTACATTCATTCTCTTTCTGTCACATTCCTCATTGATAGGCCCAGGGGTGGAGTCATTGTCTCTCAGGTGTGAATCACCTAAATATTCATGATCATTCACGCCTCCTCGCATATGACCTTTCAACACTAAAATTGTCTTACAAAAGTTAAATTACTATATTGTTTTGTATGAATGAGTGATCAGGATGGTTTTCACATCATTTTGTAGCAAAAACTCTAGGCTACAAGATCCAGTTCTCAAAAGGCTTGTGGACAAATGTTTAGTATGTGTTATATGGCCTAATTTCAGTGACTTAAAATGTTTTTTTTTTTTCCAAAAACCACGCATAAACGTTATTTTCTCAAAAATACAAACATGTACACACATGTTGCTCACATATTATTGTAGCTCAGTTTGTGCTGAATACAGTGTTATCAGACTTTAGCCATTAATATGTTTTTAAGCAACTGAAAAAAGCACAAATGTCAAGGCATGTCAAAACTTCTCCAGGGTCCAAAATACCCTCAGACCCCAGAAGGTTAAACAAAAATAAATACAGTATAGTATTGCAGTTCTAAGATTTTTTTTTAAATGTATTTATTTTAGAGTATGTCGATTTTTCATTATGGAGAACCTTATTTTTGACTGACCTATGTATTTTAAAGACAGATAATATATTTAAATTTTGTATATATTGTTACTATTATTGTTCTTTTATTACCATTTTATTTTTATGTTTGTATTATTACATATTAAAATTGACTGATTCACATGGCATAGAATACCTATATAGGTCAGAAAGAGCTCCAGAGAGATGAAGATGTGAGATGTAACAGGTGTTTAAACGTTTCTCTTTTTCCTGCAGCCGGTAGCATTACACAAAGCATTTTTGCCGTTTCTGCGGTTCTTGTCAAAGGTGTTGTATTATGACTTTTGACAGAGGCTGCAAACCTGGACCGCTCTGATGTTAGAAATAAACCCGGCTTTTTTTATCATTATTAAGGTTTCAATGGGAGGCGTTAATAATAACAATTAAATATGAGAACGCTCAGTAAAACTTTAACCAATGTGACATTAAAATGTGTTATCAATGACTTTATGCCTCATTCTATGAGTATAATTCACACGAGGTCAGCAAAAGAAGTTGTTTTAACCACTTGATGATGATGTAAAGTAATATATATGCATTATAAAATGCTTACTTTGTCTTGTTTACATTCTGAATTCACAGAGCTATTGAACTAACATGCTTTACGCAGCCATAATAAGCACCAATTTCACTTTATTGTTACTTTTATTATATGATGACACTGATACTACTGCTGATAGAGCAATATCTTACTTCAGACAGATGTGTGAATTGCTTTCGCATAAATTTTGCTATCATTGAATGGTAGTACGTTATTAATGAACACCAACCAAGATTAATAATGCTTTAATAAAAATAATAAAAAATATATATATATATATATATATATATATATATATATATATATATATATATATATCGTTATTCTCCATTGCTTTCTCCAATGATATTAAATAGATTCTCAAAAAATCTGAATCCATTCTGAGTTCAATTTAAACCACAGCAGCAAAGTGGTGCTTATATCTGTGTCACATACAGAGTGAGATGCTAAAAACAAATAGTTACATGTGCATATACTAAATCGAATTGCACACTACAGAACGGAACGCAGACTGAATGTAGGGCTGGGCGATATGACAATATATTTTGTGCAGATGTTATAAAGTGTCAACCGATAGATTTTGCTATATCGCGAGATGTAAATATCCATGTGCGCACGGGCTTATCTATCAGTGGCCAGGGCTTCATGTGAAGCAGGCTGACTGATGTTTGTGAGAGAGCTCTGTGCAGGATCATTTTTTCTACTCAATTTGACCCAGGAAAGCCCCAAATGGAGAACGAAAACTCCACAGAACGGGACAACACCCAAACAGGTCAAGAAAATGAAGAGGATGTTATTAAAACAGGTGTGACATCTTTGGTTCACATGACGATAATCATTCGTAATACAAGCAATCTGTTTCACCACCTCAAAATGAAGCACGCAAAAGAATATTATGAAAACCAAAAGATGAACTAATTTAGCAAAAAAGATATTTCTTTGATATTTATTTTTTTAGTCTTTTGTTTAGGTTTAATTTTCTTTGTTACATTGCATTTAAATCTTAAGTTTCTCAAGAAAAGTTTATAATAATAATATTGGTCAACAATATTTATAATAATAATATATTATTAAATATAATAATATATATAGCATTTATTTATATACTTTGACATTGTCTTGTTCCAAATAAAATTAATTTATATAGTATTTAATTCACTGACTGGACTTCCAAAAATAGGCTTTACAATATGGTTATTTTCTATACAAACTGATTTTTATTGATTTTCCAGAAAACTTTTACAATATCATGATATATATTGTCAATGTGATGTAAAATGACTCCTATCCTGATATAAGATTTTGGTCAAATTGACCACATGACAGTCGTACCAGACTGAAAATACAATCCCAAAGTTCATTCATAAACTCAAGCATATAGCAACAGGAGAGTTTATTCATTATAAAGTGTCAAACAACATGAAAGATGGGCTTGTGCCCATTATTGCACTAATTTGCACACATGTGGGTGATGTTTTTATTTTCTAATTAGTTTTTTGTCCCCTGCTTCTCAGTGCGACATTTTCTCCTCTTGCCCTCTCTATTTGTTTGGCTGTTGCTCATTGCTGCTCTCTCGCTCAATAGAACAGTGCACATACAAGATGCTTGCTTGATTTTCTTAAGCAGCAACTCCACTATTTGTGCCACTTTATTATCACCTGTGGTGTGGAAATGAGAAGCTGACATCTGCACTCTCAGAGATTCAGCTATCTCGTGTAGCCACCCTGCACCAGCAACCGAAAGTTGTGGTTATAGATATTGGCTAGTTATCCATTCATTCTAAATTAAGAATTGAATACTCTTTAATACAGAGTGTGTATTGATAAAGACAATTGGTGGACGTGATGCATCGAGAATAGTTTTGTAATTTGATCATTACCCTTTGAATCACAATCGAATCGTTAGGCCATTGAAGGTTTATACCTCTATTAACTAATGTTAGACATTTTAAATAATGTATGTAAATAACAAATGAATAGTTAATGCACATTCAGATTGTTAGAAATGTCATGGCACTTCATTCAAAATCAATTTGTTATTTATAATTTTATAATCAATATGTTCAGATTGTTCAGATTAATGATATAATGATATCCATTACTGCTTGGTTTCCAAGGCTTTTCTGTGACAATTGTTTTGGGTGGCATTTATTGCGATCAGAAGGCAGAACTGCTGTTTTTCTTTTTGTTTTTTTTAAATCGGTGGATACAGCAGAAACATCCTACATGAAAACATAGGCATATGTTTAGAATAGCATACTTGTGTAGTAATCTTACTATCGTTGCAATACTATAGTGTGTAAACCCCTACGAATTTCTTCTGTGGAACACAAATGAGATGTTGGGTATAATAGCAGATTCATTCACTTTCAATGAAAGGAAATAAAGATGACAGGGAGTCATGACTGAGACTAACATCCTGCATTCTAATGTCTTTTGTGTTCCATGGAAGAAAGACTTATATATGTTTTGAACATCATGAGGATGAGTTTTAATGAATTATCACTTAAGTTATATCTCTTTTTTTAGTAGGCCATCTAGATTTACTGCAAAAACACTGATGTTTTTATCAAGTCACTTCCAGCTGTGAAGTTCCTACTCTCGCTGTGATCCACCTAGTCATATGAGACCTAATAGGGAGCAACAAGTAGCTTTTACCATTAAAATTGCATGATAAATTAAAAAAAATGAATCTTGCTTAGCAGGAGGAGATGTAGAGAGCAACATGAAGATGAAAAGCCCAGGCTCAGTGGTGTCTGTCAACCAAGAACGAGTGATGAAAGTGCCGTCCCTTTCCAGTGATATGATTATTTTTGACAGTAAAGACCATGAGGACATTTGCAGGGTAAAACAGAGTGTTTGCATGACTACAATATTAGCAACAGAACTCGATTTACTGGAACATCTGGAATTATCTAGATCAGTGGTCAGTAATCTTTTTGACATGGAGTACCATTTTTTTTATTTTCCTGGTCAGTCACTTTGCTTCTTTGATTACTGATCACGAAATTGTGTGGAATCTTAAATATTTTTCATTAATCATTGGAATCATGTAATCACTAGCACGCAAGCAACAGCGAAGAGAGGAGCAGTCGTTTTAATTTAGAAGTTTTTCGCACCTGCATTCCAATATACATCTTTATGTTATCCTTCATCATGATCACGCAGCGTGTTTTCATCAGCCGAATGGGAGTGTGATGAGACTCGCACTGCCCGTGCAAGCCATTCACGCATTACAAGCCGATCAACTATTATTTAGCTGTGTGATCATGTGGAAGGATTAAATCAAGATGTACAGTACAATAGATTGGAATGCAGGTGCGGAATTTCATATAAATAAAATGGTCTACTCCTCTCTTGCCGTTGCTGGCATGCCAGTGATTACCCCTCCATGTGCTAATGCTCTCTGATCTAGATAATGCTGTCTATACATGTTGTAAAATGATTGGTGTGAAAAGCCTATATAAATATTAACTTAATGGTAAGAGGTTTGTTTAGCCATTAAATCCTGTAAAATTACTGGAGAGAAGGGTTAGACTGTATAGTATTTAAAAATTTTAACTTAAAATTTTCTTGAAAAATGGGA
Organism: Moxostoma hubbsi; assembly: GCA_032164185.1. Taxonomy (NCBI): domain Eukaryota; kingdom Metazoa; phylum Chordata; class Actinopteri; order Cypriniformes; family Catostomidae; genus Moxostoma; species Moxostoma hubbsi. Next base: position 6,735,854 of record JAVLUX010000038.1, on the reverse strand, counting down.
TTGACTTTTGGATTGAATGATGTGAGTGATGCTTGCTTGGTGGTTACCAGGGCATTGCTATGAGATTGTGTAGGTGTTGATTGGTTTGTAGCATGTTCCTATTTGGTTGCTAGGGTATTCTGGGTGGTTACTAGGTGGTCGAACTGGACCATGTCAAAAGAGCCCACCCCTAAATCTCTATAGTCACTTTTCCACTAACGGGCTAGTGCGAGCCAGGACTGTCAACTGGCAAGCGTGGGCCAATAGCCTATGAGACCAAAATCGATCTGCATTCCCACCATCAGGCCAATAGCCCGCAGCGTTGCCCTAAAATCAGTCCTTAATACTCCACCCTGTTTCCACCCAATCCGCCCATTTCACAAGCAAGAGGGAAGCTCAATCTGAGGTATGTTATCTAGTAATCTAGAATATCAAGTTTATATCGAATGTAAACATTAGCTTGCTAGTAAAATAAGTTAGCATTGACAACTCACTGACTGTAACTTCCATGGTGTCCCAGCACACCATCCATGATTTTGAACCATGGGAAGTTCTTTCATGGGCACAGGTTTTTCAATTGTGCATTTTAATGGATTTGTACTGCCCAAGGGTAGTCGGCGGGCCAAGGGCCAAGGAAGGATGATGAAGCCCCGGAAGTGACAGTGGAAACACAACTCGCACTGGCATGCACTAGCACAACCTCATTTGGCCCGATAGCGGAAGCACGACTTAATCAGTCAGCTACATCAATGCAAATACCTTTAAATAGTAAACATTTCAATTAAACAATAACAATTTAACAAAATATTATGTGAAATATAATATCATACTTATTGATTAAATACACTGATTTTATTCATTTTTAAACAGCTAAAATGTGACAAATGATGAAAAACTATAGTATTTATTATCTTATAAAAGATATAATTATTCAAATTTATATTTTGATATTGTTTCTAGTCCCCAGTATAATTGGCAGCATTAGTTGGGAGAGAATACATTTAATATGTTAATATGTTAACTAAAATATACCCATATGATTTGATATCAAACGAGAGCTTGTGAAACGAATCAAATTGAATTGGGAAATGTATATCAATACCCAGCCCTATTTAACACTTTAAATAAAATATTATTTGTGATGTGTTATTTACTTACACCAGAAGCCCTCCCGTGTAACCTAATGTCCTGATCACAAAATTGAGTGGAATCTTAAATATTTCTTATATAACGGCATACATTTTTCAAAATCACACCGAAGGGTAATCACTAGTACGCAAGCAACAGCGAGAGAGGAGCAGGCTATTTTATTTATAAGAAGTTTTTCGCACATGCATTCCAATCTTCATCATTATGTAATCCTTCCTTATGATCACACAGCGTGTTTTTCATCAGCTGAATTGGAGGATAAACACTATTAAAGTGTGACGAGACTCGCGATGCGCTTGCAAGCAATCAATTATTTTCGTTGAATCACATCTTCAAAATCCTAAAACTTTATTTATAGTTTTAATTTATATTTTGAATAGAACAATGTGGGATTGTTTTCTCTTTTAATTGTTTAATGTAATTTTGAGTGTGACTTTGGAGGGTGTACATGTTTGCTGGGTTGAAATCTCAAAGATTATTTTGAAATTTTTAGGCTGTCATCCATGCAGACTGACTGAAGCAAAGCGGACGTGTTTACTCACGCGATTAACCAAAAGTCTAGTGCTGCTAGCTCGTGATGTGCGAATGGCTTGCACGTGCTGCAGGTATAATGCAGTCTCGTCGCATTTTAACTTTTTGTTTAGCCTCCTCCTCAACTTAAGAAAACATGTTGCATGATCACGAGGAAGGATTACATCAAGATGCAGTTTGGAATGCTGGTGCAGAATTTATATAAGAAAATTGTGTTCTACTCTCTCGTCGTTGCTGCCGTGTCAGTGATTACCACTCTGCGTGCCAATGCTGGCACGTGTGCCATAGGTTGCCGACCCCTGCCACAGATTAACACCTGCGGAGCACAGCAGATCTGTCTTGAAATGTTAAGCTATCGTTAAAATCAATTTGACTATGGAGAATATTAATGGCATTTTATACTTCCGGAACCAGACTGTTGCGCTTCAGTGTTGCTTGCCTTATTAAACAACACTAATGACATAACCCACAACAGTGATACAGAGTTCCATATTTACATATTTTTTTTGCCATTAATTTTCATTCACTGTTTAATGTAAATAGATTTTCCCATCATTTCAACCACGGGTGGGGAACCCTGGTCCTGGAGGGCCACTGTCCTGCAGAGTTTAGCTCCAACCCTAATCAGACAAACCTGAGGAAACTAATCATGGTCTCGATTACTTGAAAAATTTATGGGCAGGTGTGTTTGATTAGGGTTGGAGCTAAACTCTGCAGGACAGTGGCCCTCCAGGAGCAGGGATCCCCACCCCTGATTTAAACTCTGGAACAGTTACCACTTCTCATACTGACCATGCTTCTTTTTGCCAGACAAGCGTAACATTTCACCTTTCACTGCTAGCATTGTTCTCTGTCTCTCTACTCTAACTGGTTGCACTAAAACGTTTCCATTTTGTCTCCATCCTCCTCAAACTCTTCCAAAATCTACACGTAAAAGATCCTGCATTGTGAATTGCAATCAGGCATGTTCTGCAGATTGATAGGCTTGTCGCATTGATGCTTTGATATGTTTATTAAAGTCTTTGTCCTGTATGGGAAGTAATGGCTCAGTGTAGTAAATAACGTGGAACAACGGTAAAGCGAAGCAGAGGAGATTTTAACAGGACGACATTTGTGTATCAGGGTATGTATGCTTCTAAGCAGGTGTCTTTGCAATGTGACCGCTTGACTGGAAGTTTTGAGCTGATATTTTCACTCCAACCCCCCATTTCACATGAAGATGTATAGGACTGTGAAGTTAATTACTGATACAGAGATACTGTCAAGATCCAAAAAGGACAAAATCCCCTTAAAAGTAGTCTATAAAACTTAAGAATGCACCTATTTATCAGCAAATTATTGACCGATATGAAAAAATATGGTTTGTTTTCTAATCAATTACGTACATTTATAGCATTGTGAAAAGTTTATAATAATTTTTCTGTGTAATGTTTCTAAAGATATACCTACCAAAATAAAAGTTATCCGAAAAAGTAAAGCATGTTGAATATGCATAATATGAATTTGTAATTTTTTTTATCATAATATGTAAAATGTGATGTAATGGGTAAGGATGGGCAAGGAGAACCGGCAGAACAGTCAACATAACTTTAATGACATAAAAGATCTGAACATAACATAAAACACACAGACGCACACAAACTGCGGGTGTGTCTCTCTCTCTCAAACTGGTGCCCCCAGCTCATCTTTATCCCCCTCCCGGCTGATTAGGTGACTCAGCATTGGCCACGCCCCCCTCCTCGTCACATGTGAGTGTTACAACACATACTGTTGTTTAGAACTGCAAAAACAGAAGTGCAAAGTTTTTCCCCACATCAATCTAATGTTTTTATCTTTCATTGCAGCTCTCTTAAAATTTTGGCCTGTCATGTGTTCAACCGATCCCATCACTGCTCAATAGAAATAATTTATTGTTAGAACAATTTATTGTTCTGTTCGTTTTTTAGATGCATAAATCATAAGTAACACAGTGATCTTATGACAAAATAAGGTAAGTGGCAAAACAACGTATTATTTTTTAAAACGTCCAAACATTTTCATATTGTTAAATCCCCCTACATACAACTTGTGTTGAATTTTTCAGCAGTTTTGCAAGATGGATGAGCAGCACACACAAACAAACATGTTGAACATGTTGCGTAATGTTCACTTATTAATCGGTGTACAGGTGTGGCAGTGTCCGTCAACAGTCGTGGGCAGGGCCTGTTCAAAGTGACGTCACTTTGTACAGAATCTGCGAACGACTTGTTCTGAGACAGTGCTTATAATTAATGGGAATAAAAAATATATATTTTTATCATTAATGGGTGGTTGTGTACACAAACTGCCAACACACATTTATGTTCAAACACCACGTAAAAGTGAATTTTGCATAATAGGTTCCCTTTAAATAGCTTTGTGTGAGAAAAAGATTGGTCTGTTATTCAAAATGTAAATCTTGTTTGCCTTTTTGCATATTCTTACTTGAAACATAAGGTTAAGTTATGAGACACATGAGGATTCAATGGTGTTTGGTGTCTTTGATGCAGCATGTTTGAATATGCACATGGTCAAATTAGATTTTTAGTAGGGGTGCACCGAAATTTTGGTAGCCGAAAATGTTCGGCCGAAAAAGGCATTATCGGTTTCGGGCCGAAAAAAACAAACAGCCGAAAACAAACCGAAAATGAATGTCACCCGCCCCTCCCATCCGTGCACAAGCGCTTAGGTTTCACTCACGGTTGAGCTGTTATCACGCGTCTGCCTATCAAAGATGAACATGTCAGCGGTACCTGTGCCTGAGAAACGGTTACGTACAAGTGAGGAGGCATACGCTCCCTCACTTTCTGAGATGTTTGACGAAATTTTACAGGAAAGCACCCCGATTCGTAGCGGTGTTGGAACAAGCGCAGCCGCACAACAAATAGAGATGTATCTAGCTGAACTACCCATTGCCAGATGCGACAATCCACTTGACTACTGGCGCGCGAACAAAGGCCGCTTTCCATTGCTTGCGGGGATTGCACGACATTGACACAGACAGTGAGAGACTATTCAGTGCAGCATCTCATGTTCTTAAAGGGATACTTCACCTCTGGGAAGATGAATGTGTATTTAAAATTGGTCATTTATATAGTATAAATGTGAAATTATTTTTGAATTTGAAGCATTCTAGACAGAGAAAAGGCAGAAAATTTATTTTTTACACATGTGGCTGAAAGACAACAACTCCCAGAATGCACTTGCTTTGCTGCCCTTACGAGGCCACTCCCAAACCACGCCTACCGGTTACAGGCGGCAGTATCTGAAAATATGATACAACTATGCAACATCGTGACTCTATAAATCGTGTTAGTTGATAAATTGACTGACTATGCGGGAAGAACATTATAATTCCGGGAGTCCAAACTCTGTACATGACGTCTTAGTAACAAAAAAGAAAAACAAACAAAATACTCACTTTACACTAAGCCGTCCGTTTGTCCCTGCGGGCTTTGGCTGGCGTTTCCAATTTATCTTCGGGATCCTAAAATAAGTTTCCAGGACTCCCCTGTCCATGTGTGATACAAAACTTGGGTGCTCAGTTATACATGCTCAAGTTATCGGTGCAGTTTCATCAGCGGATTCAGCGATCTTGTCCAGTATCGCTGAAATTCGCGACAGCAATAGGACTCTCTATCTGTTTCCATAGGCGCACAGCGAGAGCACTGACACCACCAGTCTGCCCCAACTCGAGTCTGAATATAATTTAACACTCTCTTCCTCCTGCCTGCCAAGCAGGTTTTGCTCCCCTGCTACAGCAGCTGCTCCAGCCTCTGTTCATCGCTGTATTGCGGCTCGGACAGGTAGCGCGATCATCAGATTCTCGCAACAGATCTTCGAAATCCCCTTCTGCCATTTCAACTTCAAACTACCTTCCGCCATCGTGATTAGCCTACTTGTATACAAACTTTCTACACAGAGCAAGAGCCTGTTTTCTTAGCTTCTACAGAAAGATGGCTGACACTATCTTCACATTCTGTGAGTGAGATCCCGCCCCATATGGGCGTGGTGAAAACATGTGGAATACTGGCTGTAGTTTTAAGCCTCTGGACCAAAAATCCTCCGATGACGCAAAATGACGATTTTTGCGTCATCGGAGGATTTTTTCCAGACTAAAAATAAATAAATCTCTCGTCTCAGGGGGATATGAGGGGGGGGGAGCTCGGTAATTAGAAAATACTACTGGTTTTCTACTGATACAAAGCTTAATGCTAAATCCTGAAGTAACCCTTTAATGAGAAGAGGAACCGTCTTTCCTGTCAAAAAGCTGAGCAACTTTTGTTCTTAAAGAGAAACCTGCCACGTTTGCTTAAATAAACAGTAGTCCAATTTTCTGTGTATAGCAGTTACATTAAAATTTGCGTAGCACTGCACAACTGTTTCCTAAGGCTACATAGGCTTAAATGTTGTTTACAGTTTGAGTTTGGATTAAGTTCTATTGCTGTTTTTGCACTGTTGTTTTGCACAGCAATTTAAAATGTATGTAAACAATTGTTTACATGCAGCAGCAGAATAGAGGCCCACTGCCATTCTGTGATTTTGTGTGCAGTTATTCAGATAATTGTGGATCTTTTTTTGCACAACTGTTTAAATATTTTAAACAGTTTTAAAATATTTTAGGTTTTGTTATGTAACTGTTAATAAAATTTTGATTATTCTATTGGTTTGTGATTTTTCATTTCAGATCCATTAAATTCAAGCAATTTATATATATATATATATATATATATATATATATATATATATATATATATATATATATATATATATATAATGTAAGTATAAGTTTTTAAAAGAAACCATTTTCGGCTTCAGTTTCGGTTTTCGGCCAAGTGCATCCTAAATTTTCGGTTTCGGCCCAGAATTTTCATTTCGGTGCACCACTAATTTTTAGTGTATTAAATTTAAACTTGCATACATAAGGCTATTGTATAGCTTTAGAAGTCTTGCGATATTGAGCATGATCGAAGTGAACTACTTTTATGGTTCTTTTTTGTCCTTTCTTAAATGCTTTCATTGTATGGGAAAAAATGGTATGAACGTTCTTCAGAAAGGAACAAAATGGTTTAGAGGTTGAGAGTAAGTAATGACAGAATTAAAAAAATTTGGTGAAACGTTTCAGAAAACAGAAATTTGTTTCAAGTGTCATATTGCTTGGAAGTAGTGCATTTTTAATAGTAGTTCAGATGTATTATTAGCATGATTGCTTTGCTTCACCAAATACACTGGCCTTGTCATACCAGACTAGGAGCAAATAACACCAATAGCCCTGATTACTCTGCTGTGAGTCAGTTACTTGTTTATGATACACAACCAGATGAGCAGTCTTCATTTCCTGGCCAAGCCCCATGCCTAAACATCAATTAGCATAGAGACTCCGCCTCCCTCTTTATCATCAGAAATGGTCACGCAATGACAAGCCAGAGCTGTCAAAGGACACGCACACATTGTAAAACCATCTCTGTATCTCTTTGAGCTGGTTTACTGTTGTTTGTTCTGAAGCATCTCATTGCTTTGATGCTGGAGGGAGGTGTTTTCGGCTCCTTTGGACCTCTGTAACAGTCCGATTTCCTCTCAAGATTTTATTTGTCTATCTCCCCTCCTCCTGGCTTTTTCATTTGTGTTCTGCCTGTCCACCCATCCTCCCTCATTCACATGTCTCTTTTCTCTCTCGTTCCATCTGTCAGAGTTCTGGAATGGATGTTTGAGAGTTTTGTGTTGCCTAGCAACTGCGGTTGCCATGGGAAACACAGAAGATTTCCCGTGTTTGCTTGTCGACCGGGAAAATTTAATTAAAGGATGAACTAAGGAAGTAGGAAATATAACATTTCCATGCAGATCATTAAAAAAAAATCCTAATAAATTATACCCTGATATGTTAATTGCATCCATCCTCTTTCTGGCCCGAGGCTGGAATCTGGCATTATTGGCTGGATTGATCAATGGCTATTAATGGTTTAGGTTTCACTTTGCATGCGCTTAGATTGGCCACACTAAATGCATGTTTGGCCCCTGTCTCTAATGGTAGTATAATACACGCCTGAGAGTACAACATATCGATGTGTGTCCTTGTTAAGGAGTCAGCTCATGTGTGCCCAGATATGTTTGAATTTGTACATGCATACGTGTGCACATGTGCTAGCATTACATTAATTGACAGTTCTTTGATCCACCAGCTGCTGTTAATTGCTCTTGGATTTGGAGAATTAATTGGCCAGTCAATGTCATTTCTCTCTCTCTCTTACTCTCTCTCTCTTTCTGTTACATTCTTTGGTCTACTATTTGCCATCGTATAGACCAGAGCCAGTTATATTAAAAGGAAAGTCCACTTAAAAATAAAAATGTTCACTAATGGTTACCAAGGCCAATGTTCTGCCTATCATCTCCCTTTGTGTTCCATAGAGTCATAGTGATTTGAAGTAGCTATAATTCCAAGTTAAATATGAATAAATGAGAAAGCAAACCGACGCAATGGAGTAAAAGTTTTGTGGAAAATCAATATGAAATAACCATATTGTAATATAATAATATATATAATATAAATAATACATATTGTAACTCCAGTCAGTGAGTTAAATTGCTTACTTCATAAATAAAAACTACTTCTAATATACTACCTATAGAATTGTCTATTCATTTGGAACTGGACAAAAACTCAAGTTGTCTTTAAAAGTCTATCTTCTTAAAATGCTATATGATGACAAATTTGTTGTTGTGTGACACGCTGTTTTGTTAACCAATGTTATTATTATTATTATTATTAGCATCTTATAAACTTTCCTAAAGAAACTCAAGATCTTCTCAAAGCTATGCAACAAAGAAAATAATACAGGAAGTAAAAAAAAAAAAATCCAGTGCAGGCCTTTTGACTTTCATAAAATTCTCTTGCATGCTTCGTTTTGAGGTAGTATTACTTATATTACAAGTGATTACCATCATGCAACAAAGTTTGCAGATTAAATATTTCTGCTATGTCAGTTTTTGTGAACCCAGCACATATTTTGCACCTGTTTTAATAACAAGCTCCCCTTCTTGTTCTTGGCTTGGGATTTGTCCCATTCTGTGGAGATGACTTTCTCCATTAAAGTTTAAACATGGTCAAAAATGATTGCATGAAGGATCCCGCTCCGCACTCTCCTGTCTGTGAAGCACAAATATTGGGAAGCCTGTTGGACTTGCGCGCACATTCGAGCTCCGGAGACACCGTGCACCGCACTTACATTAAATAAAATTGGGAAAATCTTGAACGATTGACTCTTTATATCGTTTCCATGATATTTATCGCCCAGCTCTAATCATCATAATCATGAAAGCCCTAAAACAGACAATTAATCGTCACAATCACAGTTATTTGTTTGACAATAAATCTTCAGCCAAATTTCATAATCGTGACACCTCTAGATAAACGATTTCCTTTAAGGTTTCAAAATCTTGGATAATGTTGCACAGGGAAAGAATGTCATGAAACATTTTATATTATATATCCAAATAGTCCACTTAAAATGTCTTTTTTTTTGGTCCAACTTTACATTTTATACTATTTCTGAAACCCAGCCAACCTTATATTATATTTAGGACTGTAGATCTAGCGATGCGGGTCAATGAGACGATTGGAGTTCATTTGGAGTTCTCACATAATGTAATAACATTGGAATGTAATAGCACAAAAATGCAGCTTTCATGGTATTTCTACTGTATATTTGCATAAAATTCCCTTGATTAGACTTGAAGTGCACAATTATGTTATCTCTAATAATTACAGTTAGATCAAATAATTGCGATCAGGCAATGATATAATTGCGACATTAAAAATTTTCACAGACAGAAATCACTCCATTCCCCACCGTGCCACCCAAAGTACTGTCTATCTGTCAGCAATTAGAGCAGTCAAAATAACCAAAATGAACCTCCCTAGTGTGTATTACATTAATTTGTGTCCAAAGAACTCCATTTGGACCTGATCCTGGTAACTATCTAAAATGGGGTCTATTATATGCCATGTCTGCAGCATTCTCTCCCAGAATCATTGTCTCTCGGCCAGTTACATGTGATGTTTTTTTAATAATTTTGGACTGTTTTCTCTTTTGTCTATCTGCGGCTGTCTCTCGCCAAGGCCCATGTGGGTTTAAACATGCTGTGGTTTTGTTGTAAAGTTATTTTCCCAGGCAGACTCATTCCATATCTGTAATATGTGCCTATGCCCTTTAATTGCTGTGTTTATTCTAGTCGTGTGACCTGGCTCTTTGGTTATTTTCTTACCATCAGTTTTACAGAATCAAACCGATGCTTTAGGTTGGAGCCTCTTGCAAAGTTTATATAACTTTTGTGTGCGGCAGTGTGCAGCCATAGATGTTTGCGCATCTTAGGGCTGGTTATCGTTATATTGATACCGATATCTTGACTTCGATACAGGTTCCTAAACAATACTTTTTTTATACCAATTTTATGAAATCCATTTTAACAAGATTACAAACATTACCTCAAAAAAAAACTTTGGTTTTATTTTTTCAGTTTTTTTTTTTTTTTTTTTTTTTTTTTTTTATAGACTCGAAGACTCATCTCCAGAGCCTTCTGGTCTCCTCATGCCAGGGTCGGCAGGGGCAGAGGCTATAGCATTAATGTGAAGAGGAAAAAAAAAAAAAAAGAATGCTAAACTGCTAATTCTGCCAGCCCAATGGATAAGTACGGTTTTACAAGGTAACTAGTTTAATGTGAGTTAAACTTGGTCAGTTACTGTCAACCTTAACTTGTTGATACGCAATTCCCCATGCGCAATGTCACACTGATTACATTTAATATATAATTTACCATCTATAAATGTAATTAATGTTAACAAATTATACATCTTTTCAAAGGTCTAAGGGTTCAACATTGATTTCGATCTCTGTTTCACGATAGCAATGCTCCAGAAACAGCAATTTATTTATTTGTGCCAAGAGTACAAATGAAAACATGCAAAATAAAAACAGGACTTCATACCTTTATTATGAAAATGCGATAAACAGATGAATCCAGTTCAACACACTTGGGTCAATTGTCCATGGCAAGCGTTCATTGAAAAACATCCAATATCACTTTTTGTCCATAAAAGTGATAAATCTGATAAATATTGATATATTCTCCGTTGTTTACATGAGATTTCGCCTGAAAGAATTACCCTTCTTCATCGTTCTTCAACATACTATGCAATCTGAGCAACATTCATGTTGTAAAACTGTATATTATCTTATATATTAGCGTCTCGTAAAGAAAATGAGCCTGTATCCAAAGTCTTTTTTAAAAAATGTGGCATAGTTTTATTCATAATGGCCAAGCATTGCAGTCAGATTTTGTGTCGTCTTGAAAGGTGGAGCCTTTATTTTACTCTGTACGCTTCCAGCCATTTTACAGAGAAAAAAAGCTTGCAGGAACCTCATTTTTTGTTAGATCATCTTCAAATTTGAAACATAACTTCTTTAGCCTTGTGGCTTTGAGAACATTGTATTTCTGGGTTGTCTTGGCACTTTTGTTATTGGTTTTTTAGATTATAATACATGTTCAGCACAACATATTTCCATTACTATAAACTTCAGCTTCTCTAACTTTAAAAAATAACAACATATATTAAACTTGGGAAATAAAGCCCAAAGTGTCTTCTTTCAAAATACTCCAAAGGGTCCAGTAAATACAACCATTTAAGTTCAGGTATGTCATTTTCATGGTTTGTGGTCAAAAAGGGGGTGCTTATCAACAGGTTAAAGCATTTTTAGCATCGATTTAGCTAGCTATTTATAACCATACACTACCGTTCAAAAGTTTGGGGTCACATTGAAATGTCCTTATTTTTGAAGGAAAAGCACTGTACTTTTCAATGAAGACAACTTTAAACTAGTCTTAACTTTGAAGAAATACACTCTATACATTGCTAATGTGGTAAATGACTATTCTAGCTGCAAATGTCTGGTTTTTGGTGCAATATGTACATAGGTGTATAGAGGCCCATTTCCAGCAACTATCACTCCAGTGTTCTAATGGTACAATGTGTTTGCTCATTGGCTCAGAAGGCTAATTGATGATTAGAAAACCCTTGTGCAATCATGTTCACACATCTGAAAACAGTTTAGGTCGTTACAGAAGCTACAAAACTGACCTTCCTTTGAGCAGATTGAGTTTCTGGAGCATCACATTTGTGGGGTCAATTAAACGCTCAAAATGGCCAGAAAAAGAGAACTTTCATCTGAAACTCGACAGTCTATTCTTGTCCTTAGAAATGAAGGCTATTCCATGCGAGACATTGCTAAGAAATTGAAGATTTCCTACAACGGTGTGTACTACTCCCTTCAGAGGACAGCACAAACAGGCTCTAACCAGAGTAGAAAAAGAAGTGGGAGGCCGCGTTGCACAACTGAGCAAGAAGATAAGTACATTAGAGTCTCTAGTTTGAGAAACAGACGCCTCACAGGTCCCCAACTGGCATCTTCATTAAATAGTACCCGCAAAACACCAGTGTCAACATGTACAGTGAAGAGACGGCTGCGGGATTCTGGGCTTCAGGGCAGAGTGGCAAAGAAAAAGCCATATCTGAGACTGGCCAATAAAAGAAAAAGATTAAGATGGGCAAAAGAACACAGACATTGGACAGAGGAAGACTGGAAAAAAGTGTTGTGGACAGATGAAATCCAAGTTTGAGGTGTTTGGATCACAAAGAAGAACGTTTGTGAGACGCAGAACAAATGAAAAGATGCTGGAAGAATGCCTGACGCCATCTGTTAAGCATGGTGGAGGTAATATAATGGTCTGGGGTTGCTTTGGTGCTGGTAAGGTGGGAGATTTGTACAGGGTAAAAGGGATTCTGAATAAGGAAGGCTATCACTCCATTTTGCAACGCCATGCCATACCCAGTGGACAGCGCTTGATTGGAGCCAATTTCATCCTACAACAGGACAATGACCCTAAACACACCTCCAAATTGTGCAAGAACTATTTAGAGCAGAAGCAGGCAGCTGGTATTCTATCGGTAATGGAGTGGCCAGCGCAGTCACCAGATCTGAACCCCATTGAGCTGTTGTGGGAGCAGCTTGACCGTATGGTACGCAAGAAGTGCCCATCCAACCAATCCAACTTGTGGGAGCTGCTTCTGGAAGCGTGGGGTGCAATTTCTCCAGATTACCTCAACAAATTAACAGCTAGAATGCCAAAGGTCTGCAATGCTGTAATTGCTGCAAATGGAGGATTCTTTGACGAAAGCAAAGTTTGATGTAAAAAAAATCTTATTTCAAATACAAATCATTATTTCTAACCTTGTCAATGTCTTGACTCTATTTTCTATTCATTTCACAACGTATGGTGGTGAATAAGTGTGACTTTTCAGGAAAACACAAAATTGTTTGGGTGACCCCAAACTTTTGAACGGTAGTGTACATTCAAACAATATCTAACATTACGTAGGCCCCAGTTTATAGGACTATGTCACCGTGCACAGAAACTTTAATTTAACAAGTACACAAGCATGTACCACTACAAGTTAGACGATTTTGTTTGTTGGCTTGTTTGCTAAATGTTAACCTTACTGTCGGAGTCCCAGTCATAGCGCCATTCATCATTAGTTTTATGGGAGGACTCGTGTGGTGGGCATGTTCAAGGAAGTTCTGTGGCAGGAGGACGCTGAGAAGATGACTGCACCGGCTCGGTCTTCTTGCAGTCGAAGACGGAGCAACTTTCTGCTCTTAAGTTTATTACGTGCACTGTCAAGTGCTTCATCAGATTTGTCATGTTGCCGGATTTGGCAGCAATTATCTTGTCGCAAATATTGCATTGCACGCTGTTGGTATTGAGCCTGGTGAAATGTAGCCACACTTTTGATCTTTTCCACATCTTTTCCACCTATGGGTGTTGGGACGCATACACACTACAGCCTCATGTGTGAGCCGTAACCGGCGTAAACTAGTGTTTTTCCTTGATGCCTTAACACAGCCAATCACCGGCACTTTTAGACTTAGGCGCATCTAGCATGCTACATGCTTATCACTGACTTTGACGAGATTAACCCCTTAGGTATCGAAATTTGGTACCAAACAACAATACATTTTTTGATACTCGATAGTTTAGAAGCAATTCGGTCGGTGCCTAATATGTATCGAACTCGATACCCAGCTCTTGCACTGCATTTTGAATGTAACCTACAACCTTCCTTTTCTGCAAAGTGGTGCCAAACATGCCTGGGGATATGTTAGCCATTTGAGACAACATTTTGAAGAAAGAAACTTAGTTTCCAGAAGAAAAATCTTCTACTCCAGTTTGCTCTGACACATGAGTTTCCCGCTTAGCAGTAAGAGTTTTTGCATGTATAGGAAGAAATAAAGACATCAGATTTCCAAGTTTATGCCTTTAAACAGGGAAAATGGAAATTGTGGGCCTTTGGATGAAAGTTTTGTTAGTTAAATTCAGAAGGTTACATTTAGGTTTAAGTCATTAAATCAAACTTTTTTAGCCACTCCACAGATTTCATATTTGCAAACTATAGTTTTGGCAAGTCATTTAGGACATCTACTTTGTGCATGACAGACAGTTGTTTACTGACAGATTGTTTCACTTTTAATTGACTAATTCACAATTCCAGAGGGTCACAAATTTACATTCACTAAGTGAACTATGCCTTTATGCAGCATGGTAAATTCCAGAAAATTATGTCAAGCCTTTAGGCAATTAGCCATTTAGCTTCTGATAGGCTAATTGGAGTAATTTGGAGGTGTACCTGTGGATGTATTTTAAGGCCTACCTTAAAACTCAATGCCTCTTTGCTTGACATCATGGGAAAATCAAAAGAAATCAGCCAAGACATTTTCAGCAGATCAAAAATAATTGGTTTCTGGTACATCCTTGGGAGCATTTTCCAAACGCTTGAATGTACCATGTTCATCTGTATAAACATTTTTAGTATAAATATATATATACGCAAATATAAACACCATGGAAACATGCAGCCATCATACCGCTCAGGAAGGAGACACATTCAGTTTCCCAGAGATGAACGTAGTTTGGTGCAAAAAGTGCGAATCAATCCCAGAACAATAGCAAAGGACCTTGTGAAGAAGTATCTATATTCACATTAAAATGAGTCCTGAATCAACATAACCTGTTAGGCTGCTCTACAAGGAAAATGCCACTGCTCCAAAATTGCCATAAAAAGCCAGACTACAGTTTTCAAGTGCACATGGGGTCAAAGATCTTACTTTTTTGGAGAAATATCCTCTGGTCTGATGAAGCAAAAATGGAATTGTTTGGCCATAATGACCATTGTTATGTTTGGAGGAAAAAGGATGAGGCTTACAAGCCAAAGATCACCATCCCAACCATGGACCATGGGGGTGGCAGCATCATGTTGTGGGGTTGATTTGCTGCAGGAGGGACTGTGCACCTCACAAAATAGATGGCATCATGAGGAAGGAAATTTGTGTGCCAAGAAGACATCAGCCAAGAAGTTAAAGCTCATTGCAAATGGGTCTTCCAAATAGACAATGACCCCAAGCATACCTCAAATGCCAAGTTGTGGCACAATGGCTTAAGGACAACAAAGTCAAGGTATTGGAGTAGCATCACAAAGGCCTTAATTCAATCAGATAGAAAATATGTTGGCAGACCTGAAAAAGCATGTGTGAACAAGGAGGCCGACAAACATGACTCAGTTATCATGCAAAATTGGACACTTGTAAAACAGCTACCTCAATACTATGTTTGGGATGTATATGATGCCTGCAAAAACATCTAACCGTGGCCCCCTGTTTCGTAGGGTGAAAATGGATCTCAATAGGTATGGGCATCAAAGGGAATTTAATGATTCTGATTCCTCTTAATGATACTGATTCCTTAATGATTCTTACTTTTGATTTTAACATACTTTTGAAAAGATGCATTTTAATTTCAGATTGCAACAGAGCAGATATAACGAATCAGGGAATTTTAATAGCATTCTTGCAAAAGGCATTTACACACTTTTAAAATCATTAAAAATGGAAATCTAATAATTGGTCCTACTATAACTATCTATATATATATATATATATATATATATATATATATATATATATATATATTAACTAAAAATTCAGAAAATGTGCTATCACATTATTAATTTAATATAAAATTCCACTGATTATAACAAAACTCGTAATGAGTAATCTTGAAGTACACATTGTCAACCAGTTAGAAACTGCACTTCCTGATTTAAGTCTCAGGAGCCTTAAGTACAACAATACATAATGGCATAAAAGTTCTTGGAGCCACACTGCACTGGTCGCACTGTAGATGTAAAAGAACTGGCTCCCAAGAGTCATTAGTTTGGGAACTACGCTGGTCACGCTGTGCACTTCGCACTATAGAAAATTGCACTAGTTCAAGAACCGTTAATGCAACCGAAAGTCATAATTCGTACAGTTCATGTATGTTTTTTTTTTAAAGAACCGGATTTTAGTTTCCAACCCTAGATCTCTGTGTTGTTTGGCCACCATTTTGTTTTTTTTTCCTTCTACAGCATACTTTGTGTCGTACTTTCCTACTACATTTTCACCATTAGCAGATGCCACTCATGCTGTATACTTTTCAGTTTTTACCACTTTCATCAGGGGAGAATAAATCAGCCTCACTGCCTGTTCCAGGCTTTGATTTGGTGGAAAAAAACTTGGCCACCGCACAACGCAACATGTGCAATGCCTATTAGAACTGATTCATCATATAGAGTCAGGATGCTTAAGACTGGAAGGATCTGCCACTGGACTCAACCCTGAACAGAATCTTTGGCTGTGAGAGACGTTTGTCTTGATCGTGACACCCACTCTCCATTCAGTCAGCAGGAGGTGTAAAAAAACCTCAACATTTGAGAGTGATCAGCAACGTTTGTTTTTGCTTCTGTTCCCCACCCCCAGCCACACTGTGTTGTTGATATTGAAACTATGCAAAGGGAAGTGTGTTGGTGTGTGTGACATTGTATAAAGGAGAAGAGGAGGCTGGGTGTGAAATGGAGTGATGACAATTTAGACCTAAAATAAATGGGCACTTGTTTGCTGAGTCTGCAGTGTGTGTACATGCATGGGTGTGTGTCTGTGTGCACTCTTGTGTGTTTAATGGGTTGTTCCATCTTCACCGGCATTGTAAACATCACTAAGACACTCACCTTGTTCAAAAAGTATTGTAAAATGGACATTAACATGGACACCCAGGAAATGGTGGTTGTTTTCCTTTGCATTGGCTGACAGTTAACCGTAGTGTAGTTCCTTGTGTTTTTTTGGACTATGCGTGGGCAGTGTGGTCTGTGTTGACCTGCACGCTTGAACGCGCATGTGAGCGCTTCACTCCTCTTATGGAGGCCTGCATCTCAGTATTGATTGTGTGCTTCTGGGTGGCTGGTGAAAACTGCAGTTATGGTTTTGTCAAGATAGGAGTGAGGGAAGACATGGAGTGATGCAGTCCTCTGGATTCGGCTGTATAACAAGGCCTGCATGGAATCCACATATGGAAAATTCAGCAAAAGTTCTGCTGAATTCAAATGCTCAAAATTCTGCTCAAACTCCACCACTTGCTTGGTTTATCAGTTAAATATTTCTGCTAATTTGATGATGCTTTCAGCTACCAATAAGTGCTCTCAACTTCATTTAGTATTTTACGATATTTAAAGTCAACTTGAAATGTCATTTGCAACCCACTTCCACAAAGTGATTTTTGAGTGAAACGAGAAAAAAGTAGGGGGGGGGACTTGACTTTACGTACTCACTTAGAGATTGATTGGATTGTAATAAGTGTAGCAAAATCTGTTTTTTTTATTCCCTAATTATTGTGTATTCCCTATAAATTTTCCTGCATTTAATGTTTTTATAAAATGATATCACCAAAATAGTATTTAATCAAAATAATAAATACAACTTTAATCAAATAAAAATTTAGTAATGAATTTTCAACAATGTTGCACAATTTTTTAGTATGAAGAAAAAAGTGCTGCACAACTGAGCTTTGCATTATAAATGAAATCATTGATGAAATAATCTGATAAACTGCAGCACAATGCTTGTACTGCTGAATCAAAGTGCTTTTATTCAGTACACCCTTGCTTTTGAAATTGCTTGAAAAAATAATATCATTTATACTAAACAATAAATGTAAAATTGTTGTTATTATCACTGAAGATTACTCTTTTCTGTTCAGTTATATATTTCTATACATAATATAATTCTGTCATTATGTCCTCAATTTCACGCATCCAGTTGAATCGAGTTTTTATTTTGTCAAATTACATGAAATACTGTATTTATTTCCATTTTAATGAATCAATTCTGCGTTTCCTTCCACATTTTCATAGGGCCCTATATTGGGCCGAACAATTTGGACAAAAACATCTAATTGTGATTGAACTGAATATATGATAATTTACTTTTTTAATTACTAAAAATTTATTTCTAAAAATAGTATGTTTCTCGTTTTGCCAAATTAAGTCATGGACAAACTTTTGTTTAAAAAAATCATGCCATTTTTGAGTCTCTATCTGCTGGGAACGGATATATGGATGTGGAGGATGTTGTGCAGCACATTCCTAGCAGGCCTACGTTTAATTATTCCCCCTCTGTATTCAGAGGGGTTCTCATTGGATTTCTTCTGGATTATAGCACTGATGGTTTGTGATTAATGGACAGTCCTCCCAGATCTGCACCATTTCAAGAGGAAGCACACTTTGAGTGGTCCGTCAGCAAGTAACCCCTCCTGTACTTGGGCTCAAGTAAGAATCCTGCAATTAAGGGATAGAGATCGCTTTGTGAATTCAAAGTGTGATTAAGGGTAATCCATTAACTCAGTGACGTAAACCACGGTTTGGCTTCCTCGTCAGTGTGATTTTATTCCTCTCTGCTGTACTATCTCTCCCTCCCATCTCACAGGCCTAATTCCTGGAAAGAACCTTGGTAATGTGGAAGGATGTTGACACCTTGAATTCGACAATGAGCCTCAAGTGTTGTGAATTATATTTACGACTATGGTGCTAGCTTGTTTCTCAATTGAAATTATTATTGTACATCAAAGCAATAAGCTTTCATTTTGTGTTGTGACTAACATCACCCCTTAACTGCAGTTAAATCCCTGTAATGCACCGCCTAGAGCAGGGGTGGGCAACTATTTTGGTAAAGGGGCCACATCGGGCTTTAAGTAGTGCATGGGGGGCCACATTGTATTCCTTTTGAGATACAATGTTCTACATTGTTTTGGTTTTTGTATTTTTTAAGCCCAGAAATAGTTGTGTACTCCGTTTTCTGAAGTGTATCTGTGACTAATGGGACTATTCTGCAATTGCCTAAAGTATTGTATTGCTCTACAAAGGTAGATACTTTTCTATCAGGCATTAAAAAACTCAAAAGCTGAGCGTATACATTTATTTTACCATCTCTACTTCCCTGTTAATTTATTATTCAATTTAACAATCTCTACATCAGGTGTCTGTTTTAATATTAAAAAAATTACATTTCTAGAACTTTTAATGTTTGTCGCAAAGTGTGGGAGTTTATTTTTTTCTAAAACATTACACGTTTACATGCTAAATGTGGCATGATGCAGGTCTCCTCAGTTGTTTGATTTTCAGCACACAACTGAATAACACCGGCTGCATGACTATGATAAATGATTACTACAAGAGTTAGATTAACATACAGGTGCGAAGGGACTTCAACATTTCAAAATTGCACAAGTAATAAATACATATACATATTCGTATCTGGCTTGCTTTTGCTCGCATGTCAATGATGCAGGGACTTTTATATTTAATTTAATGACTGAGAAGGTTTACCTGCAAACATCACAAGCAGCTTCAAGAATGGACACGTAGTCGTATAACATTTTTCACTTTAGCAGAATATTACACTATAGATTGCTAAGTTTGGTTAAAGGGGAAAGCCATATAGAAATGGGGCACTTGCGTGCATGGTTGCCAGATTGCACAAAATGAGTATAACATTAGGCAGAATATTTCCAATTTGTGCAAGTATAAATCTCAAACTGGGGGTGATTCTTCTCTTTTCTGGCAACCCTGAGCATGGTAAACGCTTGTGGAGATGCGTTAGGTTCCAATGCATGTTAACTGAAATATCCAACGGAGGGAAAAAAAACGCTTTTACGATAAATGAGCCGTGGGCCACATTAAACCATGTGGAGGGCCTGATCTGGCCCGCGGGCTGTATATTGCCCATGTCTGGCCTAGAGTGACTTAAGGCAACAGCAATATAATGTAGACACCAATATTCCACAACGTTCTACCTAGTAGGGTCGACTAGTCGCTATTTTGCCATGGTCATTTATGACCAATGAATTGCTTCAATTTAATATTGGGTTTCTGCCTTTCTTGACCATGTATTTGAGACCTCCAGACTGTAAACTGCAGTCTGCAGGAAAGGGAGGAAGAGAGAAGATGAGTGTTGAGTGGTAACACAGATAGGACAGCAGAGAAGATACTTTGAGAAAAATATTTGCTTTGAGGCCCATACATATGGTTAGGCATTTGAACAACCAGAATATTGACCTGGGGCAACCAAAATATCATAGAGACTTCGAAGTTGGCTCTTTGGACCTGGGCCAGTAAGTAACCACATAGAAAGTTGGAATGGATATCTAGGGTTTTAATGACTGATTCCAATTCTCTTCATGGTTCTGTTAGCGATTTTAGTACTTTTGAGAAAAAATATTTGTGGATAATAAAGGCAGTTAATATTGGATTTATTACCCTTTGCAGCCTGTTACAAAATGACAATATGGTTTCATATTTTAACAAACCATTCTTGTAAATGTGTTAACACAGTCTAATTAAGATTCATTTTGCAGAATGTTTTCTGATGAAAACAGATAAGCAAACATATATTCACAGAATCAACCCCCATAATTCCCTTTTGCCCTCCCTATCCCCAACCCCACCCCGACCCCCAACAAACATCCACTTCCACTCCCCGAGAGCCCTCCGGATATGCCATATAACTGTCCCATTTTCCATTAAACTCAACTAAACAATTAAAAATAGTGCAGATGTGCAAAAGAACACATTCATGATGCAGCAGCTGAATGAAAGAGAATTGCTTCTCCCTTTCAGCTTTGTAACTTAGCGCCACGTCTTTTTCGGCGAGATGCATGGCAGCGTAAAAAAAGACTTCGTAGTTCATGTTCATTTAAAAAAATTATTCAAAATAGTCCAGATGGGTTCCCTTTTGTGTTATTTTAGAAATAGTTAAAGCCACGCAAGTCCTGCTCTCTTGACTTGAACTGCTGTCCAGTGGCCAGGGCCAAGGGTGCGATTGGTTTTGGGATGTGTAAATTTAAATATTTTGTGACGTCACGAACAGACAGATTTCAAAACTAGACTTTTCATTAGGGTGGCAACTATAAATGCTCTTTTTAGACTGGGTGGAAGTTTTGAGTTCTGAAATTTACAGTATGTTTTTATAGTACAGTTACCTCTAATATGTCTAAATATCAAGGAAAATTTTATTCTCCATTTCATGACTCCTTTAAAGCCTTAGAAGTAGGGCTGTCAATCGATTAAAATTTGTTATCGAATTAATTACATTGTCCCGATTAATTAATCACGATTAATCACATTTGCTGAGAAAAAATATGAAATTGTTTACATATTTCAATATACTTTACAACTTTCCTGTTACTCAAATTGGAAATTGTTCTTGGGTCTTGCTGAATTTCTGAATTAAAAATTAAAACTAATGGTTTACAACACCATACTTACATTTATGAATACTAAACTTTGCCAACAAAAGCAGAAAATTAATCAAATAATATTCCTTATGAAGAGACATGTCGGAGCTAATAAAACAGAATAAATAAATTTCAAAACAAAGTTGAAAGCGGGGAATGATATTATCTCAAACAATCTTGCATAAATTAGACCAAAAACAAGTCAAGTAGGGACAACAAAATATTTCTGCCTTTAGACCACAAAGTGTACAGAATATATCGACGTCACAATTAAATATCTCTAAAAGAAAATAATTAGTGAGGTAGTACTTATAAATAAGTTTGAAGGAAATTTCTTTGATTTTATTCGTGATTAAATATTTATGGGGTAATTAAAATTTTTTGCACCATCTCAATCCAGCCACACCCTGTGTCAGACATGCTTGTGTCGCGTCTAGGGTGCGTTGCATCATAAACGTAAAATGTTTAGGTCACTGTGTCAAGTTAAATATAGTTTAATACTCAATCTTTAACACATATTGAGATCCATTAGTTCGCATTTGCACTCCAAGTGTTTTGAATGCAAGAACGTAATGCATGTTTGTGTTGTGGATGGTTGTTTTCTTCACTGTATAAACTGCGTGTTGCTCATACAGCTGAAATTTCACTTACTGCCCTCTGGAGTAAATAGGTGGTACTACAAGCTTGCATTTCTCAGGAATCATCCTTATTATGGTCCAGGGGCATTGCGATTTAATTGTGTAAATTTTTTAACGCTTTATTTTTTGTAAAATGAATCGTACTGAATTAATGCATTAAATCGACAGCCCTACTTAGAAGTAAATCATATATCCCTATTTTATTAATTGATATATATATTTGAGGACTTGAGGTGTTTGAAGGACACATGAACCTTAAGAAATATGACAATTATGAAAGCCCTAAAAGAGACAATAGTCACAATTAATCGTCAGACAAATGTCATAATTGTGACAGCCTTATACAGTAGAATTAAAAGAACCATCTTGTCATTTGTTCAGAAATCAAGCTACTCAGGTTATGCTGTATGTTCCGCACTGCTGATTTAGTAGCGGTGTTGCAGGGCTGCTGAACACTAGTGCTGGAAACAATGTCATGTAAAGTAAGGCTGAAACAGTTAGTCGACATCTTGACAAATAGTCGTTTGATGTCATTTAATGTAACGAGATCATATGAAACTTTAATACTGATGCGCAAAAACAGAACGGCAGTTCGCGCCTGATTAAGGAGAGGAAGAATTACACAGCTCACTGTTCAGACTGCACTCTAGGCTTCAGGTTATGTAGATTGCAAAGTATGAGGGAATTATACAAAAATGCCAAAAATGGTATCAAAACCTCTGAGAACACCTTAGCAACTGCATGGAAAAGCCCTGAACACCTTAAATTGTAGTGAATTCTTGCACAGACAAGCACAACTGACATTTTCTTAGGAAAATTTACAAATCTATGTTGTTGATGTATTTTCTCTATCATGGTGTCTTGTTTGGAAAAGTATGTGGAGTCAAGAACAGGTGATTGTTTTAAATGTGACAATATGTCCATCATGCCACATATGCTAAATATAATTTAAGTTGCATGTTTAATTTAGGTGTAAATCACAATTACAGTAACTTATTTCAAATTAATAAAGAAATGTTACAAAATTGGGAAATACATTTTGCACTTGTTTGGTGTGCAAATCTAGGCCTACGTGTTGTTCTATTTTTTTGTTGTTGTTTTTAATCTCCTGAAAGATAATTCCACTGTGATCCAATTAGCTCCTGCATTACTCTCCTATTTTAACTGCAATAATCGGCTCGCACTAATACTACAGGTATCAGAAGTGGGCACGCTGTCAGACATTTATCTTAGTGCTGGAACTGTCACGTAAACATGTACATGTAGAAACATGTAACATTCCCTGTGCATCTGTAATCTTTGCTTTGTTTATATCACTTGTTTGAGCTGTATCTCTTCTTGACACCCTTGAATTTCATTCCATAGTCTGACTTTTGCTTTGTTTGTCAGGGTGCTCCAATCAGACGGGCAGCAGTCGTTAGCTACAGCCCTTCCCTCTCCTTCATCAGAGCGGGCCCGTTATTGTTGCTATAGAAACAGTCTCATCTTTGCAATCTGTGCTGATCTTTGCCTTTGCACCACATCACCACCACGTGAACGTTTGGGTGGTTTTACTCTCGTAACTTCTCTTGCTCTTTCCCCCCTAAAAAGCAAACAAGTTTTGCTGGAAGAGCCTCTTAAGTGCAGACAAGGAGAGGAAAGCTGCAGCTGGCAGGAACTAGCAAAGTGAAAGGTCACTGTGGCAGTCTGATAGAGGATTTGTTGAATTGGGAGAGTGGTGTCTGTCCTATGATTAAGGGTAATCCTCTCAACAGTAACTAATCCACAAACTACAGGTTAGATTGTTGTTGTTATTATCATCCCTCAACAATCGACAATGTTCACCACAATCTCTGTACCGTATCTGCTAGTCACGAATGAGGGCACCACCCAGAATCCACGCTGTTTGAGTGATTTTCATTCATTGGGGTCATATTTCACCCCAGATTGTGGAAATTTTAGGCCTTTGTTTTAGATTGTTTGCGTTTTGAAGTTTTTATGACAATTAAGTGCATTTCTTCTCCAAATTCACATTACTGTAATGTATCCGGATGTATTACTTTTAAGTTGTAATTATTCTCAATAAAGATTCTTACTACTGTAATACACTATTATATATTATTTTGTATTTTTACTTTAGTGCAAAAATGCTACCATGATATCCAACTTATTTTGCAACATGGACGTAAGCAGCGGCTGCATTTCTGGCGAGTGTGACAATGATCTGCAGTCATTAGCCGCTATGTAAATAACTAGAAGGATAATAATACCAGAATTTAGTGATATGGGCTTATAAACTATCACACAACCACAGGACGTACAACAGAATAATGTCCTAATGTCGGATAATCTTCTAACTTAAGCATTTATAGTAAAAGAGCAAGCAAATCATTCACTTCTTGCTTTGTGTTGCATTGAAGAGACTATAATAAAATCTGCTTCTTTATATGTACTTGCATAACCTCTGATGATGGCTTTATTTCTAAAGGCGATGTTTCATAAGCCATGCTGAATGCGTGTTTGTTTACTATTCACCGCTAAGAAAGAGAGAATGCTCTCTGACAATTAACGAAGAGAATAATGGTTTTATTATTTTGTTTAGATGAAACGATGATGCAGTTTTGGTGCAAAGAAAGTTGATGCAGCATTTTACCAGCGGCTTTCTGCTCTCTGCTGGTTGTGTAAAGTTTGTGGAGGAGTGTCATATGGCTCTGAGATCTGTCCGTGTCAGCGCCTGATTTCATTCATTCTACCTGAGCAACAGTGTGTGATTAAACAATAGCAAAATGCGATAAATGGTCTCACTATATGCACTCCGAACAAATGTGTTTATGAAAATAGTAATTAATGATAGTATGACGACATATATTGCCAGCCTGTAATATAAAGCAGCATAATGTACAGTGCTGTGGAGAAGTATTTGCCCCATCATGTTTTTGTGTATATCTCATACTAAATAGTTTAAAAAATTCAAACAAAATCTAACATGGAACAAAGGCAATCTGAGTAAACACAAAATACAGTTTTTAATTAAAAATGTGATTTATTAAAGCAAAAAAGTTATCCATTACCAACTGGGCCTGTGTAATAAAATATTTGCCCTCTTAGTTACTAAATCCCCAAATTTATGAAACTGTATTCATAATGGAATTCAGCTGGACTAGATACACCAAGTCAGGGCTCCAGACTGCGGCTAAAATGGTTGCAAATGCGACCAAAAATATTTTATTGCGACTATAATTTACAATCTAGTTGCCATTGGCAACAGTCGGGGTGTGTGCATTCACATGCGGTTTTCTCAGATATCATCTTGTGAGTTATTGAATACATCTTTAGAGCACCAGTGTGTCTCATACCTCTTTTCACCAGTTCTGTTTCTGCTCACTGCACCACACGTACAACAAACCCAGCGCAAGAGAGTCGTGGCCAAAGGACTATTTTGAACCGGACCTTTTATATGAATCTCCTGAAAAGAACTGAGGTTTTGAACTCAGGAGCTCAGTTTAGCAGTTTGAATCAGATCCACTTTCTCAGTGAATTAGCCATCAGTGAGCTCACAACTGGGAGTGCAGACATTTCAAAATAAGAGTGTATTCTTTGTGTATTTCGGGCTTCTTTATAATTAAAAGTCCAGTATATGTATATATGAGATCAAGCTTTTGACATTTAGGACAATTGAAGGACTTGTTCACAACTGTTACTCAAGGTGCAAACGTTCACTGATGCTCAAGAAGACAACTACTATATGCTTTCTATATATAATTATCTGTAATGTAGATTGTGAAAAGCAGTATAACATTTTTTGTATATATTGTATAAATTGTATAAATTATGAAAGGGGTGTGAATATTTATTATACAAAAGGGAATGCATACTTTATACCGTTTATTATATCTCAGATTAATGGGTTATCAGCTGTCTTCCTTTTCCTCTAATTTCTATCTTGTTTCTGAACAGCAATTCTCAAGCAATTCTGTGATTTGGCTCCTTAATGTTTCAGTTTAGGAGCCAATGGCTCCCAAGTCATTTTTTTTGTCTTGAGCCCTGCCAGGCCTGATTACTGCCAGCCCTGTTCAATCAAATCAACACCTAAATATAACATTTTCAGCAGCAGCAAGACTTAAAGGTCTCCGCCAGTAGCACACTATGCCAAGGTCAAAAGAAATTTCAGAAGTTATGAGGAATTGCAGGCCTCTCGCATCAATAAAAGGTCATGGTTCATGACTCCACAGTCTGAAAAGCACTGGCCAAAAATAGCATCCATGGAACAGTGGCGAGGCAAAAACCACTGCTTAACCCAGAAGAACATTAAGGATCTTCTGAATTTTGCCAAAACACACCTTGGTGATCCTCAAACTTTTTGGGAGAAAGTGGAACTGTTAGGAAGACAGGGGTCCGGTTACATCTGGCTTAAATCAAACATAGAATTCCACAAAATTAACATCATACCTACGGTCAAGTATGGCGTTGGTAGTGTGATGGTGTGGGGATGCTTTGCTGCTTCAGGAACAGGCAACTTGCAATAATTTAGGGAAATATGAATTCTGCTCTCTACCATAAAATCCTAAAGGAGTACGTCCGGTCATCAGTCCATGAGTTGAAGCTCAAGTGCAACTGGATTATGCTGCAAGACAATGATCCAAAGCATAGGAGAAAGTTCACCTCTGAATGGCTCAAAAGAAGCTAAATTATAGTTTTGGAGTGGCCTAGTCAAATTCCTGACTTAAACCCGCTGTGGCAGGACCTTAAACGGGCAGTTCATGCTCAAAAACCTTCCAATGTGGCTGAACTAAAGCAGTTCTGCAAAGAAGAGTGTGTCACAATTCCACCACAGTGTTGTTAAAGAGTGATCTCCATTTATCTGAAGCATTTGGTAACAGCTGATGCTGCTAAAGGTGGCATAACCAGCTATTTAGTTTAAGGGGGCAGTTAGTTTTTCACATGGGTATTATAGGTGTTGGATAACTTTTTTTCTTCAATAAATATCATTTAATAACTATTTTGTGTTTATTCAGATTGCCTTTGTTTTATGTTATTTTTGGTTAGAATTTTTTTAAACAATTTAATATGAGACATACACAAAAACAGAAGAAATCAGGATGGGGCAAATACTTATTTTTTTTCACAGCACTGTAGGATTTTTGTATCGCTCAATTAGCTGGAAGTGGCTTATACCGGAAGTGGTCCGCATTCTATTTTACAATGGTAGCACCCTGGTGATTAATAAGGTGGATAGCCTATACTTAATTAAAATTGTTCCATGTTAATATATATATCTTTTTATATTGCCTTACAGTAATAACAATGAGTTGTGCAGTAAATTACTAATGACATTTTTAATAAAGATTGTCATAATGCAAACAATTTAATTGTCCTATTAAGGCTGGGTAAAAATATTGATGTTCCGATACATTTCTGATATCAGTTCTGAAAATCCTTAAAACTTATTTCCCTTTTGGTTGTGTTGATAAAAATAGCACCTTGTTGGTTTCCAAAGGAAAACATATTTATTCATGATGGTACAGTTGGTTGTTGTTGGAGTTGCCTCTTTATTATTTCCGCTGTTTATACTTTTGTTTACATTGGCATGAATACCATATGTTAACTTGGACATCAATTATACCGTATATATATATATATATATATATAATATATATAATTAATTAGTGTGTGTGTGTGTGTGTGTGTGTGTGTGTGTGTGTGTGTGTGTACACTAAAATTCTAATCTTCCCATTAATCATTCTCTTTTGCACCATATCTAAATGTTCTTCTTTCTTTCATTTGTTGTCCAGGTTTCCTCTTGTTCAAGGATTTCTGCATGAACGAGATAGATGAGGCCGTTCCGCAGCTGAAGTTTTACGAAGAGGTAAAATTGATTACACTTCACAAGCATTCACTTTGCAAAATGTATCTGAATATAGTTCAGTGCTAACACACAATTGCTAACCGAAGACTGGCTCTGTTCCAAAGCTTAGTCAGAAATCTAAGGCAGCATCCTAACCATCACAAAACCTCAAGTGAGTGATTTGGAACACTCCACATAGACGAAAGCTTTGTGCTTCATACAAATAGCACCCCTCACTTAAAACGCACAGGAAATTGATTTAATTGATTCCAATAAAGCTTGAAGTTAACGTGTTGCTAAGCTAACAAAACGATACTACAGTATACCAAACACAAATATTGGTTCACAAGGTACATTTGAATTCGATTGAATTAAAGATCATTATATCACTTGCTTTATCCACCATCTTGGATTAAATTTTTAATTTCCTTTTTCACCAAAAATGTGCTATGCTGCCAAAATTAGGTATCTTAGAAGGCAGGTGAATGTGAGGCCTATATTTTGTAACAGCCTTCCATTCACTAGGTTTTGGAACGGAGCTTCTATCTCCTTGTGGCAGTTATGCACATAACATTTTTTGTTTCAACCAGTAATGAGACAGCTCAGTTGAGAGCTCAGATATCTTCCTCTTCCGTTGACCAAAAGAACACTGTGAGAATGATTAAAAATTGTGGGAATGTGTCACAGATGACCATCATAATGTTTGGTTCCCTTCAGATTAAAGAGTACGAGAAGTTAGACTCGGAAGAGGAGAGGCTAACTCGCAGTCGACAGATTTACGACATCTACATAATGAAGGAGCTTCTGTCGTGTTCACATGTAAGATAACATTTGTCAAAATAAATTATTTCAATCTGGCACTCTCCATGAATATGGTACATTTGGTGCTCCATCACTTATAATGACACCTAAGAAGTATAATCATTCCATCTTTTCAATTTGTACACAAGTTGTAGTTGTAGTTGACTGCATTTGTCTAACCCTTTTCTGAAGTTATTGTTTGAAAAAAATTAGCAAACAAATATTTTATTAAAAAAAAAGGAAAGTTTAAGTTTATCTATAACTACAAGCTGTCAATTGGTCACAAACTGAGTGATGGCTCAGGGGGGGAAAAAGTCCTGTTTTGTTCCCTATACATGGAAAATGCCAGCAGTCATTTTATATGGCATTATGCAGTTAATAGAAACATGGTTCTACAACATGGCTGGCTTGAGGCAAAGGGATGATGAGTGTTCTTGTCATTTGAAGCTCCAGAGATTCTATTCAAACTATTTTCTGTGGAAAAAACAAGAGTTCCATTAGCCTCTGTCAGTCACTCTTAGCTTTACAGAAACAGGAAGCCTGAATTAACTAACGCAATGGCCTATAGGACTCTCAAGGCCTGTGTGATTATGTCAGAATACTATGGTTTGATGATGCTTTGTTTATTCAGGGGAAACTTGTTGTTGTTTTACCATTTTGGCCTGCCTCATCACTTAGTCTACCTCCCTTTCTAACAGCCCTTCTCTACGAAGGCAGTAGACCATGTCCAGACTCACCTAGCAAAGAAACAAGTTCCTCCCAATCTCTTTCAGGTGAGTACTCCCAACACAAAATAATATTGAACCTGTTTTTCCGGGTGCAGATTGGGTTTTGTGGATTTAACATGAAGGATCTAGTCTCGAGACTTGCAACAGATCCTGATACATTTGTTTGTTTTCCTCTTTGCAGCCATACATTGTTGAAATCTGTGACAGTCTTCGAGGAAAGATCTTTCAGAAGTTTATTGAAAGGTGAGACCACTCCAAAACTCATCAAAAGGATTGCACACTGTTCAAATGCACATCTGTACCTTTTTGAGTTGGCCTGTTTCTTGACAATGATTCTAATGTTTTGAAACCTTTCGTGTTGCCCTGTAGTGACAAGTTCACTCGTTTCTGCCAGTGGAAGAATGTAGAACTGAATATCCATGTGAGTCTCTTCTCTAAGATACATTGGGGTTCTTTCTGCTTTTGCTTTTAACGACAAGTTGTTTGTGCACCTTTAAAAACATTTGAATTCTGGTTATTACAACCAGACAGATAATATGACAAAATGATGAATTGTGCCACATTTAATATCTCTGTTGTGACAATGGTCCCTTTTAGTGAAAATGTTTTTTTGCCATTTTAAGATTATTGATTATCAATGGATAATACATTATTTAGCATATTTTTCATAGGCTTAATTTTTTTAGTTAATTTTTAGTAAATATCAGGTAAAATAAGTGTTCATTTTATTTTAGCAATTGACTATACATCCTATTTGCTGTCATTAAAATAGTATTATGTATATATTTGCTTTATATCACCATTAGACATTGAAAACCCTTATCGGTTGACCACTAGTCCCTATTAAATAAACTTTCCAATTTTAGCTTGCAATTTTTTTTCAATGCTGCTTCTCATTTCATTGTCACGTGTAGTTGACAATGAATGACTTCAGCGTGCATCGGATCATCGGCAGGGGAGGTTTTGGAGAGGTGTACGGATGTAGGAAGGCGGACACAGGGAAAATGTAGGTCTTGTTTGAAGAAACCAAAAAGATTTTTAACAGAAATTTTTGTTTTGGATTAAAAGCTCACTTGCTCTTTATTTCACAGGTATGCCATGAAGTGTTTGGATAAAAAACGTATCAAAATGAAGCAGGGAGAAACGTTGGCGCTCAATGAGAGAATCATGCTGTCATTGGTCAGCACCGGGGTGAGTAGCATGTATAGCAGCTCAAACTGTGCTCAAGTGTCACTGTACTTGATGATAGGCTGAAATCTGTAGAACTCTGGAATTCAAATGCCAGTGATTAATAAAATTCTACACATTTTTGTTTGTTGTAATTAGTGTTGTCACGGTACCAACATTTCAGTAGTCGGTACCAATACCAGTGAAATTTCACTGTATTCGATACCATTTTCGGTACCAAAGCAAAACACAAAAACAGGTTACTGAACAACACTCTTTTAATAACAAAGTTAACAAAACATTAGCAGCAGAAATAAGAACAAAAATATAGCATTGAGCAACACTTCAAGTTAAATATATTATTTTTGAATTATAACAAAACTGTGCAATGTATGCTTAAAGTATTTTTGAACACTTATATAAGATTTGCTTCAACTTTTGCAACTTTTACATTAAATTTTTACCAAGTATAAAAAAAAACTAAATAAACAAGCAAACAATAGAATGAATAAAAAACAATTTCCAAACTAATGCGCAAAGTGCTTTCATATTAATAAAGCTGCATATTGCCAATTTTCTTCATGATGAGAAATGCACATGATTAAATAAGTTGCGAGCAATCGCGTTCTAATCTAGCCACATTAAGCGTCTGCGTTCGAGGGATGAGCGTCCCCGAGGAAGAGTCTCTCTCAGCCGGGTGCAGTTTCAATCTCTCCCCCTTAGACCGGGACATTTGCGCAACTCATAAAAGAGGCACCGGCCACACAGAGAAATGCCACTTTCTGAGTTTATAGTTATTAACATGAGCTGCTTCTGTATTATTTGAACTTTAATAAAGCTGTAATGCATTAAATATAACTGCATTTAAGATGTAACACTGGGGTGTTTCCTTTAAAGAGCTCCGGCTCTGCTTATTCCACAACGAGAGGTCTGCTTCTGAATGTATTTTTTTTTTTTCCCTAATACTTTGGGATCTACATAAGATTAAACTGTGAATGTTTAGAGTGCATCTGGACTGATCTGTGTAATTCTTCCTCTCCTCCATCAGGCGCGAACAGCCGTGCTGCTCGCGTGCTTCATCATTACAATTTTATGTGATTTCATGTTACTTTAAATGAGATCAAACAACTATTAGACAATGCAAATTTTTCTCTACAATTTTTTATTTTCGACGTTGTCGATAATGTCGACTAAACGTTTCAGCCCTAATGCAAATGATAATATGCTTTTAAACTCACCTACTTTATTTGCTTGAATACATCCGTGTGTCTGTCTTTCAGGTGCTTTATTAAGTTGGATGTGTTTCCTCCTTTTGTCAGAAAATTGTGAAAGCAGCGTTTACAAATAGGTTTTAACATCTATGATGTTTCCCTTTTCATCAGCCTCAAATACAAAGAATTTCCAAACCTGGCTTTTTCCATTTTGCTTTTTGACAAGATTCAGTTGAGCCTCCGCAGTAGCGGCTACATTGCTTGTTGTCATCTTTTGCTTGTTGTGAGCGTTCGAAAGTTCCCGACTCTGATTGGGAACCGGGTAGACCCGGTACTCTGTACTCCAGTACATTCGGAAATTCTGGTATCGTAAAAACATTTTTGTTTGAGTACCGACTTGGTACCGGAGTACCGGTATTTTTGACAACACTAGTTGTAATGTATTTAATTGTATAATTTGATGCTACAAATAACACTTAAAAACATGCACAGATTTACGTGTGAGCATGGTTGTTTCCCAAAATAAGCAAAAACATCTCTATCTGTCATTTTACCATATCTCTCTTGCTGTCTCTCTCTCTCTACAGGACTGTCCTTTCATAGTGTGTATGACGTATGCCTTCCACACCCCTGATAAACTGTGTTTCATCCTGGACTTGATGAATGGTAAGGGCTGCCCTTGTTCTAACTTGGCACAATGCAACAAGTTTCCAGTGTCAATTATTTTGTTTATTTTTTTCATTGTTGAATGTGAAATGTTGCAGTGAAGCCACAAGCATATTTAATACAAATATATTTGTTGAACCACTACATAACGTTAGATTACAAAGGCCTATTGAGGCTTATCATGGCCTTCCCCTATAATGTAATGTCAGCCTAAACATGGGGCGGAGCTTCCTCTTTGCACACATTAACACTTCCTTTATCTACACAGTAACACAGGCCACTTCTCTGAATGTCCTTCTGGATTTGTGAAACCATCACATCACAGTTCTTAAGAAACCATAGACTTACCTTGAAGGAATTTAGACACTGGTGATTTCAATATAACCCTTGATACTTGTCAGAATGATTTAATGTTTTCCCAGAATCTCAGATGTTCACTGGCTTCTCCGACCATGAGCTGTGTGATGTTTCTCTATCAAATGAGTTCATTAAAGAAAAATTTATATTGGATACCCTTAATGATGGTCTTAAACCGTCACAGACAGACAGATAGATGGCCTGATGGTCCTTATTTATTTATAGCACAATGTAAATGTTTGATTATGATCCCTCTGTAAATGTTTTTAGGTGGAGACCTCCACTATCACCTGTCTCAGCACGGGGTTTTCAGCGAGAAGGATATGCGTTTTTATGCAGCTGAGATCATCCTCGGGCTTGAACACATGCACAATCGATTCGTCGTCTACAGAGACCTCAAGGTAAGGTCACCTCCGCCCCTTTCCTTCAGTCTGCTGTGTTCTTTCACTAACCTGAAAGGATGGTTTGCACTCTCTTGTCACGGAAAACATGTTGATCTTTCTTTGCAGATCTGTGTAGCACACTTGATCCACTCTTTTGCTATTAAAAAAAAAGGAAAAATTAAATGTTCCGTTTGAGTTGAGTTTGTGTATTTTGTTACGTGAGCTTCAATCTGTCCTGCGTAGTCGTCTGAATTTTTTTTTTATGAAGTTTGGCTGAGCTGTCTCTCTTGGCTGTGTTGTTTATTGTCTTTAAATGGAAAAATACGTCAGATTTTAGAGCGAGTCGAGGTTAACCTACAGTCCCAATTGCAGGGTTTCACTTGCCATTTTGATGACCACTGGTATCATGTAATTTCTTGACCCTTAGTATGGAAGCAGCAGGCTTCCATGTGGAGTGTAGTTATGCAATCATTATTAATTATGCAATTTTAAGTGAAATGTTTGGGTTTAGCTCTGCCAAAAACCTGAGAATGTGCAGTTTTTCCCCGGCAAGCTGCTGAAATAAGAGACTGCACATGTTAGTGGGGTGCATTCTGTGAGCAAACGGTCCTGTTGTTTTTCACTGTATCACTGCTGTTTGTATAGAAGAAAAACCTATCCAAATATATATATCTTGTTTGATTACTTTTACCACTTGAGTTACATTCCTTCAAAACTGGAATGCATGGGAAGATTTTGCAATGACTCGATTTTAGTATTACATCTCGTTCTTAAATACTCATAAAGCTTTGTACTTTATTTTGTACTTCCTTTAAACTTAAGGAATTTTTGCTAGACAAAAATGGACCTAGTAAGGCGCGACACAAGCGATATGAGATTTATCTCTTTTATGAAACTGAGTTTTTGTTGGTCCAAAAT
The DNA here is from genome assembly GCA_032164185.1 of Moxostoma hubbsi. NCBI lineage: Eukaryota > Metazoa > Chordata > Actinopteri > Cypriniformes > Catostomidae > Moxostoma > Moxostoma hubbsi. The sequence goes on along the minus strand of JAVLUX010000038.1, from coordinate 6,701,777 downwards.
CCAGCTCCATTTAACTGTATAATGTACATGCAACACGGAATAAAATATTAACAGTAATCACATCATTGAGAGACGCATGTTTCCACTAAATTCTTTATCAGGTAAGCCAAAGTTTTATATTGTGTCTGTGGGGCACAGGACGTGCAGCTATGTGGCTTTAACAGCTCACGTTGAGCTTTGGCTGACAGCATACAGAGCTGCAGCTTTATTCGGTTAATAACGTTCTCTGGATTCCCATGTTGAGTTTTATCTGTGATAACGGCCATAAACTATAAAATATTTATCAGAAATAGGGCATTGCGAACTATTACAAACTTATTACATCATGAAATCTAATTTACACGAGGAGGAAGATCACATTTACATTTAAATTGTAATTAATGTAAACAGAATGGAACACAAACTACAATCTGTGGAAATAACCTTCTTAGATTGTATGGATTCAGTCATGTTTACTGAGCAGAAAGTGTTTGTGCATCCGTCACTGCATGTGTTACTTTTTGCAAGTCCAACAGATGTCTTCGTTTTTACATTTATTTTAAATGGCTTCATAAAATGTTTGCCTATATTGAAAACGATTGTGTAGTTAAATACGTTTAGAGTGCATTCCAATGTGTTTTTTTTCTGAGTTCAGGGTGTCCTGTGCGGAAACTAATGGTTCACCTTCTCGCGCATCTAGAAACGCAGCACTGCACATCGCATGCAGATAAGCATATCGCGTGTCTCCAGCGGGTCTGATGAAACTGGATGTCATCTTTTTGAGTTCTGTTGTATTTCTGAAGTGATGTTATGGTTTTTCAGGTCCTGCATTGTTTTTCAAATCTAAAGAGAAGTGCTGTCACACAGCTGACAGCTCATGAATATATGTTTATGGACTCTCATCCGTGAACTGCATTTGTCGATTCTTAAATTTTGTAATCGATTTAACAAGTACACTAACTTTTGAAAAAACAAAAAAAAACATTTAGGGGCAAAATTATTTGGTGTGGTGGAAATGGGCCCCATAACTGTTGGGCAGTTTAAATCATTTTCAAATATTGAAATGGTTTGTTAATTTATCTCTTTTATTTTTATTATTATTTTTAAACATGGAATAATTTGTACTTTTGTAATGGATTTTCATAGTATTGTGTTTAAAGTCTGGGTCTGGGACAAGGCTAAAACCTGTGCATGAAAGGCATTAGAAATTTGTATCAGGCCTTCATTTATTTTTGGTACTTTTCAAAGTCTGTTTTAATGTGACCTTCATTACTTTTCTGGAAACATATGTTGGACCTTTTTTTAGGACTCAAGCTATGTACTCTATTTAATCACAGTGATGATGTTGGTAACAAAGAGACTGTGTTTTTTATCAGGCTCTTAAAAAGTTTTTTGGCTGGTGTCCTGATTTTCCACTTTTATTCTGTTTCCCCCCCAGCCTGCGAATATCCTCTTAGATGAACACGGACATGTTCGTATCTCTGACCTGGGCCTGGCCTGCGATTTCTCCAAGAAAAAGCCTCATGCCAGCGTGTAAGTTCCTCTCCATGGAGATTCTAAACTTAAAGCCATTCTTTATTAGTGTAAAATAAAGGCTTCTTTTGTTTGGGGAAGGTGGGGTTGCCTCTGTTTTCTTAGAATTGTCCTTCAATTAAACACAAGCTCTTTTTGTTTTCTCATTCTCCTGTCAGAATGTATCGGAGTGGTTGAATGTTTGAATGATTGGTTGTCAGACGTTTTTATACTGCAAATGCTGAGCTAGTAACTGAATATGCACCTATCAGCCACAACATTAAAACCACCTGCCTAATATTGTATAGGTCCACCCCGTGCCACCGAAGCAGTGCCATCCCACATCTCAAAATAGCAATCTGAGATGCTATTCTTACCACCACAGTTTTACTGTCTTTATCTGAGGTAACTTTGACTTTGCCAGTAGAACCAGTTTGGCCATTGTCTGTTAACCTCTCGTCAACAACACATTTCTGTACACAGAACTCAGCTCACTGGATGTTACTCAGAATGGTGCCAAAAACAAAAAACAGTTCTGTTGACTGAAATGCCTTGTTTAACAGTAGAAATATTACCAAACAAACACCTCGGCAGAACACAAACATCACTGCATTTCATCATCATTTTAGGTGACCTAAAATAAGCCTGTTCACCCAGGAGTATTAATTCGCCTTTAGTTTATGCTAATTGTTTAGGTAAGCTTACATGCTTAAAGCTGCGTACACACTGCCAGCGACTTTGTCTCTGCAGGTCGCCGGTGGCTGGCGGTGAAGTCGCTAGTGGGCGTTCCCACTACTGGTTGCCTAGTAACGTTTATAAATGACATTCACGGATGTCATTCCATTGCTGTTGACAGCGAATTGCTTTTCTTGCCACTAAAAAAAACAAACAAAACATTTAGCTTTATATCAAAGATGAATGAGAAACAAGGCGTGCTCTTTGCCATAGCGGCTGTTTATCTGCGGCGAAAACGCAGACGCTGGTCTGTCTGGGTCCACAAAACCATTCAGTCTCAGAGTCAGACACCTTTCCACGCAGTATTTTTCTTAAAAATGTCCTTGTACGTGGGAAGAGACATATCATAGAGCACTGGAAAATTGCTAACAGCAAGAATTAGCCTTTCATCCATCTTTACGTTACTGCAGGAGCTGAGAGAGAGAGAAGGATCACGTGAGCTCTCCCGTCTTCTCTACTATTGGCTGTCACTTCCGTAAGTCGCTCTTCATTTGAATAAAGTTGAACTTGTCTCAACTTTGCCACGTTGCTGGACACGCCCACATCTAGTCGCCAGCAGTCGCGACAGCTTGTGTCACCGGAAGTCACTGTGCTCTCATTGAAAAAGAATGGGATGGTGTCGCTGTCTTGCGCGATGTCGCTGGCAGTGTGTACACAGCTTAAAAGCATTAGCCAAATATAACAGAGGTTACTTACATCTAAAAGTCTTAAAGGCAAAGTAGCAACTCCAAGGCTCAGAAAGAGGGTGGAAAATTGTCATTAAAAAAAAATATATTTTTTTTGACTATTTTTGATGCAAGAAACCTTGGCTAACATAACAAGTGGACTTCAGGGGGAAAAAAATAAAATGCTAGAAAATGACGTTTTAATGTAACAGTTGTTTGACCCTTGTGTAGTGGTCGACCTTTTTTAATTATCGGCATCGGCCAATACATTTCCCTGTGTGCCTGATTTGTTTCGTTTTTTTCTTGAGAGTCCCGATTATCGCCTGCTTACATGTGAGCGACTGAGGCATGTAAATGCCCTGTCACAGTTTGTTTTCTTGTATTGTATTACGTGCCATTGTGTTACTACAATAGTAGTGTGCAACACAGTGTCATTTAAATGGTCTACACATCAGAGTCGCGGCAGACACGTTTGAGCTAATAATGTTAGTGTTCGCCTGTTTCATTCTTATCACTTTATACATATATACCATCTGCAAATATGCACATATCTCGTTTAAACGGATGTAATAATCAGAACTTGAGCAGATTCAGCTTCCTATTTTCCTCTAAAGCACATATTCTATCACCCTCTCCTCAGCAGTTTCCTGTCACTTTTAACTTTTCTAATGAGAAATGGCAAATATCAATAAAACTTATATTATATACCATCTGCAATTATGCAGGTGTTTCATTTAAACCGATGTAATTCACGAACCTCAAGAAAATCTGTTTTCTTCCCGTCGAGCGCTAATCTAATATCTTCCTCTTAAGCACGTATTCTATCAGCCAAAATCAAAACTTCAGGATCAAAAGTTTCTCTGATTCACAAATCATAATTGGCAGTGGTCACAATCCAAGCAGGCAATCCAGGCCGTTTAAACTGTCATGAGATTGCTGCTCGTGCTGGATCCACACTAGCGTGAGTGCAACCAAAGTCTTTCTAGCAAGTCAGTCCACTGTCAGCCATGTTTGGACTGCTTTCGGGAGAATATTTCCAGTCATGACAGTGCAGCTCCTATTTACTTGAATGGGGAAAGACCAAAATCCCAAACGGTTGATCAAGATTAAGATCAAAGAACATATTTCAAATCAGCAGTAAAATCTGACAACACTGGTATCATAAATGGCACTGCTTTACCTCAGATTACGCTAAAAAACACAATTTTCCCAGATTTTATAGCTAATACGCATGCGCGTTCTCGAGTTGATTGACAGGCGATGTCTGTATCTAAAAGGTAATTGGCTCTTTTACCTCTAAGGCGGGACTTCCTATCTACATCCTGTGACTGTTGGGTGCAGTTGGGCAGTCTAATTTCTCCCATTCATTTTAATAGAAGTGACCTGTCTCTGCTAAATAGTCTCTGGTGAAACTTCAAGGTAAAAGCGCTTAACGTGTGCTATAAGTAAATGTCTTATTCACTATACATTTTATGCACAATTGGTTTGGTTCTGTATTTTTTTTGTAAATGCGATTGCTAACTTGGACATGCTATCCATGGTTGCTGGACTACTGTGTGTACTGTTATTTCCTTCTTCCTAATATATTAACAATTTCTTCATGTGCAAATAAATTACAAACATTTGATGACTAAACAAAAATCAGAAGAAACTGCCATCTACCATTTTAAAATACAGTATAATTTTTTTTATTCTTTTATACAAAGTTTTGTGTGAAATTGAGTAAATATAGTCTTAAATAGTTGTATTATTTATTTTTTTTAGCACAAGTTTGTTATTTACTATATTAAATTGTGTGATATATCGGCATTGTATTGGCCTATCAGCCACCCTGCTCACTGGATATAGGCATCATCCATTTAAAAAAACGTTATTGATCGACCATTACTCTTGTGTTATGTATGAAATGTATAATTGTTGCGTGTTTACATTCTGTGTTCCTAGGCCAGGGGGTAATGTATGCTTTGAAATTAATGTGAATTAATTGCCGTGTTTGCAGGGGTACCCATGGCTACATGGCACCTGAGGTTCTGCAGAAAGGAACAGCGTACGACAGCAGTGCCGACTGGTTCTCTCTGGGCTGCATGCTGTTCAAACTCTTGCGAGGGTAAGACTGCCCTCTGCAGCGGGCCCACTCATGAATTCTTAATCTGTCTCTCTCTGTCTGTGATTCTCACCTGTTTGATGTGGAGTGTAAAGTTTAAATGTCAGGGGTTTGGAAGCGAGAGGTCAGTGAGCAGACATCATAGAGAGAAGAAAGAGAGTTGGGGTGGGGACTGCTGAAATGGTTGCTAGGCAGAGTGGGGGTTGGGAGGTGAGAGAATGATGTTTCCATTGAGGTGTGTCACACACACTTCAAAGCAGAAAGGGTCCTAGAAAGGCTCCAGCATGAGACGGGGTATGCTCTGAATACTATTCTTGTAATATGTATACAGTGCACAGTATGCACATTTTCTGTGACAAAAGGACTGTTAAGTGATAATAACTTTGGTTTTGGTTCAATACAAGTTAATCTCCGCAAACGTGGCAAAAGCATTTGTTGCATAATGTTGATTTTTTTTTGTTTTTTGTTTTTTGTTTGTTTGGGCTTTTTTTTTTTTTTCAAAATGCAAAAATCGCTGTTAAAGGAAGTTACTTACAGTGGAAGTGAATGGGGCCTGTTCATAAACATTAAAATACACACTGGTATAAAAAAAGAAGTTAAGCCACAAGACATAAGAATTATACATTTTAAGCATTAAGCATTTTAAAGGGGACCTGTTATGAAATATTCACTTTTACATGGTGTTTCTACATAAATGTGAGTCGGCAGTGTGTGTGAATTTTAAAAGTCCACCCACTCCTCTTTCTTAAATTTCTATTAATCAAAAACAGTGTGTCAAAATTAATGGTTTTTGTTTCAGTTCTAATGTGATGTCACTATTATCATAGATCCTCCCCTGAGTGATCTACACACAGTGTGCCTTTTTTTCAGCACTGGAGCAGATACATTGAGAAGAATAATGTCTTAGCTTCGTAAGTGTCATAAGTGTTCTGTTGTTGGCTGTAAACGTGAACGTAAGAGTCTTCATGTACTCCCGGCGTCAGAGGCACTAAAGATGCAGTGGACAAGTTTTGTTTTTAAAGGAAATGTGCCCCAAAACATACAAAAATGTGTGTAAGTTTGTGCAAATCATTTTAAACCAGACTGCTTTGTGAATGAGTGTTAATATAAAGCAGGATTTTCAAAAAAAAAAAAATATTCGCAAGCATGGATCAGTACCAACTGTTTGTGTTCCTGCTTTATATTCTGAAGATGTAAGTATCGCACTTTATATTTTGTGAATGTTTGCAAATCACCTTTCCGAATGTGCTTGTTAGCTGATTCCACGGCTAATGCAGCTAAAGTTACCCTTGTCTCTGATTGTATTCACGGAGACCAGAGCTATGTCAGGGGCGGGGAGCAGCAGCTCATTTGCATTTAAAGAGAGACACACGAAAATTGTGTTTTTGATTCCACCCAAAAAGAGGCATTTACAACATAATATAATAAATGATCCGTGGTGTATTTTGAGCTGAAACTTCACAGACACATTCTGGGAACACCTGAGACTTATATTACATCTTGTAAAATGGGGCATAATAGGTCTACTTTAACATGATTTTAGTGTGATAAAATCATAGATTTAGTGGTGTTGAGGGATTTACCTGATAAGTTTTTTCCAATCGCGTCAAAGTTTGAATATCGGATACAAATTTACACAGATAATGTTAATAAGCGAATATATCACACTAAAATCATGTTAACATGTATAATGTTAACAATTGTGCACTTGGACCCATTTACTTCCATTGTAAGTGCCTTACTGTAACCATAATTACTTTACATTTTTCTTTTAAATAAATGAGGGATATGTTGAAATTATTTTTGTGGTAATAATCAACATTATGCCACAAATGCTGTCGATTGAGCTTGAATTGTGTGAACCTGAAACATTCTTTTAAAATCTTCTTGACTCCTTATTTAGTCAAACTGCTTAAAATGTATGGTGTAGTGTGTCATTTTTAAAAAAAATTACTGTTGTATCCTAGCTTCATATGCAAAGACAACTGAAAGTAAACTATTCGTAGGTTAATTCTCCCAAAAAGTGTAAACACTGTGGGACTTTCTAAACATCACACTTTTTGTTTGAGCATCTAGAATCAACCCGTTGGCACAACCAATTATGTACATCTGTGGCACTACTATCTGTTTGTCAGCCAACTGAATATGGGGCACTAATGTTTGAAAAACTTGTCTTAAAATGTTCACTATTTTAGCAATACATTTTGGTGATGATAGTGGTGAGGTAAGGTCCTTTAAGACCTTTTTTGCTCAAAATTGACTTCAAATGCAAAATAATTATTTATTTCTGAGCTGATCACTGGATGTCACTTCCTGAATTAAATGTCACACAGGTCACAGTCATGACACCGGTCATGTGATGACATTTTTCCATACTTTAGTTTAAAATGTTTATTCTTCCCTACTAAGTACTGTTTCAAATAGTTCAGACAGCATACAGTATATACTGCAATTCACTAGTTTGCCATTCTGAACATGGCCAGAATACCCACTCCTATGTCAGTGATGAACCATATTTATTGCTCCACCAACACGATAAGCAAGACAAGGAGATGTGTATGTCTCATGCTCAACAACTGAATGCTGATTCCTCATGGAACCCCCCTCCCACCCACCTGCCACTGCCAACTAACCACGTCCTCTGTCTGCTTTCGTGAAGTTGAGCAATCTGCATACAGTAACATAAACTTTGTTTCTTCTGTTATCGTAGGCACAGTCCATTCAGACAGCACAAGACCAAAGACAAACACGAGATCGACCGCATGACACTTACCATGGTAAGGCACCATGTGCTTGTTTATTTTTCTTTTGTTCTTTTTGTTGTCTGTCTGTCTTCATGTACATACACATTTACACTTATTTAAATAGTTTAGACTTTACTGTATGTACAATGGCCTCACAAGTTATTTGCACATTTGAAGGAATAGATCACCCAGATATAAAAAAAAATTATGTCATAGTTTTCTCTTATTTTGTTCCAAACAATTAACACTTCAGCAGAATGACTCGGTCACCCTTTCATGCTTTCATTGCATCTTTTTACCCATAGACTGAAAGTGAATGGGAACTAATGCCATGACATTGCTTGTGTCCAAATATTTTTAGGGCCACTGCATATAATGCACAATTAAGGTGTTTTAATGCATCATTATGCATTTATAATGCCTTATAAAACAATTAGCATTATATATTTTCACATGTAATTTTAACCTTAATGTCCATCCACCTTAAAATGCTTTAATGAATTAAAACCAATAATCAACATCCAAGTTTGTATTATGTGTTGTGATACAGTAAACTCTAAATACTGTGGTTAGAGTTATTTATGAAAAGATAATGCATTGCAATTTGTATTTTAAGCCATTATAAATACCTTCTAAATGCTTTACAAATGACTTTACGATGCAGAATATCAGTAAAGGCTTGAAATATAATGTTACCTATAAATGTGTACAAAGCCGTTCTGTTCATTACAGTGAACCGTACTGAATGAATGAACGGAATCCCTTTGAAACAGGAGAACATTAAACAAGCCATAGTTTTCCATGAAAATGAAGAAGGTAACATTTATTTGAGAGCTCATTGGCCTTCAAATCCACTGTTTTAACAAGGGAATACAGATAGAGGGGAATTTGCATCTACACTTTGCATTTACTGTCTTCCACCCACTGTCAATGTAATTTAGTCCTGCTTTTGACTGTTGCACCTTAGTAGAAAGGAAGTCAGTATTTGGGACTTTTTTATGGTGTCCCGCATAATTAATAAGAGCTGTTTCAAAACCTAGTGTGCTTTTAACCTAGGCAATATTTTTAGCCATCATAGGAATGCTCCTTCAGCATGGTCGTTCCCAACAATAGGCAGTAGAATTATGCTACCTTACAAGATACTTTGTTTTGGCCAAATTCTGAAGCTACGTGCATGTGTCCTCCCAGAACTTACTTACATTTGTTCTTTCAGTACGGAGTTCTATCTATGGGACTTCAAATCTACAGTATCTATTTAAAATACACAGATTTCACCCAATATTTGTGTGCGCTTTTTTTTGTTTGTGCTTATTGTAGTATTAAGTACTTAGCTTAGCAACATGCTAACTTCTACTTCTAACCAAACCGCATACTTCGGCACTATTCTATGCCATTTTTATGTGAGAGTATACATTGAATATGCAACAGAATGGGTTTAGAAAAGATGAAGTACTAAACTGACCAGAAATTTGCAGAAAGGGATATCCAGAGCTGTTTGGGTTCTATGGAGAAGTTGTTCTTGTTTTGTTTGGCCTAGACTGACGGTGCTGACACAATGTTCAAAGGTTTGGACATTGATTTAAAAAAAATTGTGATCTCCAACACTAAATCTGTGTTTCTGTTGGAATAAAAGATGATCCTATGGACTTTGAGCCATCTTGGTGCGGTAAGGTAATTATTAAGGTTTGGTTTGAATGTTGACCTCCCAGAGAAAATTTTCTCCAGTTTTCTTTTGTCAAGGATTTTGTAGGTATCTTGTAAAATAAACGGTTTATACTCGGATCAGATTTTGTTAAGATTGGACTGGAAAACTCAAACTTTACTTTGCAGAACTTCAGCGGAGGCATTGATCAAAATGGTTAGGGGTGTTTGCTAAGGCATGCATCACTATTTATTTATTGCTCATACTTAAGGTTATGGGTTTGTTCAAATTAAACTTCGCTGGACATGAATGATGCCTTAAATCATGCGGCTTGTTGAGGAAAGAATATTACTTAAAATGTTTGCAAAAAAGGACTTTAATTGAAGGAGGGACCCAAGCCATATCTAGGAACTAGGGTTCTAGTTTTTAGGATAAATAATATCTATATATTTTGGGCTATACTTAATATTCTTAACTTTTTTCTTAAGATAGAAATAAGTAGAAAATAGTAGTAGAGAAGAATTTTACTCTTAATGTTTCATGAATCTGTACAATATCAGAGACTTGGAGGTGGGATTTTTTTTTTATGTAAGCACCCACCCAGAACATCCTAGCAATGCCCTAGCAGCCTATCTGAATGCCCTGGCAATCAAAGCAATGCTCTGCAACCGTCCATAACTTGTTCAATGATAGTGTGATGGTACCTGCATGCATTGACCATCTGAACTAAACGCTGTTTGTTAATTTGTTTTTACTGCCTTCATTTGTCAAACTTTTGCATTTGCGGCTTTAGTGAATGGTGACCCTGATTTGAATGTGCTGCTGGCACTGCCTGTTATGTGAGTTGTCCTCATATTCATTTATGTGATTGTGAGGATATTTAAATGCTGTTAAGCACTCTGTGCCCGTGGCACTGTTAATGCTTTGTTGGACTAGCCAGCGACTAGAAAGTTTGCTGTTCCAGCACATTAACATTACCGCCTAATGAATGTTCAGTATAACTGATGAGGAACACTAATGAAACAAAAGTAAACACTCTTGCTGGAATCGTCTTGTGAAAGTTAAACACCGGCCTACACAACATACATTAATGCTTAATGTGACATTCATCAAACTCATGGGCTGCTTTGTGTTCCTCTGTTTCCAGAATGTGGAGTTACCTGACTCCTTCTCACCTGAACTAAAATCCCTCTTGGAAGGACTCTTACATAGAGATGTCGCCAAAAGATTGGGCTGTCTGGGACGAGGGTAAGTCACCTGGACATAACTGAGCCCATCATCATTAAACTGAGCATTATGTCTGCGATCAGTCACTATGCTCGCTAAGATATCGGTATCAGTATCTTCTATTCAAAATTAAAATATTGTTTGCCCACTGTTTTGGACATGTAAAAACGCTCCTTGGATAGAAATTATTGAATATATATTTGCTTGTACTGAACTACTGTACAAACTAGTGTTTAATATCTGATGGAGCAGCTGTCTGAAAGTCTTTTTAATATAGAGGGTGGAAAAGAGCATGATAAGAATTATCTGTGGCTTGTTCTGAATTGCTGACACCTCCTGGTCAGAAGTGGTAGTATTCATATAAATGTGATCTTTTTCTCACACATTGTAGAGCATCAGAGGTGAAGGAGCATTTGTTCTTTAAAGGAATCGATTGGCAGCAGGTCTATCTCCAGAAGGTAAGGCTTTGTACTGTCTCTGAAGCCCTTTTGACTTCCTCATAACCTACAGTCAATTAGAAGAGGGGTTTTTTCTCGGAACAGCAATTTTTTAAAGTGTTAGTCTCGGGATGGGTCAGAATGGTCGACTACTCGTCACACAGCTGACTTGTCTATTTTAGTGTAGTTGACTATTGAGTTTATGTAAATGTTGTCTTCTTTTTTTTTTTTGTAACTTCAATGTTTTTTTTAGTGGCAGTGCCTTAAAAAAATGCATTTAGAGATGCGACCTCATGGACCGCTGGCAAGCTAAAACCCTCTCCGAGACGTTTTGCCATTTAAATGCATCTCCCTTAAAGCACCACCACTACAGCCATCAAAGTACTGCTTTTGAAACAAAATCACTACCTACAATACATTAATTTCAGGAAAATTACTGTCAGACTGCTGTGATACATTTTCATATTATGCATAATCTGTTGGTCTTCATTTTTTTATGGAGCAATAAACAATTAAAGTTTAGTGCAATAAAAGGTTATAGTTATTTCCCCTTAGTTTGTTTTGAATAACAAATAGGTGCACTTAGCATTCTTATATCACTAAGAAGCACATCTGCGCAGTGTCCGGTAGGAAAGACCCAAAATCTTCCTTATTATAAAAGGCTTTCTTAGCACAAACCTGGCATTCAGACAACCTACCATCTAGTCGATTTTGAAAATATTTAGTTTTTAGTTTTCATATGCATTGTCATACTCTAGCAGTGGGTTAGAGTAATATTAATTATCTTCATCTCCCTCCATCTCTGTTTGGTCACAGTACCCCCCACCCCTAATTCCCCCCAGAGGAGAGGTCAATGCTGCGGATGCCTTTGACATTGGCTCCTTTGACGAGGAGGACACCAAGGGAATTAAGGTATAATTAGACACATAACCAAAAAACTCAGAGCAGTTCTAGAGCTCAAGGACTTGAGGCTCATGTCTTAGATTCAGCTCAGTGACAATTGAAGTGAACTACTTTGTAGGTTTTTAAGTGAACCCAAGAATGTGTCCAGCACTTCAAAAGCTGTATGAAATCTAAAAGCATTTAATCTAGTTTTACTCATTCTTGGGTTCCAATCTGAAAAAAATTAAATCGTGTAGTGAGTTAAGTTATTCCATTGTATCCAGGATTTTGACTATCAGCACAAAGCCTGGTCCACATTGCAGCTTATTCTGGCTAATAACTTCGAAAAGAAGCAACCATTTGACTGATATTTGAAGTGACCAACCACAGTTGACCGGCACATCTGGAATTGGATATAATTTTGTAAAACTTTGTGCTCAAAATATTTCTTTTTGACCTCAAGACGCTGGGTCACTTGAATCTTCCAAGATTTGCTGCCATGAACCTCGAAAACATAATTTAAAACATGATTAAGCTGTGACATGATTAAGGTTTATCTTTGCTGTATTTCTCAGTTGCTGGACAGTGATCAGGAGCTCTATAAGAACTTTCCGCTGGTGATCTCTGAGCGCTGGCAGCAGGAGGTGGCCGAGACGGTATACGATGCTGTCAACAGCGACACGGATAAAAACGAGGCTCGCAAGCGGGCCAAAAACAAACAGCAGGGCCACGAGGAAGGTAAAACACTTCTCCCTTTACATTATTAAAATATACATTATATATACAATATAAATGTATGTATATATCTATGCATGTATTTGAATACAATATGATAAGTTATTTGTGACATACACCCACTAAACATCCTTTGCGGACAAAATTGCCAGCCATTGTAAATTAAATTCACAACCATCATAGAAACTTAGAAGATGGTGTCATGGAGAAGTATTTGCATACACATTAAGTTTATGAAATATCAAGAGGCACTGCAGCGACACACAGAACTGCTGGTTGGCCGAATTGCAAAATTCTTGGATGTTTGGAAACATCCTGTTTGCTCTTATTTAGTCTGTTCTCATACACCTGTAGACATTTTTATTACAGAACAGAACTGTAGCAGTTTGTTTTTAGATTTTAAGATAAATATTTATATATCTTTTTCATGAAATCTAATAAACGGCTGGCCAAGGAGAGACACTGTCTAGAGTACTAGGACGTTTACCCATTTAAGGGGTTTTAAACTTGTCCAAAAGATAATGTTTTCTGATGGAAACACCAATGTGCATTAAATCATAAGCTGTCTACACAATTGACAAGCGGTAATTTCACACACTGGTGATGAGAGAAGAAAATGGCCTCTGCTATGGTAGTGCTACATTTTCCTACGTGAATTAAAGGCTTGGACTGGCGTCAGCTAATCAACTTTCATGCTTCCTGGGTCAGTTCCACCGAGGAACCCGAGGAGAGTGTTGAACTCTACTTACTTGTCATGCAGTACTGGTGCTGTTTCCCTCGAGGGAAAGGCAGACAGCACCCATCACATGACTTCATGTGTGATGGTCAAAAATAGATCTCAAAGAACCTGTGTAACTTTGCAAACATTGAACAAATCGTGTTGACCCCAAGATACAAACATTGGCATTGTGACAAGGGCTGGAATTTGGATGATTTAACCTCAGTTGAGAGTAGCATTGCAGAAGCATTAGTGCATGTTCCGGTTTTGAGCCTGTTTTTGTGGTATGCTGAATTCAGCAGAAAAGATGGTGCAAATGCACTTTAAACCATTTATCAACAGTCTTGCAATTTAAGCTTTTATGAAGCAACATAAAACAATGATGCAAACTAAGAAGTTTATATAGTTCATAATGGCCCACTTCTGATAATCCTTTTTTTTTTTTTTTTTAAATGTTCTGTATAAAACTGCTGTTCAGCACTCATCAAACTTTTTCAGTGTTTGACGCTCATGCAAGCTGTGTACATCAGGCCTTAGTTGTATAAAGTCATACTTGTGGGGCCATTTCTCTTTTTCTATTTCCTCTTGTTTTAAAATGTATTTGAAAATGACATTAAAGTGACATAATTCCAACTGCTATTTTTGCAGACTACGCACTGGGGAAGGACTGTATCATGCACGGATACATGCTCAAGCTAGGAAGCCCTTTCCTGACACAGTGGCAACGGCGATATTTCTACCTATTCCCCAATCGCGTTGAGTGGAGAGGTGAAGGAGAGTCCAGGGTATGTTTTTTTGTGTTAAATGTTTTGTTTGTGTTTGTTTAAAGGGGTAATAGATACATTTGAGAATGAATATTGCCTATCTGTCCCAACGACATAGGACCATTGGATTATACCTTTTAAAAACATAAATTCAAGGTGAGTCTAGTATGTTATACCTGATACCTCCTCTCCTTTATCTGCCTGGTCTTAGCGCAGGACTTTATGTGCTTATGTTAACCTGAAAAGGAGAGGAAGTATTGCAGCACTTCAGTGATTAGCATAAAACCCGCTTAGTGATTGATTCAGTTCCACTATTCCCATAGTGACGCAGGTTCACCTGCAGCCCAAATGTTTAAGTAAAGCCATGAACTATTTAGATGCCCACCTCTGCTCTTTCATATCCTCTGCTTTTTCCACATCTCCACCAAACCCCAGTATTTCCCATGTGAATGGAGTGATTGCGTTTGCGCGCAAGAACTCTGTAATGCAGAAGTAGGTCACTGTAGGTTCCCTGGGGCCAGAGAGATTCTGCCTTGATCTGTAACTAAGATAAAGAAGATTTCACTGTCATCTTTTTACTCCTCGAGCTCCTTTTCGGTATGAAGGTAAAACGCACTTCACTGCGTTATATATATATATATATATATATATAAAATTTAATCAGTATAGCCTTTCTCAATTGTCATAATTAGAATTGATAATATTGATAATACATTTGTCCATACAGATAATATTGGCCATCACATTGGTTATTAGCTATAACATAATAATTATCGATAGAAAACTTTTTTTAGTTTTTATCGATACATTTTTTTTTGAATGCATTAAAATATTGTTATTGGCAAGAGGCTCACTTGAATAATTAAGGTCCTTTTGAGGTCAAACTGAACATGATATGTACCTTTTGACAAAGAAAAAATTTGTTCAGAAGTGGGATGACTTTCAGTCTCCTTCAACCTGAAAGGAATCGAGTATCCAAGATAAGTCAGTTACACGAGATGCGGTGAGCAAAGTATAAGAACACATCATTGTCCTTCGTGCTCCCTCACAGCCCCAGACAACCTCTAGAAGTTCTACCTTAGTGCACATGCTGATAGATACAGAAACCCCAAGGATTGGGTAAAATACAAGCCACCAAGAGCTAGCGGGTTGCATGCTTTGTTCCTCTGCAAGCAAACGCAGTAAGATAGTCAGTGTGGAGTTCTCAAAAGAGTTCACTGATTACTGTCCTCCTCTCACCCAGCAAAACCTGCTGACCATGGAGCAGATCGTGACTGTTGAGGAGACGCAGATTAAGGACAAAAAGTGCATCCTGCTGAGGATCAAAGGAGGAAAGCAGTTTGTCCTTCAGTGTGAGGTAGGGAACTTTCATGCTGTTCTTACTGTCTTTTTTGTAGCTTTCTCTCCGCCCTTTTCGCTTTTGTAGACTTACGTTAATTGTTCTCTTGTGCTCTGTTCCAAAACCTTGTTTGAGCTGCTTTGCTGTCTACCATCTACAAAGGCAGCTATCTGCTAAGGCAGCATACTAAACAAAATGAAACCTCCTAAAAGACGTTCTGCATGGGCAGCAACTCTCATGTTAATTGTCACTTATGCGCAACACACTTGCAGTGCTCTTATGATGCACACAAGTCTCAACTTCATTCGCTTGTTTCAAATAGATGAATTTACTGTGACATCACACAGGCAACTGCACGGGTTCTTTTGAGCAGCAGCTTTCAGTTGTGATAATGAGCAGTGCTGCAGTTTTAAAAATCTGTTAAACATTGTTTAATCTAAAAATGTTTATTTTAGTAAAAGTTGATAAAGGGGTATCTTTGGTTTATAGTGAAGAAATATATGTTGGTTCTTTTTTTAAACTATCGAAAAAAAAACTGTATGATTTAGTTGTAGGTTGATGAAATAAATATTTCACACATTTAACACCCTTCTAAAACCTGAGAAATGTGGCATATGAAAATGAGAGTGCTCAAGTTAGCTATTGGTCCACATATAGTAATAACATCATGACATAAGGCATTTTGAATATGCAAACAGTCTGCATTTAAAATAAGAAAATTTTTAAAAGTAGTAAATTATTTTTATTTGCATATCCATTCACAAACTTTCACTTGCTGCGGTGAAACAATTGAATAATTTTCACATCACAGCGATTGTGCTTTGGAAATTAAAAATAGATGTTTGTGGTCAGTGTGATTTCCAGATGCGGTGCAAATGGGTCTGATATAGAGCAGATGCGATAACAGTGATGGTTATCTGTGAAATTTCATCATATATTTTAAATCCTGAGTTTGACCTGATTCATCGATCCTATAATTATTCTAAAAATACATATTTCACCAAAATATTGGGTAAAAGTTACTTTTCCCCCCCAACAGTGTCCTTTATCTTAAGTGAATGCAATACATTCTGGTATTGCCTTTTTTGCAACAGATGCATGTAATGCTGCTTTACAACTTAACCAAAATTAGATATCTTGGGCCTTTTCCCAAATGCCATCCTCAGACTCTTTCGGTAATGTGTCAAAGTCTGTTGAGTACCTGTTTGGATTCAGCAAAAGTACGCCTTGATGGTGAAAAGGGATTGCACGTGAGCGCCCTTCTGAATCATAAAATTATAAATAGCACACCCTATGGTCTCATAAACATGAAATGTGCCATTTGGCCTTTAAAAGGCAGAATAAAAATGTATAATAAGTTTGGAACAGCCTTTGTTTCAGGAGTGCACCTATGATGCCTTAAATTGCCATCTACATAGGCAGCTCACTAGGGATTGGAACAGCTTTGTTGCTATTTGTTTTATTGGGTCATCCTTTGGGTTCAATGCTTTGTTAAAAAAAAAAAAAAAATGCAGGAAGGAACTAATTAATGTGTCCCTTTGCAGAGTGACCCAGAGTTTGTACAGTGGAAGAAGGAGCTTACCGATGCTTTCACAGAGGCCCAGAATCTGCTGCGTCGTGCCCCCAAAGTCATCTGCAAGGGGCGAACCAACATGGTGGAACTTTCCAAACCTCCGCTCATGCACCGTAACAGCAATGGCCTGTGAGCCGCCGCCTCCCCACCACCCTTCTCTGCCACTCCTCCCCACCACTCTTGTCCATCCTTTTCGTCAACACACACATGAACACGCGCTCACACTCTCATCTCTCCATGTAAGCACTTGTCCAGCACCATTAGGCTTCCCAGCATGCACCTAAAGAGACAGTGGGCCACCACATGGAATCAGATCTACATGCACACACCTATATACACAGTTTCTTGCAACTTGACATGCTTGGGTTGTCTACACAGCACAATAACATTAAAGAACAATTAGTGATGTTAATGCTGATTTTTGGACATTGTTTTGATAAGAGGTCAGTGGTGCAGGCTGGGATACTACAACATGTCACGCTTTCCTTCTGTGATGCTCCTGTTCGCTTCGCCCAATGTTCTCGCCCTGCAGAGCCTGGGCAAAGTCCTTGCACATGCAGACATGCATGTGAAGACAGCAAAGCGAGGTTGCAAAAACCTGAACCAGTGTCTACTTGGAATCTCTTTCCCAAGTGACAGCATGCTAGAGCTGGACAATATCAGTACCTCTTCTGCAGGACCTGGTGGAAGTTATATCCTTTTCGCCTCTGGGGGTTCGTCCAGAGCTGAGGGAAACTAGAGCCATGCAGCCTGAGAGATCTAATCAAATGGAAACTATCTCTGAAAAGATGATGACTGGATAGATATCACTCCTGTTGTCTTCTCCATGTCATTTTTGTGGGAACGCCAAGGCCACCTCACTGACTGTGCCATTCGCAAAGCAAATGCTTTGTACCACTTTCTGTCATCATTGTGGGTATATGGAGTATCCAGTCTTGCCGTTTCTGCTTGTTGGAATCAAAAACAGGCTTGTTTTTGTTGACTATGGTGGAACCCAACCCCTGTCCTGTATATGTTTAAAAAGTCTGGTTTTCAACTTCCTGAATTCTTGCTGTTAGGTTGAAAGAACTGCACTGATGTGGAACGACGAGTGGAACTACAGTGTAAAAATGAGGGTGCGTCTGTTTATTTTTTCGGTGCTTAGCCCCTGTACAGACCAAATTCAGTTGGGTTTTGTGTGACCGCTCATGTGCATTAATTGTGTGTATTGTGCATGCACACAACACAAACTAGGAGTTGTTGCTTCAAAGAGGACAGCCGGATGTTGTCACCAGAAAGAATTCCTTTCTTTCACCTTGAATGTATTTTGTTTTCTCTTCGTATTGTTTTTTTGTTTGTTCGTTTAAGAGGTGGAGTTATTACGCTGCTTGACAATGGGATGGACCTGGCGGGATATTTACGAAAACACGCCCCGTTTAGAATCCCTGAACTCCCATTCACAGAAGTGCAAAAAGTGCCAATGAAAATTAACATTTTGATTTGAGACACCTGAGAATTCTTCATGCCAGGCCCGCTTGACGTCAGGCCACACTGTAGACATCACCTCAATCTCCCTGTGAATGCACCCAAGTACAGTGTTGGAAACAGCAACATGAACGCACACAATAAAACTGAACTGCTGAACTTCTAGTTTCTCCAATCGCTTGAATGACTTCAGTGAACTTTGAGTAGGAGTCCATTGGATGCCAATGGATGGTGGATGATGCATGATGTCATGGTTGGAGGGACCACTTGGTGGGGGGGACATTGTTTAGTCTTTAATCCGGCTGTATATAAGATCCTTTCTCTGTGCATCTACAGTATAACCTTGACAATTTTTGCATATATGGAAAATTCTGTCTGCCTGTCTGTGTTTGTCCCTGTGTCTCAGCTTAGGGCGGGGGCGGGGTGGGTTGGGCTTCACATCTGTCAATCAGCGGGCATGTGCATTCCGCAGACTGAGAGATCTGCGTTTGCACCCCTTTTAGGACCATTGGTGTGAAAGAGAGTAGAGTGAATGGCTTATCTCATAATGAGGTGTGAGGAGGCCTTCTGTCTCATGTGTTTCATTATGCCAGTCCTTCTGAAGATGAGATGTGCATCACCATTATCCATTCGCAGGCAGACAGACTGTTATTTAGAGATAAGTGTGAGATTGTGCGTTGGCTTCCCCGCTTGAAGATAAGATGTTCACACACACAGGTGTTCGGGAAAAGGTGGGTTACGTGGATTTCAAAAGAAAGACAACTTTAAACTATGTGTTGTAAGGCTTGATATATAGTTTAATTTTTTTATATGGTTTTGAATGTGAGGCAAAATGCAGATTTCTATAGATTACATATTTTTTGGAGGATGTTATGTGCATTTATTTTGGTCTTTTTATTTTTTGAATGGAAAAAAAAAAACAAGCATAGCTTAACAGGCTTGAGGTGATATTTCAAAGAGTATAATATTTTTTTTCTTTATGTATATTCAGGTTATTTTTGTTTTCATGCAGTAATTTTCTTTTCTGCGGCTCCTGTCCATGCATTTCGAGTGATATTTGATTTGCATGCGACCCTGGGTTTTTCAAAAGTTGCAGGGTTTTGGGCATCGATTTGTTTTTGTAGCCTTTAAGTGTCGGGGAGGTGCCATCCTGAGGATGATTTAGTACCCTTCAAGGGTTTTATTTTGAAACCAAAATAGCTGGTTTGAAATATTATCACTGCACTTTCACCACCACACTTCATGAGCTGATGAAAAAAATGTGCCAAATGACTGTAGGAGAATGTCCTGAACCAATGCTGCGCTCGCTAGCTCCATTTCCGTGGCAAAAATTGGTACGTTTTAGCAGGCGAGCAACGTTTGAGAAAGGGTACAAAAATGTGACCAAAATTCAGGTGACGTGGAACAAGTGGGCTGTGGGGCAAACAATCTGACGTTATTGATGATATGCCTCGAAGATACTGACTGGCGGTGACCGCTACCACGGACAAAGTGACGAACTGCTATATTCTAGCCCATTTCTTAAAGAGGGTGGCACCTCCGCAAGTCCTAAATATCCATGTTTTATTCAGGGGTTTTATAGTTTATTTTAATGGTAGCTTTTCATTCACTTTGTCAGTGTTTGCTTCAATCAATTGCTTGTGTGTCTATTCCGTAGCTGTGAGATTGTCTGGCGAACGCAGGTTTCAAAATGGTTTCGACGTGGAAGAGGACGATAAATAGGAAAAAAATGAAAAAGAAACGTAACAAAAATCTAAGTATATATGTGTATATGAAATTAAAACAAATGAGTTTAGGTCTATTTAAAAGATTTTACAGTGTAGAAACAAAAAAATTGACTCGGGAAGGGATCGGGTTCGATGTAAATTCAACTATTTGTGGTGAAGAATCAGCTCAGATCTTGCACATAAAAGTTTAGATATTGTACCTATGAGTTACAGATTATTATTTTTGTTTGTTTAATACTGGATTCTCTTGCTCTCTTTCATATTTATTGTCTGGTCGGGGAGCTTGCCCCTCTGTGCGTGGGTTTACCGAGGGCACGGAGCTGACAAGAATCCGGGGTTTACAGTCAACCGAAACTTTTTCATGTGCCACAAACAAACGCAAATACTACTGTCTGGGGTTATTACCATTAAGGTTAAGATGATGATGATGATTATAATAATTATTGATAATATTATTCAATGAATGATAATGGTTATTAAAATGATTCTCTTTTTTTTTTTTTCTCTGAACAGCTAGGAACATGTGTGTTGGACTGCTTATTAAATCAGTTCTGAAATAAAGGCCAATGCCTTTTTCGTGTTGCCTTGTCTGTTGTCTTCATGCTTTGTCTCTTTTTTTTCTGCGTCATTTGGGCAATTTATTCTGTAAAAATGGATCTGTAGGGATATTTCTTAATGACAAAGATCAACAGTCAATTTAAACTTTTTAGTTTAAGATTTACTCTAGGAACTTAAACCTTCATTAGGCAACTTTTAGCCAGGAGGTTAAAGCCATTTTGAGGTACTTGGGCGCCAGTTCTAATAACTGGAGCTCCGTGTGATAGAGCAGTGCATTGGTGTTATTAAATAAACATTGAGTAAATGCTCTTCTCTTGGACATCCTTTTGCACTCTGCAGCTATAATGAAAGCTCATATAAATGAAAGTGTTCTTGAGGTTTATTGTCCTCCACATATTGTAATAATTGTCCTCTCTCACCTCTTGTACATGGATATGAATACACTAAGACCGCACTAGATGGTGTTTCTAACTGCACTGATTTAAGATAGTGGCCCCGTAAGTATTTGGAAATAAGACACATTAAATTTAATTAGGTTGCTATTTAAGATATTAAATCTTATTTAAGCTTTATAAATCTTATAAATCTTGTTCTGCCTCTAAAATAAATGTTTGACTGATGTCACCAAGCCCTTTTTTTAAGAGTCCAATCCGTTCTTGTTGGATTAAATCAAGCCCTGCCCTAGTTTCGTTGGAATAACAAATATGTTTTTACAAGTTACTTTTTGAGTATGTTTTACTCAGAAATATGTCACATTGCAGAAGTAAAATGGATTACGAATGCGGTTTCAACATTGGATCAACCAATGGAGTGAGTTTGGGGCAAACTTCTCTTTATTTTTATTTTTATTTATATATATATATATATATATATAATTTGTTTTATAAAAAATGGGGGACGGGAGAGTATTTGAAACTTGTTTGAAAACAGCCAATATTTTTCCAATTGTGTTTTGTGGTGCAGAAATTACACACTGCACCTTTAAAGCCAAAGTCTAATTCGATTTTTGACCATCACATGAGGTTAAGGTATATGTGTCTGTAATATGATGTCATTGTTTCTCCATCATTGTTTCATTCAACCCTTTTCATAACTAAAATATTCCTTGCCGTAGGCGGTTCTCTCCCTGTGATCTATGACTATGGTTTTGTTACTTTTTTTGTATACTCTCTCTCTCTCCCTCTCCCTCCCTCCCTCTCTCCCTCCCTCTCTCCCCCGATTCTCTCTGACACCTCTTGCAGTTCTCCCATTTTGAAGCCCAACTCCCACCCCCTTGTCTACCACAGCTGAGTCTGTCCATCAAATCGAACCGGCAGCCATTAGCAGGCCTGTGGACAGTTGACTTGTATTCTTTTTCTAGCTGTTGCCAGGACTATTTTGCCATGGTTAATATTAAGGTATAGTTCAGTAGGTTTATTCCATTCTGCATTTCCAAGTGCAGTTTTATCCAAAAACCTGGATGCTCACTTTAACTTTTATTACACTGCATAAAATACATTTCTTAATCAGTAATTTTCTTATTTTTCAGTAGAAATAGCTAAGCATTTAAAAATGGTTTTAAATTTGCATGAGAACTAAGAATTGCATAATATTTTAAGACTCTTAGATATCTTGGCAAATAGTCTTGCTTTCTTGTTTTATGCAAAAATCTAACACAAGTGAGGTTTATGCTTAAAACAAGAAAATATTATTTTAATACTTCTACTCAGATAAATTTATTCAGACTCATCTATTACTTATGCAACAGTCTTGTTTTCCAGTAAAAAAAAAAAAAGATTTTACTTTTATTTACATAAGACTTTTCAGATCTTATGCCATTGGCAAATTGGCCATTTTTTTGTTTAAGAAAAGTAAACATAATTCAAGATATATACTCCGAAAAATCGTATTAACTTATGCCGTTTATAACTCTATACACAAGCAATTTAACACATGAGTCAACAATATTAGCAATACTACATTTCAAGAGTAAATCAAAGCAGTACAAAAGCGCAGAATTGTGGAAAGTAAAAAAAAAAAAAATTAAAGAAAAGGATTTTAATTCATTAAAAATCATTAACTTGATGATTTGAAAATCATCTGTATTGGGTTACATGTCAAACTGGGTCCTCTAATGTTGATCTTGATTTGTGTTGAAATAATTCCCAGAATGTTCCCCTGTTTGCAGCACATTTCCTGTGGCAAAGTGTTTCCCAAACAGGGTATGTCGTCCCACCTCCCCTTGCAGCAGGATATTTATAGCACAGTCTTGTGTTAACTCAGCTGCCGTGTGTGCGCGCGCCTGTGTGTGTGCGCGCGCGCGCATGCACATGGCTGTCTATGCCACTCTATTTCAGGCTAGCTTCACCCCCCTCAGTGAGTGACAGTGAGACTGTGTGCCTTGCGTTTGGCCTCATAGATTTTCGGAGTTTCACACATACAAAACTGCTATTGGATATATTTTCCCAGTCCATAGACGAAGCCATCACAAGGTATGCCAACTGTTTTATCTTCTTAGCACCCAAAAGTGTATTTCTTTTGTCGATGCCCTAATTTATTTATAGATCTCAGACCCTCGCTGTCATCCAAGTCCTGTACTCCCAAACTAGTCGATTGGCAGGTCTTCAAATGGAAGTTGAGACTGGGTTTGACATTGGCCTGTTTGTCTGGGCCCAGAAGTTTTGTTTCGTTCAGGTTTAAGGGTCTACTTTTAAAGTAAAGGCCTTCTGTTGGGATCATCTGGATGTTCTACGTCTAAACACAGAGCTGACTCGAGCTGAAATCTGAGAGCAGTGCATCAGGATCATTTTCAGCCTGTGACTAATTTGCTTTGTTGTTTACCATATAATGTCAGTGTTGGACATCATGTTGGTCTTAGTGAGATGTCCAGGTTTGGCAGAATTTTAAACGTGCATGTAATGTCAATGCATTATCTTAAATGATCCTGCTTCCCAAAATCCATGTATTTGCATTCATTTGAATTTATTTGCAGGAAGCAAACCACCATTCATTGTTTAGAAGTGGAGGCTGCTTGCAAAAAAAATAAAAAAATAAAAATAAATAAATAAATATATATATATTATGGTATAAGATGGTAAAACCGTGATATTTTTATACATGGTACTGAATAATTAAAATATTTGCTTTTTACATGGTACCCCATGTTCACTTTCTGAACAGTTGTGAACGTCAATTTCTAACCAATTATGTATTTTAGACCTGACCTTAATTAGAAAAATGTATATTAACTAAAGGATTTTCAAAAAGTATTTCCTTTTTTCAGACCTGTAATTCACAGTTTTAAAAAAAGAAAATCTTAAATTGCATTTCCAGGTTTTCCATATCCTGGGAACCCTGCTTTTAACATGCTATATATCCAAATCCATGCTATTACCATTGTGCAGAAAAAGCAACAACATATGATCGTGGTACCCTATTTAAAAAAACATGGTAATACCTCAGTGCCTTGTAAGTGGCAGTTGTTGGTTTGCAACACTGATTGTATTTTATTATCAGAAATAGGTAATAGGTAAGACTTGCACCATGTTTTGTTCAATTCACAATGTTAAGAAAATGTTATATTTCTAAAATCGAAAACTAAACTGAACATTTACATTGATTTAGCTGCAGATCTGATCTATTTGCCCTTTTTAAGAGCCAACTTCTGGTTTTGTTTTCTCATGTGCTTGTGTTGGTGAAAGGGGTGGTCTGTATTTCTTACCAAACAAATGGACCACTAATGACTTTAGAAAGATAATCTTTCAGTTTGCTGAATTTGCACATTCACACTGGATGGCCTCAGCTTTGAAAATAAATGTTGAAATGTACTATATCTGATATGTCTTCTGATGAAATGGGTTCGCCATATGTATTTATTACATTCAGTTTCACTGCATTGCACTTGAAGACGTGTGCAATGCTTTTTGTAAACATTGAGCATCGTATAGAGTAAAGCTGATCCATGACTTATCACAAAGCATGGACTTGCAGCTGCCAAAGTGAGTCTGAGCAATGAACTGCGTTGTTGTTAAACATCTCATAGATTGCATATTAAAATCCTGTTTTTACAAAACCAGGGTGAATCTTATGGAAACTGTCAAGAAATGTCTAGTGGCTCCTCCTCCCTTTTAGGGGTCGCTACAGCGGACCATCCGTGATCTGCATACTTGAATTGGCACAGGTTATACGTCGGATGCCCTTCCTGTTGCAACCTCCAATGGTTGGGGGACCCTCACTCACAATAAAGAGTCTTCAAATCACTTAACCTGCATGTTTTTGGACTTGTGGGGGAGCACGGGGAGAACATGCAAACTCCACACAGAAAGGCCCTGTTGAGTCGGGACTCAAACCTCTTGTTGTAATGCAAAAATAATCTTTTTATTTCTATATTGTTGGAGAAACGTGAAGTACGATAGTAATTATGCAAACTCAAAATGTTAATGGTCCTTAACACAAGCTTAATTTTATTTATGCTAAATATTATTGTTATTTTTTATTTCTGAGGTGAAATATTACTGCTCAAATATTTAAGAATTTTTGTATAATAAATCCTTTTAACAGATTTTGTTTTTCAGGGTAAAATTAGGGAAACTGTCAAGGAATGTCTGGTGCTTTTTTAGCCCACAATTATATAAATATATAAATTCAGCAAAAAAATAATAAATGTCCCTTTATCAGGATTTTGCAAAAATCCAAATAACTTTACAGATCTTTATTGTAAAGGGTTTAAACAATGTTTTCCGTTCTTGTTCATTGAACCATAAACAATTAATGAACATGCACCTGTGGAATGGTTGTAAAGACACAAACAGTTTACAGACGGTAGGCAATTAAGCTCACAGTTATAAAAACATAGGACACTACAGAGACCTTTCCTCTGACTCTGAAAAACACCAAAAGAAAGATGCCCAGGGTCCCAGCTCATCTGCGTGAACGTGCCTTAGGCATGCTGCATGGAGGCATGAGGACTGCAGATGTGGCAATGTCCGTACTGTGAGCCTGAGACAGGAAGTACAGCTGATTATCCTCGCAGTGGCAGACCACGTGTAACAACACTTGCACAGGATCTGTACATCCGAATATCACACCTGCGGGACAGGTACAGGATGACAACAACAACTGCCTGAGTTACACCAGGAATGTACAATCACTCCATCAGTGCTCAGACTGTCCGCAATAGGTTGAGAGAGGCTGGATTGAGGGCTTGTTGGCCTGTTGTAAGGCGGGTCCTTACCAGACATCACCGGCAACAACGTAACTATGGGCACATACTCACCTTCGCTGGACCAGACAGGACTGGCAAAAAGTGCTCTTCACTGACAAGTCGCAGTTTTGTTTCACCAGGGGTGATGGTCGGACTCATGTTTATCATCGAAGGAGTGTGAATGAGTGTTACACTGAGGCCTGTACTCTGGAGCGGGATCGATTTGGAGGTGGAGGGTCCGTCATGGTCTGGGGCAGTGTGTCGCAGCATCATCGGACTGAGCTGCACATTGTGCATTACAGGGAAGACATCCTCCTCCCTCATGTGTTATCCTTCCTGCAGGCTCATCCTGACATGATCCTCCAGCATGACAATGCCACCAGCCATACTGTCGTTCTGTGTGTGATTTCCTGCAAGACAGGAATGTCAGTGTTCTGCCATGGCCGGCGAAGAGCCCAGATCTCAATCCTATTGAGCACGCCTGGGACCTGTTGGATTGGAGGGCTAGGACCATTCCCCCCAGAAATGTCCGGGATCTTGCAAGTGCCTAGGTGGAAGAGTGGTGTAACATCTCACAGCAAGAGCTGTCAGATCTGGTGCAGTCCATGAGGAGGAGATGCACTGCAGTACTTAATGCAGCTGGTGGCCACACCAGATACTGACTGTTACTTCTTGAAAAGTACTTTTGATCTCTTGATTTGGGCTGAGGCATGATTGTTGGTGCCAGACGGGCTGGTTTGAGTATTTCTGTAACTGCTGATCTCCTGGGATTTTCACATACAACAGTTTCTAGTGTGTATAGAGAATGGTGCGAAAACAAAAACAACCAGTGAACGCCTTGTTGATGAGAGCGATCATCGGAGAATGGCCAGACTGGTTTGAGCTGACAGAAAGGTTATGGTAACTCAGATAAAAACTCTACAATTGTAGTGAGCAGAATGGCATCTCAGAATGCACAACATGTCGAACCTTGAGGCGGATGAGCTACAACAGCAGTCGGGTTCCACTTCTGTCAACCAAGAACAGAGAGCTGAGGCTTCAGTGGGCCTACCATTTGTGTACCTACTATTTTTGTATGCTGATTTTAAAATTCTTATGCTTGCCTACAAGCCTTTGCATGGTTTGGTTCCCCAATATGTGTCCCAAAGCGTGATCTCCGCTCTTCTAAATCTGGTTAGAGTTTTTTTTTTTTTTTTAACTGTTCCTCAGAATCGTTTACACTATGGGTGACGGGGCCTTCTCTTCTAATGCTACAAATCTATGGAAATCTCTACCCTCAGAACTTAGAGAAGTTCAGTCTTTTAGTGAATTTAAATCACATTTTTGTTTTAAAACACTTTTAATTGATCCTATTGTGTTCAATTAATTGAATGTTATCATTTTATTTACTGTGTTTTATCATTAGATGTTTTGAGGTGCATAGATTTCTATTTGTATGAAGCTCTTTTTTTTTTTTTTTTTTTCCCCTCTTATTTTTCTCGTTTACATAGAAAGCGCCTTGAGAGGCCTCTTAAAAGGCACTATATAAAAAAAATCCAGATTTGTCAGCCCAGGCCATGTTTTTCCAATCATCTACTGTCCATTATTGGTGAGCCTGTGCCCACTGCAGCTTCAGTTTCCTGTTCTAAGCTGACAGTAGTGGTACCCGGAGTGGTCCTCTGCT
The DNA here is from genome assembly GCA_032164185.1 of Moxostoma hubbsi. Taxonomy (NCBI): domain Eukaryota; kingdom Metazoa; phylum Chordata; class Actinopteri; order Cypriniformes; family Catostomidae; genus Moxostoma; species Moxostoma hubbsi. Next base: position 6,674,127 of record JAVLUX010000038.1, on the reverse strand, counting down.
GCTGTAGCCCATCTGCCTCAATGTTTGACGTGTTGTTTGTTCAGAAATGTTTTTTTGTATAGCACTGTTCTTATACATGTTTATTTGGGCTACTGTCATCTTGGACGAGTCTCCTCTGACCACTTCCATTAACAAGACGTTTTCACCCACAGAATTGCTGCTCACTGGTTGTTTTTTGTTTTTTGCACCATTCTCTTCACAGTTTAGAGACCGTTGTATGTGAAAATCCCAGGAGATCAGCAGTTACAGAAATACTCAAACCAGCCCGTCTGGCACCAACAATCATGCCACGGTCAAAATCACTGAGATACATTTTTTTTTTCACCATTCTGATGTTTGATGTGAACATTAACTGAATCTCCTGACCCGTATCTGCATGATTTTATTCTCCGCTGCCACACGATTGCCTGATTAGATAATCGCATGAGTAAGTAGATGTACAGGTGTACCTAATAAAGTGGTGTGTGTGTGTGTGTGTGTGTGTGTGTGTGTGTACTGCCTATATCTACTTTCAGTAGTCTAATGTGGGAAAAAAAATGTTTACAATTGTAAGTATACATCATGGTAGTGTTTGTTCTTAATTTAATTTACCTAATTTATGCTGATGATTAAAAAATACAAATAATAATTGGGTCAGTATGATTATCATTACTGTATTTTACTAATGAGAATATGGGGGAATATGTGCTTAATTGTCAAAATCCAATTTAAATCTTAATTAACCTTAAAACAATCATCTTTTTTTTATTTATTTTTTTTAGGTGAAACATACTGTAGGCATACGGTGTAAAATACTCTCCATCTCATATTTGTCTCTTTCTCATCTGCAGGTCCACAGTGTCACTGTTTCCATATTTTGCTCCACTTTGTGTCCTCCCTCACATCACACCTGGCTGAGATCTCCCCCTCTGATCCTTCACCTCTCATCCCATCATGGCGCTCTCCTCACGCTTAAAACTCTGGGAACAGAAGGGAGGTTCAGGACTACTGCATGTCCAACCACACCTGGAGCGCATCTCTAACACGACTGGTGCTTTTATTTGCAGTTTATTAACCACCCCAACTAATAATCACTGTGCTATTGGAGATACTCACATCCTGGAGTCATGTTGCCAGACTTTTGACTTGAAGCATTGAGTCTATAAGTCCGACCATGAGCTACCCACTTAGATAGGGCAGGAAAGGGTGTGGATTTGGCTTGAACATTGGGGGGGAACTGCATTGTGAATCATTTACATGTTTCTATTGATTGTGGTATAAATATGGGGGGAGGGGGAGGTTGTACCTGCTGGCTTGTTTTGATTATTGGGGGTGGGGGGTCAATCCAAACCTGCTAATAACCATAAATGAGCACCTTGGACCAGCTAGAAACCATTGGTTTGTCTAAATCCGCACCCTAGTTCAGGAGTAAGTACACTGCCTAGGAGTTTAGCCATTTCTAGGGCTGTCCCACTGTCAAAATCATTCCAGTGCGCTGGGGTTAGGGATTGGTTTATTGGAAACGGTGGATATCACAGTAATAAACTGGTGTTGAAAACACTCTTGCACTGAATTTTGACACATACACTACACAAGTTACACAAGTATACTCGATCAGAACTGTATATTGCGTTTATTTTTATAAAGACTTAAAAGAGTCATGTCCATGAAATCGTCTATATATTCTGATCCTCTGCACAACGTTTGATCATCTGATACACATATTTCTGCTAAAGTCTTTGACATTGCTGTGCAATTATTTGAATACAATATTTTTTTTTAATGCCGGACTATTATTGTGGTATCAACGACTTTGGATAAACCCTCGCCCTTAAATGGCACAAAAAATTAAAAATTAAAATTAACTGTGGTTGGTCATTTTATATATTGGTCATGGTCTCTTTCTGTCTTAAGTGGGCAGTTCCTGGCCAGAATCAGCTGCTATGTGGACCAGACTTCATGGTGAAAGTTAAAAGTCTGGCTATGTGAAACTAGGCTACTCGTAGCCTGATGTTCCAGTAACAAGTGCGTACTATACCACTGAAATTGTCAACAGTCTTTTTCTTGCTTTCGTATGATGGTAGTGACAACTCTACAAATTTTAGGTTGTGTTGGTAGCAAAAAATGTCACTGGTTGGACCCCAAATAGGGGTAACCAAGTGTGTTCCTGAGATTATTATTGCTCAATGGAGATTTGTATTTTCTAAAGTTAGGTTCACAAGCCTGTTTGCTAATGTTTGATATCTTGTTCTGTTGTACAGTATATGGGCTTCTATTTGAATATACATGAATTTTCATTATTTACAAGAGGTCTGCCTCTCACTAAATGAGGCAAAACACCAAATAATTAATTCATATTTTATACCAAATTTTTAAGCAGGCTTTAATATGCACAGTGTGACCCATGTAACTGCTAACTGTGTCTCTATAGTGGGCTGTTACCCGTTACACACTAAGAGGCTGGTATTCTTAGCATTGGTGATGTTATTTAGTAAATTGAGGGTTGGTCATTAGCTCTTTATTATACTAAACAAGCCCAGATCATTTGCCTTCTTGCAAAGGGATTGCATACATGCTTAAGAATTTGGTTCAATAGGCCATATCAAGCTAGCTGATCAAATGGCTGTTGGACACTAAACTGTCATAAAATGTTGTTGCTGTACACCCTATATAGTGTTACGTTCCTGCAGTAGTGCCCTCCAAGATCACTTCTATAGAAACGTTAAGGACATGGAAGTGGAAATCTTGCAAGTGGAAAGTGTTGGGCATATATGGGACACTTATATTATGTCTTTAGAGCTCACCTTTACAAAAGAATACAGTATAATAAGGCTAACTGTAGTAAATATGTTATTTTTGTGGAAATGTTGTATATTCATGCTAAATAGTCTATTAAAGGAGTATGTTGTTTTTTTTTATTACCATTATTTATGTCTTGTCGTCATTTTATTCTGGCACTTGTAGCTATAGATTTCTAAATTACATGGTTTTACATTTGGCTACTGTAGTCTTGCTATAAATAACACATTTAAACTGATAACTGTACTATCTTGCACTACGGTTCATTTTAAATAAGGGTAGTATTTAGCTTGTTAGCATGAGAGAAGGGCTTTTTTTTATTTTCCATGTTGTTGGACATAATACAATGATAATACCACCAAGATACCAACCAAATCTGGCTTTTGCCACTTCTTATTTGGTCGTGGCAGTGTAATTTTAACACCTTTGTGCAACTTTCAGCATTTGGCTGAAGTCTGGTGTGAGTCCGGTCACCCAAAAGAAACAAAGCAAAGCAAAGACAGGCATTCATTTGGCTGAACATTGGCTTGAGTATGGTCACCCAAAATCAGCTGAGATCTGGGCTGAATCTGGTTTGCCAGACATACTGTCAGCTGATTTGTGGCATGAGTGCGTATAGACACAAGAAGACATGCTTTTGGCTTATTTCTGTCTGGTTTAAGTTTGTGTTTGCAAGAGAAGAGAATCAGCTGTTCATGTTCAACCTTTCAATGCCCTCAATTGTTCTCCGGCTACATGATGAAATGTATAACAAATATGCCTTTCTACAGTGAGTGGTTCAACAAACCCTAACTCGTATATATTACTCTGATGCATAGACCAGAATTCCGGATGTACAGTGGCCGCTGTGTTTTCCCACAGTTACCAGTTCATGCATGGTTATGTTTTTGCTTTGGACACTACCTTGTTGGTAAACCATGATATTCTTTAAATACCTTGGGGAGGCATGTCAATACCATGTTATATGAATATCATCATACATTATCACAGTATTATACACCAATAAAAAAATATTAATTTTTTGCTGCTAAAGTGTTATTCCATGTTTTTGTGCAAGATGAATATAAAGTGGGATACTTGTTAGTGTTTAATGTTTGGTTATCATTATGGTGAAGAGTGACGTTTCAGCTATCAATGAGGACAGATAAATGTTGCACATGATATTGATTGCTCGCTTCATTCAGCAAATGTTGTGTTAACCATAGCATAGTTACTAAACTACACTCTGAAATGCTTCTAACCAGCATGTATTTAGCATGCTAACATTCACTTTCGCTAGTAAGTACCTAAAGAAATTAGATTTATTTGATTAACCTTGACAAGTCTTCATTTTGTTGGATTTACCCAGTTCAACTAGGTTCTTTATACACAAAGTGATTGTGTTAAGATTACAGAGTCATTTTAAGTTAGGAAAACAATTTCAAACATGTGGACTCACTGTCCATGAGTCTACCATCTGAAAAAGGAATGTTGTTACCTTCAGACCCATTTTAATGCACATTAGTGTGTCAGCCCTTTAGACTGATGATGTGTTTGTTTATATGGAATGCATGACTGGAGCTTCCTCTGTTCCTATCTAAACAGATCAAGGAGGAGAAGAAGCCACCAGCTGCCGCTGCCGCCGCTGCAGCTCAGCCGCCACCGCCTCTCTCCGCCGTACCGGGAGGATTCCTCAAACAGCTGGTGAGAGAGACCGAGAAAGAGACGCGTCACAAAGAGCCAGAGCTCAAAGAGGAGAAGGCGGTGAGATCTCCTTTAGACTCTACCTCTGTGGGTTTGATCTTGCTGGAGAAACCTGGTCAAACCAGTTTATGGTGGTCAAGCTGGTTTGTTGCTGGTCCAAGTTGGTTACCCAGCTCAGACCAACTAGACCAATTTGTGCTACCAGGTCAGTCTTGGCTCCATCACCTGGAGGTCCATTTTATAATCCATCCAGACCTGCTAATAACCATAAATGACCACCTTGGACCAGCTAAAAACCATTGTCTAACCAAAAACCTTTGTCTAAATCTGCACCCTAGTTCAGGAGCAAGTACACTGCCTAGGACTTAAACCATTTCTAAGGCTGTCCAACTGTCAAAATCATTCCAATGCACTGAATAATTTGCTCCCTTGAATTTTCCAGTTGTACATCTATCTAATTCCTTACGTCTTATATGTCTTGTAGTAATGAGGACATGACTCTCATCTGACCTCTTGTGTTTTAACCCTTTCACAGCCCCGGAAACTGAGCGATAACCTGGTCCAGCATTTCTTACTTCCCGACGAAACTCCCCCAATACTCGAAGCAGAGATGTCACTCCGAGCAGAGCAACTGGTGAATGGGGAACGAAGTCGCCACACCACAATGACAGAGAAGAAAACGTCTTCTCCCCGGAGGATAATGTCACCTGACACAAACTATCAGAATACAGACTCTAAACCCACCTCTCCAGAAATCAACGGCCAGGAACAGGCTTCCAGTATAGAAAGTCATTTAGAAAAGTCTTCAGCGCTACCAGTGGAAAAAGACAGGAAGGAAGAGGTCAAGTTACAAAAGGGATTTAATGCAGTGAAACAGGAAGTGAAAAAGGTTAGGCAAGAGACAGATGGTCAACTACTAACCCCCATAAGAGAGGAACCCAAAGTACCAGTGGTACGTAGCAATCACTACAGTAAAAAGCAACTGTAAAAATACACATTCAGATATACAGTACCATACATGTACCAGTAAAACTGTCATAGTTTTTCAGTGAATGCAGTCATAGAGATTATTTTTTGGAACTGGAGTAAACTTTGGAAAACAATAATGTTAGGGAACTAAACAAAGTTTTTCAGTAAAAACGTACCACGTATTAGGATGAAAATGCCACATCGACAGTAATGCGTATTTGTCGCTAACTCAGTATTCCATTTCCTATCGTTATCATGTGCCAACGATTGCAGTAATAGAGAGCATTTTTAAGTCTCCAATTTTAGTGGAGGAAAACACAGTTTCATTGTGGATTAAAGGCATAAGAATAGCAAAACCAATGAGTATTTAACCAAAAACTTGTTAGAGTGAACGTGGCCTGAGAAAAGTGATTAATTTCATCAAGTTTTGATCAGTTCTAACAAGTCTTTCCTTCACTCTTAGCCCACATCCACATTCATTCATCTAGGTTGAAAACTGTCTTTGTTTTATAATGTCATTGTTTTCCAAAGTACAGAACATGGACCATTTTTTGAAAGTCTCTGATTTAGGTGGAGGACACAATGTTCAATGATGAGAGCCGTAAACGTTGCAACTTCAATGCGCTTTTGACTGTAACATATTAGTTTTAATGTGGCATCAGAAAATGTATTATTTTCATCAGGTTCCAGATAAATTGTAACCAAAGTTACCACTGGAGTGGTGGTGGTGTAGTGGTCTAAAGCACATAACTGGTAATCTGGTAATCAGAAGGTTGCTGGTTCGATCCCCACAGCCACCACCATTGTGTCCTTGAGCAAGGCACTTAACTCCAGGTTGCTCCGGGGGGGATTGTCCCAGTAATAAGTGCACTAATAAGTGTAAGTTGCTTTGGATAAAAGCGTCTGCCAAATGCATAAATGTAAATGTAAAGTCTTCTCTGCGCTCTTAGGCCACATCCAGACTAATATGTCTTCGGTTGAAAACTCAGTTTTCCATTTCCTTTCATTATATTTGGCCAAGGAATGTGCGATACTACAGAGCGTATTATCTCCAGCCACATCCATACTAAACAGTTTTCTTTGGAATCTCTGTTCAGTTTCCTAATACCATAATTATCCAAAGCATGAGGTAATGAAGAGCGATTTTGTAACGCACATTTTTTGTGAAGGAAAACGTTGTTCTAGTGTTGATGAGAGGTGTAAACATGGTGGAATTAATGTGTGTTCAAATTTAAATATGTTAATGTGGGCGTGGCCTCTGTTGTCAGTAAAGCACCATTCTAGTGTGGATGAGAGGTATAAATACAGCAAAACAAGTGTGCTTTCAACCAAAAACTTATTAGTGTGGACTTTTCATCAAGATTTGGATATATTTCAAACCAACATTAAAAATTAAATACACTAATATATTTTTTGGTTGAAAACTTTATTTTATGTTTCCTAACACCATTGTATGCAGTACTAGAGAGTGTTGTTGAGAGTCTCAGTATTTGGTGGGACAAGTTATGCACTTTCAATCAGAAATGTATTAGTTTTGATAGAATTTGTATTTAGTTTAAGTGGCCTTAAAAATAGTCATCATTTTTATTTGTATACCACTTTTCACAACACACATCATTTCAAAGCAGCTTTACAGAAAATTCTGATTTAGCTGTATTATAGTTATGTCATAGACTCATAATAGGGCTGTTTAAATAAACGGCGTACAGTGCAAAGTGTACCTTAAAATAAATTATAAAATATATAAGTAAATAATATTTGTATTTAAACCCCCTGTGAGCACGCTAAAGGCGATCTTCAATGGTTCTTTGCAGCACCTTAGGTTCAGCTTTATTTTCAAGAGCCATTATTCCATGTATAGGGTTCTTGAATTGAGCTATGTGGTATTTTGGAGATGCACAATTTCATGATGTTACATTATTGGTTCTAAAGGTCCAACTTTAAAGCACCAGTACATACTGTAGATGATACTCTGAAGTACTAGACTGAAGGTTGTGGTGAAAGGTTCTTCAGTGACATCAGACAGTGAAACCATGTTTTGGTTCTAATTGGAACCTTTATTTTTAAAAGTGTTTTGACTGAAAAACATCATTGTCAGTATCCACAACTCTAATTCCCTGTCTCTATCTCTCCACAGAGGGATGTATGGTATGAAGCTGGCAAGGTGTGGTATTTTCATAAAGACGGCTTTTCACTTGGTTAGTCACCATCTCTTTTACCTTTGGTTTGGTGTCCAACCTGACACTGAAAAAGAGAAGTCAATGAAGTTGAACTAAATGACATGCACTGGAATTTGAAGTAGTTCTGCTGTTGTTCTGGTTATCAGTCCCTGAATTTGAACACTAGAACAGCTCTCCTGTGGCATTGAGTTGCTAAGGTTATTAATAGCATGGTATCTTGGAGGATACTATATTTACACATGGCCTTATTATTGTTTTCGGGAACATTCCAGAGATCATTGTTTTCATGCCATCAAAAAAAAAAATGTCCCCTCACACTTTCAGCTTTGCAATGCACCATTCCAAATAAATCAAAGGATTCTTGGTGTTCTCTAAAGCACCATAAACTCTAGTTCTGCAGTTTTTTTTTGTTTTTTTTTAAAGCAAGCAATCAAAAATCAACATTTTGTAAATATGAAATGAGATATATGGACATGAACACAAAGTATTTCATTTACATGGAGCACTAACCTCTAACATACCCTGCCTCTCTGATTGGATGGTTTCTTATTTTTGTAACAGCCACTCATCTGAAGCCGGACGAGGGCACCACAGAGCTGCCTGACGGCAGGGTGAGGGTTCGACTCGAGTCAGACGGATCCATCCATGATGTAACCCAATATGAGATTGAAAAGGTGATATTGAAACAGTTTTAACATGTATCATCATATGATGAGTTTGACCAATGCTGACCTCTGTTGATGTTTGTGTTTAGCTGAATCCACCTGAGCTGGACCTCTGTGAGGACTTGAGCGATCTTGTGAGCGTGAACGAGTCGAGTGCCCTTCACACTTTGACCAGTCGAGCTAAAGGGTATCACCCTCTCACCTATGCTGGACCCAACCTGCTGGCGATGTGGCCTCCTCTGTCTCCACCTGGCAAGGTATCATTGCCGTCTATTGAATGTTGTGACCTGTAATATTACACATTTAGTTCTACTTATATAGTAGTTTAAGATACAGTATCACATACATATATTAAAGAAGTAGTTCTTTCATCATTAACTCGCCCTCATGTATCGTTCCAAACACGTATGGTTTTCCTTCACCTGTGAAACACAAAATAAGAAGGTACATAGAATGTCCGAGCATTTCTGTTCCATACATTGAAAAGTTGATTGGATTTATACTGTCAGGCTCAATAAAAAGACAAAGAAGCACCATTAAAGTAGTCCAAACATGTTTTAGTCCAAGTCTTCTGACACTATACACAATAGATTTGGAAAATGGTAGATCTAGATGAACAGATTGAAATGTAAGTCATTATTCACTGATAATCCTCCCTCCCGCCACAGCTCAGAAATCTTATTCATGCTTATGTATAATTGGAAAAATTGCAATTTTAGACGCATCGCACCTGGTTTGACGTCTTTGACAGCAAATGTCATTGTCATGTGTGAGGTCAATAGAGCATGAGCTAGGTTTGGTGCATTAAACAGCCTTTTTGGGCTGTTTTTCTTTTTGTCTTAGGGGCTTCGGAGTAGAAGCTGGGAGTCCTGGGAGGCCCCTGGCCCTCTGCAGGCTCTGGTGAGGAGGTTGTATGTGTCCATGGTGAGCCAGCGGAAAGACCAGACACTGGTGGCTTTGGGACGCAGTGGCACGGGCAAGACAACTTCCTGTCAGTCATTTTCACAGGAGCTGCTCAAACAAGCAGGCACTGCTGGAGGAAGCCTGACCTGTGAGTGGAACTCTGTGTTTATAACTCCTGTCCAATAAACCCCATAAAAATAACAGGACACAAATGTTACCCTGGGAGATGCATAAGATCCAGAATATTACTTAAAGGGATAAAATGACGATTCTGTCATTATTTACTCTCATTTTGTTCCAAATTCATATGCTGTTTATTTTTTTCCCCTTGGAAAACACAAGGAGTGTGTTATAAGCTTACACCAAATCTAAAATTTAAGTCATTATTCATTGAAAATCTTCCCAGATCTGTGTGTATACTAATCATTCTGTCCGATTTGTGCAGCTCAAAAGAACGATTTGTTAGCAAATCTGTTGATTTTATATAAAGAAAGACTTCAAATTTGAATCAAGGCAATTTGCAAAAGATTATCACAGATCCGGATGCCTTGTTAGACAGTGAATGACAACTGATAACATTAGTGTGGTATTATGGTACTGTGAACTCTTACTATCAGCGTTAAGTGATATTGCATTAATTTACTTCAGAATAAATGCTGGTGTCCATTATTGATATTACACGTAGTAATTTAGGTAGGAGTGCTACATGTAGTCTGTCCCATAGCATTTCTAGGGGCGTAGTGAAGGGTCAATGGATTCCGTCCTAAAAGAAATTAACTATAGAAATTCTTTAGTAAAACTTTACCCCCCTGAAAGTCGTTGTGTATTTTGCACTCTGGCTGAGTTTGATTTGCCTGCCATAGTCATTATTTATCCTCTGGGTGCTGTTTACAAGCTCCTGTTCCAGTAATTGTAATAGCATCTTCCTCTCGCAGTGTGATATGTTTTGCTCCACTGAAAATCAGAGTGCTTGTGTGTAAATATGTATGGCTATGTTAAATGATAGCTGAAACACTGTGGCAACAGTTTAGAGGCTTTTAGCCCATTTGTTTGTTGTCACTTTGAATATTGTGAAATGAGATTTGTGTGTGTGTGTAACTGCAGTAGAGCGGCTGCAGGCAGTGTTTACTGTGCTGCGCTCTTTCGGGTGTGTGAGTTCTGCTCACAGTGAGGCCTCCACCCGATTCGCTATGGTGCTGTCTCTGGACTTCAACCATGCTGGACTCGCAGCTGCCGCACACCTGCAGGTATCTCTCTCTCTCTCTCTCTCTCAAATAATTTGAAAATAAAACATCTATCCTTCCGTCCGTCCATCCATTGTTATATCCATCCATCCATCCATCCATCCATCCATCCATCCATCCATCCATCCATCCATCCATCCATCCATCCATCCATCCATCCATCCATCCATCCATCCATCCATCCATCCATCCATCCATCCATCCATCCATCCATCCATCCATCCATCCATCCATCCATCCATCCATCCATCCATCCATCCATCCATCCATCCATCCATCCATCCATCCATCCATCCATCCATCCATCCATCCATCCATCCATCCATCCATCCATCCATCCATCCATCCATCCATCCATCCATCCATCCATCCATCCATCCATCCATCCATCCATCCATCCATCCATCCATCCATCCATCCATCCATCCATCCATCCATCCATCCATCCATCCATCCATCCATCCATCCATCGTGCATCTGTCTGTCTATTGCTCTGTGCATATATCTATCTGTCTCTCTGTCCGTCCATCCAGATGTCTCTGCTCCTGTCGTCTTCTCTTGCATTTATATCTCACTCACACTTTATTAATGTTCTTTCTCTCTGTCTGTTTCAGACCATGCTGCTGGAGAAATGGCGGGTGTGTCAGAGGCCGGAGGGAGAGAGTAACTTCCTGGTGTTCTCACAGATGCTGGCAGGCCTCAGCGTGGACATGAGGTCAGTTCAGTCTCTGAATGTGAGCTCGCAGCACTAACACGTTGCAGCCGGTTGCTGCTTGTATTGTGAAGCCTTTCTCTTGCTTCCTGTCTTCCCTGATCACACATCATTATCAGATGCAGAAGACAAAGTTACCCGTTATTAAACCTCAGATCATTCCCTCTATTGTTACGGGTTTGTTTTTAATTCAGCTTCCCCTCCGAGGCACGCACATGCTCTTCTGTAAATTCTACTTGGCAGAATGCCTGTATTTTTTTTAGAGCTTTTCTTTAAAGCAAAAGCTCCAGAGAGCTTAAAGGGCAAGATCTGGTCTGATGTCATTTCCTGTGTAAATCCAAGTGTAACTGTCTTGTTCTCTCAACACAGGACTAAACTACAGCTGCACCAGCTAAAGGAGCACAACTCATTTGGTATTACATGCCCAACCAAGGTATGAGCTATTTATTAAAAGAGTGAAATCAAGTCATGTAAGAGATTTCAGTGTTTTATCCCAGACACATAAAGCTTTAGTGCTCATGTGGGAGAAATTCGAGTCTTCTTTTCAACACTTCCTGATACCCCTCTCCTCCAAATATTTTCATGGCCTAAAATAATGGCTCTAAACTTAAATGAAAGAAAAACAAATAACAAATTTCCAACCATATTTGTAACTTTTCTTTTCTTAGGGTTTATAGCCATACAGCCATACAAACCTATCATTTTTCATATTCACTTTAGGTGGATGAAAAGCAAAGAGCGTCCTTGGGTTTTGGGAAACTGCTGGCTGCCATGAACACATTAGGATTCTCAATGGATGAGCAGAAAGCCATTTGGCATGTTTTGGCAGCAATATACCATCTCGGGGTCGCAGGAGCATGCAAAGGTAAATCAGGGCTACATCCATAGACTGTTTGGCTAATCATTTTTAAGGGTTCAGATATTATTTTGTTGGGGCCTTGTTGGGATATTTCGATTTTTGTATATTTTGAGGCTTAATTAATGCTCCCACATAGATTTGTGATCTAATTGGCACTTTTTTGTGGTATAAATGCTCCTGCAGATTCACCCTCAGTGCTGTTTTTATAGTGTTGCACACTTCATGGCACTTATTAGTATCTGTATGTTGTCCTATGTATGCTTTTCTATAAACAGAATAGTTAATAATTGATTTTAAATTCTAATGATGAATGTTGTAATTTGATTTAGAATAAATATAGAATAATCGCAAATGTATTTTGTCATCTATAGAATAGAAACCATACATGGCCCTGGGATGCACAACACCCAAAAAAAGCACAATAAAATAAAACCCTGAAACACAAAGATATTATGCTGCAACACAACTCAATTAAATTATGACACATCAAGTGAATTAGAAAAGGCTTCATTTCATTGTGTTGTGGATTAATTTAGTTGTATTGTGACTTAATTTTAATGTGTTGTTTAATTTAATTGTGCAGTGGCATTTTTGTTGGCTTAATTTCAGTGTTGTAGTTTAATTTCAGTGTGTTGGGGTTTATTTACGTTGTGTTCAGGCTTTTTTGTTGTGTTCTTGCTCAATTTCATTGTGGTGTGGCTTTTTTGTTACAGTATGTTTTGGTTAATTTTGTTGTGTTGTGGCTTTTTAAGGTTGTGGCTTAATATTTGATTTGTTTTGGCTTTTTCGTTATGTTGTGACTTTTTTGCTGCTTCTGGCTCAATTTCATTGTGTTGTGACTTATTTGCTGCTGCTGGCTCAATTTGGTTGTGTTTTGGCTTTGTCGTTGTGTTGTGGATTTCATTGTGTTGTGGATTTCATTGTGTTGTGGCTTTTTTGCTGCTTCTGGCTCAATTTCATTGTGTTGTGACTTATTTGCTGCTGCTGGCTCAATTTGGTTGTGTTGTGGCTTTTTCGTTGTGTTGTGGCTTTTTTGTTGTGTTGTGACTTTTTTGCTGCTTCTGGCTCAATTTCGTTGTGTTGTGGCTTTTTCGTTGTGTTGTGACTTTTTTGCTGCTTCTGGCTCAATTTCGTTGTGTTGTGACTTTCATTGTGTTGTGACTTTTTTGCTGCTTCTGGCTCAATTTTGTTGTGTTGTGGCTTTTTCGTTGTGTTGTGACTTTTTTGCTGCTTCTGGCTCAATTTCGTTGTGTTGTGGCTTTTTCGTTGTGTTGTGACTTTTTTGCTGCTTCTGGCTCAGTTTCATTGTGTTGTGACTTTCATTGTGTTGTGACTTTTTTGCTGCTTCTGGCTCAATTTTGTTGTGTTGTGACTTTTTTGCTGCTTCTGGCTCAATTTCGTTGTGTTGTGACTTTTTTGCTGCTTCTGGCTCAGTTTCATTGTGTTGTGACTTTCATTGTGTTGTGACTTTCATTGTGTTGTGACTTTCATTGTGTTGTGACTTTTTTGCTGCTTCTGGCTCAATTTCGTTGTGTTTTGGCTTTTTTTGCTGCTTCTGGCTCAGTTTCATTGTGTTGTGACTTTTGCTGCTTCTGGCTCAATTTTGTTGTGTTGTGACTTTTTTGCTGCTGCTGGCTCAATTTGGTTGTGTTTTGGCTTTGTCGTTGTGTTTTGGCTTTTTCGTTGTGTTGTATTCTGGCTCACTTTCATTGTAGTGTGGCTCAATTTTATTGTGTTGTGGCATAATATTATTTATGTTGTGGCTTTTCCATTTTGTTTGGGTTTATTTTATTGTGTTGTGGCTTGATTTTGTTATACTTTTTGTTGTGTTTTTTCCATTGTGTTTTGGTATAGTTCCATAGTTTTTTCAGCTTTTATTGCTTTGTCAATTTTGTTGAGATGTGCACCCCTAGAACACTGTAGTACACACGCATTGTAAAAAAAAAAAAAAGTGAATCATCTCCTTTCTTCCTCTGTTCTGTGGCTCCAGTGGGCCGTAAGCAGTTTATGAGTTTTGACAGTGCTCAGACAGCCAGTGCCATCCTGGGCTGTGAGGGGGAAGAGTTCCATACGGCTGTCTTCAAACACCACTTGAGACAGTTACTGCAGAGAGCGACTGGAAGCTTCAGAGAGAGACACTCAACTGATGAACCAGAGGAAGGTATGGGAGACAGTGTGACACTGTTAAAATACTACTAGAATAATCCATCCTCAAAGCATAAGCATAACAATTTGACAAGTTTTCTTTCTTCTAATTATGAACATCATACATGTTCAAACACACAGACACAATTTTTTTAACTAAAAACTAAGGAAGTGTGTGTGTGTGTGTGTGTGTGTGTGTGTATCAGGTCCCAAACTGAGTCCTGTTCAGTGTGTACAGGGCATGGCTGCTGGGCTCTATGAGGAACTCTTTACCACAATTGTGTCTCTCATTAACAGGTAAATACACACAATTATAGCAGTAGCTCTTGATCTGTATCAATTAGGCATAAAATTTAATCAACCTTGCAGTTTTGTGGTTCTTTTTATACGTAGTAATTTATCTTGTGTTCATCTGGTCTTTTGCCATGTCTGCCCCTTCTCATTAGAGTACTGCACTCTCAGCAGCTAACGCTGGCCTCTGTGATCGTGGTGGACACCCCAGGCCTGAGGAACCCCAGACACAGTGGGGAGGACCGGGCTGCTGGCTTCTCTGAACTCTGCCACAACTACTTACATGAGAGACTGCTGGAACACTACTACAATCATACATTCTCACACACACTGGGGAGATACACACAGGTACCACACTGATTCCACCCTCTGTGTGTGCGCGTGTGTATGTGTGTGTGGAACAAGGAGTGTCCTGGTTCTGTGTAGACAGACTTTTGACTGTCAGTATTAAGTGTGGTCCACAGTGTAGCTTGTTCTGACCAGGAACTGCCATCTTAGTCAGGAAAAGATGTCCTGACTTGTCCGTGCACAAGACTACGTGTGACCATGAATAACTTTTGTATAATAATTACTAATTTTGAACCTTTTGGAATAACTTTGAAACTCTTGATAGGAAGGAGTGCCTGTGGATTTTTCCGCACCTGAGACGAGTCCTTCAGAGGTGGTGTCTGCTGTTGACCAGCCCGGACTGCAGGTATCACTCACTGATTCACAACACACTTTATACAGATGATGGTGATGCCTGTAGCTTCATCACATGTGTGTGTGTTTTCAGGTGCGAGGGCCAGAGGGTGACTCTCGTGGACTCTTGTGGGTTCTGGATGAAGAGATGGTCACTCCTGGTTCCACAGAGAGCTCGGTTCTGGAAAGAGTGTGTCAATACTTCAGTGGGACAGGTACTACTTCCGAATCAGCAATAATTCCCTACTGAAAATCTAGCTTAAAGGGATAGTTCAACCAAAAATGTAGTTTCGCTTCTCTTTTACTCACCCTCATGCCATCCCAGGAGGGTGTGACGGTATTTCTTCTGCTGAATAAAAACAATGATTTTTTAAAAGAATATTTCAGCTCTGTAGGTCCATACAATGCAAGTCAATGGTGACCAGAAATTTGAAGCTACAAAAAGCACAATAAAAGTAATCCATACGACTTCAGTGGTTTTAATATATGTCTTCTGAAACAATGTGATTACTTTTATTCTGCCTTCATGTGATTTTTGGAGCTTGAAATGTCTGGTCACCCTTCACTTGCATTGTATGGACATACAGAGCTGAAATATTCTTCTAAAAATCAATATGGACTATTGTTCGTGTTCAGCAGAACAAAGTAAGCCATACACATTTGGGATGGCATCCGGGTGAGTAAATGATGAGAAAATTGTCATTTTTGGGTGAACTATTACTTTAAACTGTTTCTGCTGGTCTTAGCTGGTATAAACTGGTCTAGCTGGTATTTAGCTGGTCGGCCAGCTGGAGTCCCAGCCGGACAAATGCCCTAAACCCCTCTAAAGCCAACCAGCTAAGACCTGGAAACCAGTTTAGACTGGTTTAAGCTTTTTTTTCAGCACAGTTCTGACCTAGAAATGGTCCTTGAGGTATGATGAGATTTTCCCTCTGTTTATCAGGTGTAACATCTATCTGTTTCCTCTCTTCTAAGTGCGTCAATGTGAGCAGCCTCTGCAGTGTGAGATTGCTCATCTGATGGGTTCTGATCCAGTCCGCTATGATCTTTCTGGCTGGTTCAGTCTGGTCCAGAACAATCCATCTGCTCTTAATGCCAGTTCGCTGCTGCAGAATTCCTCAGTGTAAGAGACTACACATGATCATAGACTGTGATTACTATAAGCAATTTCTGTGTAAACATGCAGCCATTAAGATTTCAGTGTACTTCAATTGGCAAATTGTACATTATCTATATCTGTTCATGGTTGGATTGGTTTCATACAAATTGTGAACCATACTGGATTTGCACATGAGCTTGAAACAAGAGTTTTGAAGTATTCAGAAAACCAAACTGTGATTTGGGTTTGTATCAAAAGCTCTTGTGTTAAAAAACGTACTTCTCTCCCTCTTTTCTTGTCTCAGTGGAGTGGTGAAGGCCCTGTTTGGTCCGCGGGCATCAGTACCTCCTCTCTGTCGGGGTTTGGGTGGTGTTGAGGGTGTGTCGCAGCGCTCGTTGCAGAGGAGTGGCACAGTGCGCAAGACTCTGAGCGGTGGGATGGCGGCTCTCAGGAGACATTCTCACTGCATCTCAGTCAAACTGCAGGCGGTGAGAGTTCACACTCTTTCACTCTAATGACCTGTTCCCCTGAAATCAAATAATCAACTTTACATTTCACATCTGTGCGTTGCTTTAGGCACTTTTTTTAATCCCTGGGGTTTATTTTAATTAAATCTAACATTTTAATTTTTGAAAGTCACAGTAAAACTGACTTAGAAACTGTTTACAATGCCTTCATCTTACTTTCAAATTTGATTGTTTTACAACCTTATCCCAGACTTTCAGTCTTAGGATATGTCCACATTAATCCAGATACCTTTAACAAAAGTTGCTCGTTCACACTGAAACGTCTGAAAACGCTTAAATTGCCTTACTGCGCATGTGAAAAAATAAGAATTGTGGCCCTGCGTCATTTTCATGTACATTATGAAAAACAATTGTCCTCGTGTTCCACCGCCGGACAGCAATTCAGAGTAAACTTCCCATTGCCTTTAAAGGAATGCAATGTGGTGGTTGTATAAAGTCACATTTATCTTTAACAATGCTTTCAAAATGAATAGCAGGCACAATAACGCTGCTACAACATCGAACACCATTTTCAATTTCGATGCAAAAACAGCATTTTCATATTTATCCATTTGGGAGTTTTCTAACAGCTCTGTTTCCTCTGGACAAAAATGCCATTTCAGTGTGGACGTGCATTTATATAATAAATCATTTACATTTTTAAAACTATTATAATCTAATCAAAGAGTGAGATAAACATAAACCATTTAAATATTCAGACTGTCTTTTAATGGGGGATCATTTAGGCAACCTCATGTCGTTCCGAACCCGTATGACTTTCTTCCGTGGGACACAAAAGCAGATGTTTGTCATTCGAATGTCAGGGATTAACAGACTCCCCATTCACATTCATTGTGTGGAAAAATTAAGCATTCATAAAAAAATTATTATTTCTCTTCCTTTTTCCATGACAGAAATTAAGTCATATGGGTTTGGAACGACATGAGTGTGAACAAATCATGATGGAATTTTCATTTTTGGTTGAACTGTCCCTTTCTAAAAGTACACTGGGCTTAAATTGCCCATAGTTGAAGACTATACAACTATGTATGTAGTGGCTAAACAAATTCCATTCATCTTTTATCCATAAACCCCTTTCTGTCTCTCTCTCTCCGCATGCAGGATGCTCTGGTCAATCTGATTCGGCGAGCACGACCGGTCTTCCTGCAGTGTCTGAATGCCAAGACAGTTGGCAGTGGCTTTGATGTCCCTGCTTTGCGTGTACAGCTGCACTGCACACACCTACTGCCTGCACTACAGCTGTACAGAACAGGTCACACACACACACACACACACACACACACACTATAAATAAACACCCTCACACGTTTCTTTTTTTATCACAGCCAATTGACTGCTGTTGTTCTTTACTAAAGCTAATTTGAAGTGTTTACTAAAGATTTGAGCCGTGTCTACAGACCAGTATAACATACAGTATAGACTGAGGTGTGGGCTCATTTAAACGGGACCATTAACTCCTTTAGCTCTGGGGAATTTTTGGGCTGCCACCTGCAATTTTTTTTTAACCCTAAAATAGTAAAGTTCACCATTCACACATACTGTGGACTAACAGTATGTTAGTCATAAGATTGTAAACATATGCATTATTATTATTATTATTATTATTATTATTATAATATATATATATATAAATTTGTAAGCATGTAATTCTGGTTATGTTTTCTTCTTCTCTCCATCACCTTCCTTCACAAAATACCAATCTAAAATGTAGGTGGCGCTTTAATGCATTTTAGTCCTCACAGATGTGCTTGTCCATAGACATTCAATTGTACTTTCAGTTCATGCCCACCCCCATTGTTTCATCTAATATCTCAGCATCTGAGTGGACTAGATGCTCAAACTAGGTGTCATTAGATAGCTGACATCGTCCCCATTGCTATGATATATAACATTTTATCATCGATAGTCAAAAGAATATTTTTCTGATGATTTGTTTAGCATGCTTTTCCTGCTGGATGGCATATTTTGTTCTGGACATCTAAGATATAACATTGGATTATTCAGCCAAGCAAGCTCACAGACAGTATAAATTGCTTATTTTGTAGAAACCTGCCTAAGATAAGAGCAGATATAAAGTTTGTGACTAGTTGGGGCTTACAGTAACAGTGCTCGGCACATAAATCAGACATTTGTATATGATGTCTTACAGAAATCATATTTCACTTTGTGATTCTTTTGAACTGTAGTATTAGGCAACAATATAAACTGTACAGTCTTATTCCTGAAAATTTGAGCTTTCGTTTCATATATGATTTGTCTAAGTGCTATGTAAACTTATTTTATATTAATATAAACCGACAGCCCTATACAAAATATATCTATATTTTTTTTTTATACAACTTTTAATGTATGAAATATTATAGGGTGCTTGGATAGCTCAGCGAGTTCTGACGCTCGCGAGTTGGAATCCAGGTCCAGGCAGGGCGTGCTGAGTGAGTCCAGTCAGGTCTCCTAAGCAACCAAATTGGCCCAGTTGCTAGGGAGGGTAGAGTCACATGGGTTAACCTCGTGGTCATGATTAGTGGTTCTCGCTCTCAATGGGGCGTGTGGTAAATTGTGTGTGGATCGCGGAGAGTAGCATGAGCCTCTACATGCTGTGAGTCTCCGCGGTGTCATGCACAATTAGCCACGTGATAAAATGTGCAGATTGACTGTCTCAGAAGCGGAGGCAACTGAGACTTGTTCTCCACCACCTGGATTGAGGCGAGTAACCGCGCCACCACAAGGACCTAGTAAGTAGTGGAAATTGGGCATTTCCAAATTGGGAGAAAAAGGGGAATAAAATATATATATATATATATATATATACCCCTGTTTTTCATATGAAACATCTAATGTATTCCTTAATTTTGTTCCAGTCCTATTTCATTATTTTATTTCTTCAGATGGGAAATGTATTTTAATATAAACTGATTCATTGGAAGTATTTGATATAAAATGGTCAATGGACGGTATATTGTTTCAATAATGTGTTTTTTTTTTTATTATTAGAAAAACAAATGCTATCATAAATGTAAATAAGACCACTAGAGATTGTTTTTTTTTATTAGTTTATTTTGCTATGCTTGTGGGGACATTTGTTGTCATTAATTCCGTTTTTCTTTCTCTCTCTCAGGTTACCCCGAGCACATGTCTTTCAGTGATTTCCGCTGTCGGTTTCAGGCTCTCTCCGCTCCTGTAATGAAGCGTTATGGTTCTGTCTTCATTACTCCAGATGAACGGAAGGTCTGGATGTCCGAAATCACTAATGCTGCCCACCCACGCCTCATTTACCCTGTTAAAATGTCATACATTTTTGAAAGATGTCAAATGATGACATTATTTATTCCCCTGTTTATTAACGTGTACATTGATTAGCCGATTTTCACTTAAAAAGCCCCCATTGATTGCAGAGCTGATGTTCCAAAAGATAGACTCACCTCTCTGTTTGTGATTTATGTCTCTGTTTATCAGGCTGTGGAGGAATTATTGATCGATCTGGATCTGGACAAGAAAAGCATTGTTTTAGGGGCAAGCAGGGTGAGAGTCTGACTTGAAAGGAGTATTCTAGCTTAGTTTTGTTTAATGCCAATGGATTGCGTCTGTGGCATGTTGTCGATAACAACAACAGTAAAGAAAACAATTCTGACATTTGAGATAGTCCACCCAAAAATGAAAATTGTGTCAGTATTTACTCACTCTCATGTTGTTCTAAACCATTATGACTTTCTTTCTGTGGAACTAATGACAGAATGTTAGCCTCAGGCACTATTCACTTTCATTGCATCTTTTTTTTTCAATACAATTAAAGTGAATGGTGACTGAGACTAACATTCTACCTAATATCAACTTTTGTGTTCCATGGGCGAAGGTCATATGGGTTTTGAACAAAACGAGGATGTGTAAATATGACAGATTTTTCAGTTGCACTATCCCTTTAAGTCTTCAGGCCCTTTACACTCTTGTGTGTTTGTGTTTGTGTGCGTGTCAGGTGTTTATGAAACGTGGCGTTCTGAAGTATTTAGATCAACAGAGAGATCAGTTGGTGAGCGGTTGGCTCGTTGAGCTTCAAGCCGCCTGTCTGGGTCACGTGGGCCGCCAGAAATACCGCTGCATGAAGGTGAGTCTGGGTTCCATCCTTGGCTGGGACAGCTGAAGTTTCTAGACTTGCTAAAAGAGACACAGAAGTCACTGTGCATGTCAGTGATTACCAAATCTTTTGTCTGATTATGTGTGAGAAATGTAGACTTACTGTTATTTTTACTCAAAGCTCCATCAGTCTATGGGACTGTTATGCATAATGCATCTCACATGCGACATGGTTGGCCAATCACAGCAGAGGTTATTTGATTAATGGGAAAGTTAACCCAAAAATAAAAATTCTGTTATCATTTACTCGCCCTCATATCGTGCCAAATTTAAATTACTTTCATACTTGAGTAGAAACACAAAAAGAATGCAATGCTGCCAAAGTGTCAAATATGGCCCATTTACATGTGGTGCAATCAAATGAATAGTTGGGTCATTGTGAATTGCTCTGGTGCTGTGTTTAATGTGTGTGCTGATCTGGGATCAGGTTCAGCAGATGGCAGTGAACTGTATTCAGAGGAATCTGCGTGTGCTCACTGCAGTCTCCAGCTGGAGCTGGTGGAAGCTGCTGTGCAGAGTTCGCCCCCTGCTGGACGTCAACATGGACGACCAGCGGCTCAGATCCAAAGAGGTACCGACCTGTACAAAATGACATGCTGTAACACTATAAATCACCATATAAATCCCTACATTATCAAGTAATATTCAACCCATCTGTACAATAGAAAGTTTAGTGCAATTAAAATACATCTTAGCAACAGAACTGTAAAATAAATACCTTGGTGCTTATTGCATTAAAAAAAAATTTTTTTTACATTTTATT